>JBBMKD010000063.1:2702317-2730117 GCA_037834095.1 Argya squamiceps | reverse complement strand
TCCATCCATCCCCCTCCATCCATCCCCCTCCATCCATCCCCCTCCATCCCTCCATCCCCTCCATCCATCCCTCCATCCCATCCCTCCCTCCATCCCTCCCCTTTTTCCCAAAACCATGAAATGCCTCCTCACAGTGATGAAGACATGAAGTCACTCACTAGGAGACACCCAGAGGAGGAAAAAGGGGTTAAATATTATTATTTGTGTTGTAATTGTGTCCATGCAGCTGCTAAAAGTCGTTGCAGAAGGTTCCTGCTGGCTGTTTCCCACATTTCCTCATGTTCTTTCCCTGCTCCCAGGGTTTGGAGGATGAGCTGAGGTGTTGGAGAAGGACACTCAGGGATCAGTGGTGCTGCTGCTGCTGAGCTCTTTGCAGTGTCACCTTAGCCAGGCTTGGAAATTGGTGCATTTCAGAAACTTGATGCTGAAGGAGTGAAGCACATTGTGTTCACCCATCTGCTGCTTCAGCTCCTTTCTTGCCTTCCCCTTGTGTTATTCCCTGTTTAAATTCAGGATGCTCATCCTTCCTCCCAGACTTTCCCCAAGGTACATCCCACCCCCAGACGATCTGGTTCATCTTCCCCAGAGCTGTGGATCTCCAGAGCTGCCCCAGGCCAGGATATTTTGCCACCATCAGAGCAGAAAATGCTCCTTTAGCAGTGCCAGGTGTCTCTGAGGGTCCAACACCTGGTAACTCCTATTCCACAGGGAAGCAGAACAGGGCATCAAACCCCAACTCCAGCTGGAGACCAACCTTCAAGCTGTTTTAAGGAATATTTAAGGCAGTTTTTGTCAAAAAAAACCCTGGTAAGTGGCTGAACTTACCTTGAGAATTTTCTTGGAATCCTTCTCAGAGTCTGGAGCAACCCAGGCTGCCACAGCTCAGACACAGAAAAACTCTCCCAACCCAATTCCTCTTGTGCTTTCCTTGCCCTGGGAATCAGCACATCTCAAACTCTTTCCATATTAATGAGACCCACCAAAGGTTGGGTTTCCAAATTATCCAATTCCAAACTATTCCAAAAATCCAATTCTGGGTTATTTCAGAGCTGCTGCAAACAGCTTTTGATAGCATTTGCTGTACTCTAGTAAGAATTTCACAGGCTGAAGTTTATCTTTAAAATTGACTAATCCATAAAACAAACTCCCAGACCCAACAAACCTGTTGTTTGTCCTGCCATGGTGAACATTTGCATCTGAGCTGCATTGCAAATGGATTTTATTCAAAATTAGGCTTGTGTGTGATGGTTTTGTTCTCTGGCATATGGACTTGTACACGCAGTGGCCTTGTCTGGCAAGTGCTTGGCACAGACTTCCTCCCTTTTTTTGGTGTTTCCTGAATTGCTGACAGCTTCGTGTGGAAAGTGGGTGTTGGACACCCACAGGTGGAGGGTGGATTCTGAACCAAAAAGTTGCCCAAGTGGCAAAATGTGTGTGGTGATTTTTTTTTCCCATCAGGAAGCTGACATCAAAACTCAGCAGGATAAAAGCAGGACAGCCCAACACACCCAGTGCAGGCAAGCAAAACATTCAGCTGATTCTCTCCCTGATAACCCACAATGAATGGTGTTGGAAGCTTTCTCTTTAGAATTCTTTCCTTTTGTCTAAGCCAGCTTTCTGACTTTTTGGGCATTAATTAATAGGCAGGAATTTCTCTCCCGTTGAATTGAGTGAGTGCAGCCCAGAGATAAATTTCTCTTGAATGAGAAAAGAAAAATAATGGATGATGTTGTTGGTGACAGATACTCATCTCTGTGACAGTCCTGGGCATGATGATAAAGTGAACAAACCTCCCTTTGTTCTGTTCTAAAGTGAGTGCAATGACTCCCCTGCTGCCCACTGCCTGTGCTGCTGATGAACATGAACTCATCATTCTGAGAACCAGAGGCACAGCCCAAATTCATCCTGCTGCCTTTGTTCTGCAGGAGAACAAATGCACTGTTGGCTGGTAATTGTCTCTTAATTCAAATGTAGTTGTCATTAGGACATGAAAAATCCAAGGGGTTGGGTTTTTGCATTGCTGGGAGCCACTAAATACATCTCAAAATGATGTTTAAGACAGAAATTGGTCCTTCCAAGCTGCTGGCTGTGCTTGTAGGGTATCAGAATGCATTTCCTGTAGGTTTTCCCTCCTTTCCCTCCACACTTTGATGAGGACAGAGCTCCTGGTAGACAATGCACATGTGATCAGACTGTGTGAAAGTGGTGTCTTGATAAATTATAGCTGCCATAGCTGAGCTTATCTGAAGGTTTTATTCAAGGCATTTTCTTAACAAGGCTTCCCACCAAGATCTTGGCTGACAAATCTTTATTCTCTGCCCTGCCTGAAGCAGAGAGATGGAGTTTGCCTTCTCAGCACAGCCCTGAGAGCAGGAATTGCAGTTCCTCTGATACCATCTCGCCCGATTTATTTTTTTTTCTGTCTGCTTTTAAAAGGTCAAATGCTTTTTGCTGATGTTCAGTGTGTTATGAGGTCAAATAAATGAATGCTCACGAGCTGCTTTTGCAGAAAGCTGTGTGCAGCAGATAATTCCTCTGTGTGCTCATTGCTCTGTCAGAGAAATGCAGCTGGAGTATTTCCTGGTTTATTCATTGTTCTGGAGCATTGATGCTTAGCACGTCTGGACAGAGGGGTCAGCAGACAACAAATTAAAGGATTGCTGTGATATTATTCTGGTTGGGCTTTATTTATCTCTCCACTGGGCTCTGGGGGTGCCTGTGGAGCTGATCAGGATGGGAAGGTTTGGCATGGCAGGATGGAAGTGGTAGAGAAATGGTGATTGATTATTTTACTGATCCATGCTGAAGTGAAGGTGAGAGGGGACTGCACCATTTCATTACAAATCAAGTGTAAGGTTTAGACAGAGTCAGGATTCTCATTCAGGAGTCAGGTGAAGTGATTGCCAGTCCTCCCTTGTGCTTTCCTGCAGCTGCTCTGTCCAAGGAAATCTGTCTCCAGACAGTGCCTTGGGATCCAGTTGTGTTTTCCACAGGAAGGGCACACTTGGTCTCTTGCTGCCCTGCACTTGGAGGATCCCAGATTTCAGGTCCTGGGATCCCTTAGGGCTGGGATGAAACACATCAGCTGCTCAGTCAGGGCCCTGGAGTTTGGGGATGGTTTTGTATCAGCAGAAAATGAGGATTCTGCTTTGGTTTACATCTGATTTAGGCTGCAGTCCTTGAGTGCTTCTCACCTTGGATGGGAAAACAATGCTGACTAAAGCAGAACTCAGTTCTGACAAAATTCTGGTGCGCACAGAGAACTGGGGCAGGATACAGGTGAAGACTGATTTATTTATCTTCCTTCTCTGATGAGAATAAAAGGCAAATCTTGCTGAAATCCAGAGCTGCAGCTGTGGAGCAGGCAGTGCCCAGTCCTCAGCAGCTGGCCAGGTAAATTCCTGGCAAAACCCCATTTGGACCGGGCAGGAGAGGAGTGATTCCTCACAAGCTGGGAAATGAACCCTCCTGTGTCAGGGTGGGTCCTGCCTGGCTGTGGCTGTAAATTTAATTGGAAAAGGTTGGTCTGATCAGTTGGTATTTGCAAAAAGCTTCAGGAGTGAGCAGGGCTGTGGAAGTGCTGACTGTTATGATCATGATAGATCTGCTTTATCAGCAGTTTGCCTGATGAGCAAGATGCCTTTTTCCCCATTTGACTGTGGGGGAGCTGCCTCCTGGAGAGCAGAAGAGAAATATTTCAGAAAAAAAGGGGGGGAAAAATGGGTATCCTGTTGGATACCTTGAATGTGCTTTGTCAACCTTGGGGAAAGTGTTGGAGGCAGAGTTTTTGTGGATGCCTAAGATGTAATTCCTTGTTTTCTTTATTTTAGGGAGTGGGTGGTGATGGGGAACTTGGTGTTGTTCCATGTTTGACACACAAAGTGCAGGCTCAGAAACTGAGCAGAATCACATGTTTTATGGAAAGGAAAATCCTCCTGGGAGGAGCAGCCAGAGTTCATGATTAATTTGTAGAGCAAATGCATGCATACCATGGATCTGGGAGGGAGGGGAGCTGCTTCCTCTTTGCTTTTCCATCCTCAAAGGGAACACTTGTAGCTGGTGAGACTTTTATAGGTGTGGGATCTGAAAACTCCATTTCTGGCAGCAAAAAAGAGACCCAGACTTGAGCTGCCTTGCAGGTGCTGTCAGATGGTGTTGGAGTGTGAAATGGTGTTTCCATCCTGAATAGGGTTTTTAACTGTCTCCTGCTATCAGGAGTAGTCTTCAGAGGCTGTGCCTTGCTTTGGCTGCTGTCAGATGTTCAGATTAAAAAAAATAAAATACTGGAGTGCAGTTTATAGAGTAGCTTTTACCTTCAGAGCTTGCAGGGAGTTATAAAGGAGAGTGTAATGAAGGAATCCTGCATTTCCCATGTGGAAAGTAGGGCAGAATGAAGAGAAAAACTGGTTTGGTGACTCATGGCCGTAGCTGATGGCTCAGAAAACCCAGATCCAGCTCTCATTTTTCCTGTGGACTTCTGGGGTGTCACAGCAGTGAGTCACACACAGGGGACAGCAGGGCTGGCTCTGCTCCCCACTTTCTCCTTGGCTGGCAGAGCCCCAGGAGTTCCCCAGAGGGATTTGGGAGACCAGGCTGATGGAAATCATCTTCACACCTCTGCAGTCATTTCCAGAGCTGGAAGAATGAGTGGAGATAACAGCAACAGGGGAGGTGTGAGGGCAGTTAGCAAATGAATAAATATCTGTGCTCTTGATCTAATCATAACTCCTGTCTCCTGCTCCTGAATCCAACCCGAAATCCCCCCGCGGGCTGGGACAGCGCTGCCACCTCTGCGAGCTGAGTGGAGCTGAGCGTTGTGTCTGTTTCCCACCGCAGGTTTCTGTGAAATCCCCTCCTTCCCTTGCCCAAATATCTTGGTGTGGAGCATCAGACTTCTGGGGTGTCACAGCAGTGTCACACACAGGGGACACTGGCTCTGCTCCCCACTTTCTCCTTGGCTGGCAGAGCCCCAGGAGTTTGGGAGAGGTTTGGGAGACCGGGCTTGATGGAAATCATCTTCACACCTCTGCAGTCATTTCCAGAGCTGGAAGATGAGTGGAGATAACAGCAGGGAGGTGTGAGGGCAGTTAGCAAATGAATAAATATCTGATCTAATCCCCAGGCATCACTCCTGCTCCTGAATCCACCCCTAAATCCCCCCGTGGGCTGGGACAGCGCTGTCTCCCTTGCGAGCTGAGCGTTGTGTCTGTTCTCCACCGCAGGTTTCTGTGAAATCCCCTCCTCCCTGTGCCCAGATCTGTCGGTGTGGAGCCTCAGCAGCGTGTTGAGCCTGCCCCACACACCCGTCCCCCGCCAAACCACGGCCTTTACCTGCGTGTTCCGCTGTTTCCCGTGCGACCCGTCCTGCGGGAGCGCCTCCTCCTGGGCCAGCCCCGACTTCGGCCAGCGCTCCGTGGCTCCAATGGTGAAGATGACAAGGTCCAAGACTTTCCAGGCCTATCTGCCTTCGTGCCACAGGACCTACAGCTGCATCCACTGCAGGGCTCACCTGGCCAACCACGATGAGCTCATTTCCAAGGTAGGTGCTGCCTGGGGCAGGTGTTTCCCTCAGCTTGCAGATCAGTGGTTGTGGAAGTGCTTGGCCTCATCCAGCTGCCTTTTTCCTTGGAAAATGGGCTCTCTCTTGTGAGCTGCCAGTTTTGTTTGAACTTTTTGAGGACCTCTCCTTGGAAAATGGGCTCTCTCTTGTGAGCTGCTGGTTTTGTTTGAACTTTTTGAGGCCCTCACCATCCTCACAAGTGCAGGGGCTGGTATGATCTCTTCACTCTCGTGACCAGGGAGAGGCTGCAGCTGAGTCAGGAGAGGTTTGGTTGGGTATCAGGAAAAGGTTTTTCACCCTGAGGGTGGCTGAGCACTGCAAAGAGGCTCCCCAGGGTTTGGTTACAGCACCAAGTCTGCCTGAATTCAAGAAGCATTTGGACAAAGCTCTCAGGAACAAGGTGGGGTTATTGGGGTGTCCTGGAATCAACCTCAATGATCCTGATGAGTCCCTTCCAACTCTTGAGGGGTGTTAGGACAAGCTAAATTAAAAGCTCTCAGACCCAGTAAGTGTTTTAATGCAGAAGGAGCAGACCAGTCAGAGGAACTTGTTCTGAAATTTAGTGAAAACTGAATTTCCCAGCGTCTGCTGGAGCCTGCAGTGCCTGGCTGTGGTCAGGCCTCGAGTTCCCAGGTCTCAGCTGCCTTGGAATAACTGTTCCCTAAAGTTTATTCAGCTTATAAAATCTGTGTTCAGAAAAAACAGGCACAGCCAGAGATTTATGAGCTGAGCTGAGTGGAAATGGTGCTGTGAGCTCTGTGTGTGCAGCTTGAATAGTTCAGCTTCTGGGATCACCAGGGACAGAGGAGCTGTGCCCCTTGGAAGGTGGTTTGAAATGTCAATGTAGCAGCATCTGTGCCCTGGAGGTGACATTGCTTCCCCTTTTGGGCCACTCCAGCCTCCTGTGCCCAGCTGAGATGGGGCAGTGACTCCCTGGGTTTTTGTTTGGTGCCCTGGATTTTGTGTTGGGACACAGAAGGTGCTTTACTGGCTGAGGAAAGAGGCTTGTTTTACTTGATGTTTTTACAGTAGATTAGAGTTTGTGCTCTGCTTTTGTTTCTTGACACAGCTGGTCCCCAGCCAGGGGAAAACAAGGCTGTGCATTCCCAGTGCTTTTCACCTTTGATGCTTCCTTCCCCTCCTTGTTCCATGCCCGTGCTCCAATGCAGCCAGCTTTGCAGGTTAAGTAGCTTCCAGCAGGGCAATGCCAGTGCTGCCAACTGCTTGGAATCTGAGTTTCTAGCCCAAGGCAGGCAGAAACTGCCCAGGAATGCTGACTGCTAAAATATGGACAGGAGAGGGAAAGGAGGGAAGCACAATGTGACTTCTGGAAATGTTAACTCCAGCGTGCTCTGGGATCTGCTCCTTCTAAAAGTTCATTTAGACCACGGTGTAAATTAATAGTTGGGGCCACATCTCTGGTGGAGCCACCAACAGGTCGTGGAATTTGAATGCAAAGGGTTTGGGGTTTCAGGGTTTTGTTTCTCAGGGTTGTAAACATGAATAAAAACACATTCTTGGTGTAATTGGGAACCTTATAAAAGTAGTTGTGCAATCGTGGCTTGTACAAGTGGCTGTTTGACAGAACACAAGGGCAGTCCCTGCCTCAAGGGGCTTCCAAATGTGGAGGAACTTTCCCAGGCAAACTTAAATAGTGTTTTTTTTACCTGTTTGAGTTCAGTTTGCAGAAGGCCTCGGGGAGATGTTTCAGTTCTTTCATCACAGCCTTAATGTTCACATCCCTGAACCAGGCACTGCAGTTGTGGGGCTTTTTTTTTTTTTCACATGAAAACGTGGCAGAGGAAATGGGAGGATGGAAAAGGGAGTGGGAGATTCTGCAAGGACAGGAGCATTCCCCAGGCTGTGCTGCTGCTCATCCTGAACCTGACTGTGCCCCTCAGATCCAAATGGCACCATCCTTGGAAACATTTCCCACAGAACAGGCTGTCATGGGACAGCAGGGTGCTGGTGATTTGCCTCCATGAAATGAAATCCTCTGCTTGTTTTGCCCTGAGCTGTGCAGAGACCAGAGCTGGTCTGCACTCCAGCAGCTTTCAGCTCCTCTGGATGCTCACAAGTTGCAGCACTGGCTGGAGCTGTTGGATGAAACACAACTGGAGCTGAATCCCAGGATTGTTCTGTGTCAGTCCATACTTTCATTTCCTCTCCATCTCCCAAGTCTCCCCTCCCAGCCCTTCAGCACCAGTGTTGACTTAATTCTGGCCTCAAAGTGTTCTGCCAGCACCAGGTACCCAAAACTCTCTGACAAATACGCCTTGGCAGGACAGTTTTTGCTCCCTTCTCCACTTCAGGAAAACCTTGTGCTTTCAAAGGGGTGGAAGGTTTCTCAATAAACCATTGCTATTTAAAGGAAACAATCGATGCTGAGGCTTTTAAGAAAATCCAAAGCTGTTACATGAAGCCAGTTACCAAAATGTTGCTTACTTGGCCTTTTATCTCCTGCAGCCTGAGGGAGAAAGTGGTTTAGTGGGTCTGATTTTGTAACGAGATCTAAATTGTAGGTTGGACTGTCTGGCCAAGAAAGGCCTTATTGACTTAGGAAATATTAAGGTGATCAGATAAATTGGGTGGAGTGAGTAGTTTTCCTTGCTGTGTTCCTTTGGTGTCTGGCTTAGCCTGAGTGGAGGTTCTTGTTCCCTTGCAGCAATGCATCATTTAAAAGGCTGTGCCAAATTTAGTACATACTCTTGTTTCACTGCTTTTTCCAGTGCCTAAGTGGGCTGAGACTTGAACTCAACCCTGCCCTGCAACAGATTCCTGTGTGACCTTGAGGAAGTCACTGGATGTCTTTGTTCCTCCTTTTTCCCCACCTGAAATGCTGCTGCTTTTGTCCAATCTGCTTGGGAGATTTTGGAGCAGGTCCTGTCTGCTCCTCCAAATTGGTACAGGGTGTCCCAATCCTCTTGGATTTTAATGTGAAAACAAAATCACCCTGCCAGGCAACTGTACTTAAAAAGCATATTTCAATGCCAAAAAAATAAGTGAAAGGTACTTCTTGTTACAGGCACAACGTCCCATGGCTTTTAGAATGTTTAAGAAAAACATATATTCCATAATCAATGTCTCCAGGAAGGAGACACAGGAGTTTTTTCTTCACAAATGTGCCTTTTCCATTATTTTCTAGTGGGACCTGAGGGGAGCAGCCAACAAAACAGACATTTAACAAGGTAAAGTTAAACAAGTTTCTCACACTGGCAGGAGTGGAGCTGATTTCTGCCTACCCTGAGCTATTCCAGCTCTTTCTGTTGGAATCCACACGAACTCGGTGCCCTTAAAGGAGGATGGGAACAAGAGCAGAAAGATCCAGGCCAAAGATGCCACTTGAGTGTCTTGGGTGCTGATTTTTTTGTGCTCTGTGAGCAGTAATTCAGCAGAAATGGCCCCGATTATGGAAATATGTGGAGAATGTCTCGTGGGCGTCCTGCAGTTCCTTTTTTTTTCCCCTGAATTACTGTGATCCAACTGCTAAACATTACTCAGGGATGGATCCTCTGAAGTTAGCCCGAGGCTTGCCGGGGAAGTTTAATGTTTTCCTTTGATGTCTGCATGGAACCTCTGCTGAACATGAATGGGAAAATCTTCAGCACAAAAGGCTGCAGCTCCTCCAGCGCTGAGAATTTAGGAAAAAATCGAGGACTCTTGTGTGCCCGACTCTCTCGTTTGGGGGTTGTTAATGAGGGAGCACTTAGAAGCTCTTTTTGATCTTCTCAGTCGGGACTTGGGAGGTTTATGAGGAAAATTCCCTCCCAATCCTTGTGGCCTCTCTCTTTCCAGGCTGCTGCAGCCGGAGCCCGGTGGTTCAGCAGCTCCTGGGGAGATTTATGGCTCGCTGAAAGCAGCAAACTTTGCTCCGTGTTGGAGGGTCTAAAAAGGATTTGAGGCTTTGGTGCTTCCACAGCAGCTGGGGATGAATTCAGCTGCTTGGGAGCATTTGATGCACCACATACAGGTGAAAGCAGCAGTAATTGTTGGGTTTTTTTGGTTTGGCTCTTTGCTTTTCTTTCCTTTTTCTTCCTTTCATGTGGACAAGGCAGTGTTTAATGTTCTTTAGGGCTTTATTTCTCAGGAGCCAGCTGATATTTGTGGTTCAGTTCACTTTGAGGAGGTGAAGTTATTTGCAACATGCACATGAGATAGAACAATAAATTTAAAATTACAGCGTGGTAATCTTTACCCTAATGGAAAAAGAGGCATTTAATGAGTGTCCAAGACATGTCTGATGAAAATCCTGCATTTCCATCATAGGAAAAACCAGTGTATGAGGTGAGATGGGTATTCCCTTCTCAAGGGTAAAGTTCTTATTTTTCATTACACAGGTTTTATTCTTGCTTTAAAGTAGATCTTGTTCCTTCCCAAATATGAATTTGAGTTCCCAGCTCCACAGTAATGAGCTCTGAAGGGCAGGAGGAGCCATCACACCATCACACCTGACCTCCTCTGGGCCATGGGCCAGTGGATTCCACCAGGATTGCAGCAATTCTTTCAGGAAAAGCATTTAGTCTCCATTTGAAGACTTCAAGAGGGGAAATTCACTGCTCCCTTTGGTAATTTTTTTTCCCAGTGGTTAATCATCCTTACTATTAAAAATCAGAGACTTTGAATTTAGATTTGTCTGACTTGTGCTTCCCATCACTGGCCATTATTTTATTTCTTTTGCTAATAAAATACATCTCCAGTCCCTACTCTTCTCCCTGTAAAAGGTCTGCAGTAACCAAAGTCACTCTTGATCACTTTTTGGACAGACTGAACGGATTCAGCTCTGTCACGGTGCAATCTGATTTTTTCCAGTTACACCTAATTTTTTTGCAGTTCTCTTCTACATTTTTAGCATTTCAATATCTTTTTGAGGGCTGGAAACAGAGCTGCTCTCATTGTTGCAGCCTCAGACTCTGCAGCAGCATCTTTTCAGCTCACACCTTTCATAATTGTATCAGTCTCACTGGCTCAGCCCTGCATAAAAAATCTTCTGCTCATTTATTTGCTTTGAGCTCTTCATGCACCAGATTTATCAATTTTATGCACTTTTCTAGAAGCTGTCCACTAGCTTTTTTGGATCCTGCTTTCCAGTTCTTGTTCCTTAATGAATTTGCCACTTCCAGGCATTATTATTCAGAGCTTGCTCTTAATTGCAAGTATTAAAGAGTTCAAGCAGTAAGTGATAAACAGCAAAGCAGCTCCGGGAAAAGTCATTAAAGAGTTTTTTTGAGCTTCCCATCTCACTGTTGTGGACGTGAGGGGGGAAGGCACCTTGTAATTCTTGGCTTCCATGAAATTTAAAATGAAATGCAGGTCGGGAGGATTTCGGGGCTGGGTAGAACAATGTGTCATCAAAGCTCCTCAATGGCCTTTTTCCTCCAGCGTTTCAGCAGGAGATGCAGCCTTAATTCGACTTTTCCAGCCAAATCCATCCCCAGAAGCTTTTCCAGGCAGGAGAGGGGGGTCTGAGGTTGTTATTTGAGTCCATGTTTGGGGAGGGAATAAACAAACAAACGCACTGCCCTTTGCAGGGAAACGTCAGGATGTGAAACCCGAGCCGGGTAATGAGGGTTTGTGGTGCCCCGGTCCATAATGCAGCCGCCTAAATTAGATCCTTCTGCCCCGTGGAATTGCTTCCCATGGGATTTACCCTACAAGTGTTCCCTCAGATCCTGCTGCCCATAATGGGATTGAAGAGAGTCAGGATCAGGTTGGTTTTATTTAGTCACGATATGGTTGTTTAATAGAAGGAGCCCGAGGTAATTTGTACCTCCTTGCATAATTGTGTTTATACAGCAATTAACTGCTGTGTGATTTTTAAAAATGTTTCATTCTGTTCCAAAAAGAAGGAAAAAGGTAATAAATCACAAGAGTTTAGAATTCCCTGTCAAGGAGGAGGAACAGGGTAAAAATGGATTTTTTCTAATCCATCACTTTCTTCAAGGAAACAGCTCTGCTTTCATCTGCTGCTTCCTCTGCCTTAGAATTGATGACCTGGGCATAAATAAAATATTGTTCCCATTTATCACCCAGGGAGCTGCCAGGGACGAAGGACAGTTGAATCATCAGGGTTTCTGCTGCAAATCCTGAACAACTGGAGCTGGGGAGGTCTGAGCCCTCCTGGGAGCTGCAGCTGGAAAAGGAGGGAATTCCAGCAGAAATCCAGGGCTTGCTCCTGGGAGGAGCTGCCCCGGGAATTTCCCTTGCAGGTGTGTGGTTTTAACCTGATTTATCCTGGTAAGAGCAGCCCAGGAACAACACAGAGCTCTGGTTTTAATCTGTAATTTAATCACACAAAAATATGGGGGTGATGCACGGGGGGCTTTTCCCACCTGGTGCCTTTGGGGAGAAGAATCCCTGAGGATAATTTCTATTTTAGGGTGGCAGGAAATGCTGTCTGAGGGGAGCTGTTGTGTCTGGCAGGCAGCAGCACATCCCTGCAGGAGTCTGTCCTGCAGTTTTCTCATCCTTGGAAAGGGCAGGGATTGGAGCTGAGACAGACAAGGAAACTCCACCCAGAGTCTCCTCTCTTCAAATGCAGAAAAATTACATTACATTCATGTTGGGTGTCCACTGTTGGTTCATGATACTTCAGTATTTTTTGGGAATCTTGTGAAAATGAGGATTTTTCTTGGCTCCAGCACCCAGAAATGTGAGAGAATCTCCCTTCGAAAACCAAACCAAACTGGACCAAAAAAATCCTTATTGAAAAAAAAAATTAAAATGAACCATTCCTTAAATTTTCCTGAGGGTTTTAGGGATCAGGAGGTTGTTGTGTGGCACTGGAACAGTGGGATTTCAGAGCACAAGGATTCTTGTGGGTTGGATTCTTGTTTTCCATCTTCCTGGGCAGCAGTGACATTCCAGAGATGACAATGCTGGATGTCCACTGTGAGTCATGATACTTCAGTATTTTTTGGGAATCTTGTGAAAATGAGGGTTTTTCTTGGCTCCAGCACCCAGAGATGTGAGAGGATGAGAGAATCTCCCTTTGAAAACCAAACCAAACTGGACCAAAAAAGTCCTTATTGAAAAAAAAATTAAAAATGAACCATTGCTTAAATTTTCCTGAGGGTTTTAGGGATCAGGAGGTTGTTGTGTGGCACTGGAACAGTGGGATTTCAGAGCTGTTATCCTAACACAACTGTTAGGATAAATAGCAATAACAAAGGTAGAAACTGAGACTGGATACCTGGAATTGGGAGATTCCCAGAGATCCCTCTCAGCAGTGATTGCTGAAAATCCTGAAAAATTGCTGAAAAACGAGTTAAAATCTGATCCCAGCTCAGCTCTGAGGACACATCCTCAGCAATAAAACAAATCTCAGTACCAAAACTTCTTTGGACAACACACAAATACTGAGATTTCAGGTGATGGATTAATAAATGAAGGAGAACTTTAATAAATGATGAAATTCCCAGCCATGAGGTGGTTGGTAACTTCATCTCCCTGCAGTGGATCTTCCCCAGGGACAGATCTGCATTTTCTGAGAAGCCAAGTCTGCCCTGAGTGTCAGCACTGCTGCTATTATGGGCTGCATTAGTGGCAACCACTGCTCCACTGATACGTGGGCACTCACCATTATGCTGCTAATTAAATAACTTGTTGCATTAGCAGTTTTCCATCCCAGCTCTGTGTTTATCTCCCAAACCCATGCAGCAGCAATAATTAATGTGGAAATAAAGGGCTTTATTCTCCCCCTGCCACTGCTTTTTCAAATGGCTGGATTGTTGCAAGGAAAGAAAACAGCAGCACTCAGAAGTGAGGGATAAAACCCACAGCAGAAATTATATTTTTCATCCCTGTCTGAACAGAAAGGGCTTCATTGTCACTTTTTGGGGTTTTTCACAGTAAATAACAGAATTCTCTCGGTGTTGCCCCTGTGTAAATGGTGCCTGAGCTGCCAAACTGATTCCAGCTCTGGTGCCTGTTGGGAATGAGGCCAGGGGAGTGCAGGGGTCAGGGCTGAGCAGAGCTCTCCTGGGGATTCACCATCACACACAGAGAGCAGGGTTCTGTCTCCCTGAGCTGCTCTCTGCTGTTCTCTGCCCCCAAAATTAACTGGAGTAATTGCTTTTAAAAGTAAACACTCCATCTGCTCTTTCTCCCCACAGTATTGCCATCCTTTTTCATCTTAAAGGCAACTTTTGAAGCACAACAGCAGCAGCCAGAGACTCTGGAAATCACAAGAGAAGCCCCAAAATATTGTGAAGTTTTATAGAAGTCATAAATCTGAAGTTGTTTTGTTTGTTTTTTTTTAATTTGCCTTCAGTAGTTTGTGCCCTTAGCATTTGCATTTTGAAATTTCACTTTGAAGTCTGTGAGCTGGAAATTTATTCATTTAAAAATAAATAAGAGGAGAGTTCAGGAGCCCAGGGCTTCAGGAAGGAGAGGGAATAGCACAGGGGCTTGTGATAACACAAGGAAAATTCAGTGTTGTGATGGAAGTGAGGCAGGACAGCCTGGCAGGCACATGAGGGACAAGGGGACAGAGCAGTTTGCAATTATTTTGTGAATTTTGGCCTTTTGACAGAGTTTGGCTCAGGATTTAGCTCAGTGGAGCAGTGTCTCAATCTGTGTTAGCCACCCAAGTGCTGGAGGAAAAACCACCTCCTCGATTTTAGGCAATTTGTATTTCCCTCTGCACCCCTCTGCCCTGTGTGGATACCACAGGGAACTTGTCCTTTTTGGCAAATCCTGGTTCCTGTGCTCGTGGGGCTCTCCAGGGTGGCTTTGGGCCCTCAGCTCCATTTCCCTCCCTGCAGTGGGAATTATTTCAGGAGCAGAGCCTGGAGGGGCACACGCTGTTCCTTTCCCTCTTGGAGCTCTCTGGAACCAGTTGCCTTTTCATTTCTGTTTTATTGGGTTGTTAAAAGCTGCCAGCTGGATACAGGTACGTGGGGTTTTCTCTGCTGCAGTCTGCAGGGAACCAGCATCACTGTGGAGCCATTTAGCCCTGGCAAACTGCTTCCTCTTTTTCCAGATGATTCCAGCAGCTCTTTTTTGTGTTTAGCCCATTGTCAAACACCATCACAAAGGCTTGGGGTATTAATCCTGTCATCTGTTCAGAGAGTGGAGCTGCTGAGTGGGCTGTGCTGTGAGTGAGGAGCTGTGATGGTGTTTGCAGAGTTTGTGCCTCTCCCTGGATTGTCAGGATTCCCTCAGTGTCTCCAGCACTCAGCAGAGAGGGGAATGTGCCAGAAAAAAGGGTCTGGAGGTGGGAACAGGTGGGGAGACAGAGCCCTTCCCTGCATGGCTGTGCCAAGGGGAAGGAAAACCCTTCCCTGCTCCGTGCTCAGAGCAGAACAAATGGATTTACCCAAACTGCTCCCAAGGTGCAGGATTCATGGCCCTGCAGGCTGGGCCCGTCCCAGGGGCACCCAGAGGAGCTGGCTGTGGGTGCAGGTCCTGCTGGCTCCTGCAGCAGGGCAGGTTCAGCAGCATCTCTGAAAGCCCAAGTGCCTCTCTGCAGGCTGAGCCTGTCACAGAGCTGCAGCTCTGCCTCTCTGCCAGCAGGTTTGGAGAGCTCCCCACTCCCCAGGGCTCGTGTCTGCCCCACTCTGTGACCATGAGCCCCTCCCTGGGATTGTCCTTTAATGGCCAGCAGGGTAAGGAGGGAAAAGCCATTTCCCTCAAACCCACCCCCTGCAAAACATCTGCTTTTTGAAAACAACGATTTCACAGCTCTAATTTGGGATCAGCACAGCTGAGGGGCCATAACCAGTGGCTGCAGACTGGGTGGCAGGAGCTTCTTAAAGCAGAGCAGCTGCCAAAGCATCTTAACATGGATGGGGAGAGAGAAAGGATCCTCCAAAGTGCTGACTCCAGGCTGGTGGTTTCCCACCTGGATGCTCCAGTCAGCATTCCTGGGGCCCTGCAGCTTCTGGCAGCCAGGGGTGGGGAGGGTTCCTGAGCTGAGAGCCAGCAGGAATGAGCTGTTGTGCATCTCCAATCCCAACAGCACAAGCTGATTTTTTTTTCCAGGGCTCAGACAGGATGGGGAGGGAGGGTTCTGTGTTCTGGCACATCCAGATGTGTTTCCAGCCAGACACTGAGCATTAGCACTGCAGGGAAAAAAATATGTGCTTGGGCTTCCAGTAGGAAACAACAACAGAAAGATCTTTTCTGTTTCTTCCAGCTGGAAAGTGCTGCCAGGAGCTGTAATTTCAGGGAGTCTGCATTTCTGTGGGAGGGGGATTGGGATGCACCTTTGAATGTGAATCAGGGAAAGCTGCACAGAGAAAATGCAGAGCACAGAAAGTAGGTCTGGCTGCTGGCTGTCACTTCAGTGAAAATCAAGTGTGTCGTGGAAATCTCTGCGTGGCTCTTAAAACAACAAACAAAACAACAAAAACAAATACAAGAGCATCTGCTTGTGTATAAATATACCTGGGTTTTTTTCTGATTTTGTAGTTCCCATTTACAGCATATGCCAATTTTTCTGTCGTGCCAGAGGAGCAGGAGCATCTCCAGGAAAAGCTCAGGTTACAACACCCAGATAAAAGCTGCCTGTGCCACCTTTATAAAGATACAGCCAGCTTAGTCTTGCAGAGGGAAATGCACTGTGGTTACCAGACTTCTCTCCCTTCTTTTTACATGTTTTGCCAAATGCTTTGCTGGCTGGAGGGTGACTATTGAGACAGCACTGAAAGCTGAGCAGTGGTTTGTTGAAAACAGGACTAAAAAATGTGATTTTTTTTTCCAGTGACCACCCTTAGATACCCTCAAGCACTGGTTTGAGCTGGGAGGGAGGACAGGGCACCTCTGCTGCTGTCCCTGGGAATGGAACAATGTCCAGTGAGCCCCAGCACAGCTGATGGGACTGGGATTGTTGTTTATTAAAGCCAGACCTTTGTACAGCAGGAACAGAAAATCCTATTTCTGTCCCAATAAAAACTCTGCTCCCAGAGTTGCTGTTACTGGCAAACTCAGTCACTGTGAGAAGTGTTTGCTGGGAAGGGCTGGATGTTGAGAAAGTTTCATCTGCTTTCATTTTGCCCTGGTGGCACACACATCACTGTGGGACTTTGTGTTTCATCCCTGACCCCTTTCCACACCAGGGGCCTGGGGAGACAAATGGATTTTACTGAATTGCCAAGAGAAGGGGGGGCACAGGTATTTATTGGTATTAACAGATGCCTTTTCAGGATGCATCCCAGTCCTGCAGCAGGGCCAGGCAGTGCCCTCCTCTTTGCTCTGGCTTGGCCCCTCCTTTCTGCCCAGGGAATCATCATTTGTGTTCCCATTTTCCCCCACCCCAGCTCCCTGGGATGGTGCAGGGTGTGTTTGGGAGCAGCCAGGCTGGTTTGGTGTGGGGTATGACAGAGCTGCAGAGGGATTAAAAGAAGCTTCTCCAATAAATGCAATTACACAAACATGCTTGAGCCATGTGTCCCATTTAATTCCTCCCCGAGAAAATTCCTCAGGGCACTGCTTTTGTCTGAATCAAAGAGAGATCCCAGTGCCTCAGGCAGCCTCTCTGCATCCTCAGTGCCTCCTCTGTGCCCTGGGTGGCAGCTAATATTGGCCTTCAGATTCCTCTGAAGAGCAGTTATCCCTCCAGGAGCCAGGGATTCTGTGCCAGGAGGGGATTTTGTAGCTGGCAGAGCCCTTGGTGCCCTGCAGACCTCACAGGCAGCTGGCACTGCTGGCTGTGGCTCCCTGCCCAGCTGCCCCGGGGCAGTTTTACCCTCTGAGGTGCCTGTGCTCTGTGGGAAGGATCCTTTTGCAATCAGGGATCTTCCCAAGGAAGCTGTCAGGGCTTTGAGTGTCTCTCCACAAGGCAGGAGTTGGGCAGGTGCAGGAGGGCACAACCCAAGGAGGGCAGGGAACCCCCCAGAGATTGTTTTATGTGATTGTGGGGTTGCTTTTAACCAAAGAAATTATCATTATTAGAGGGCCTGGAGGTAAAACATGAATGCTTTTCTTTTGCCTCAAAACCTTGTCCTCTCCTTTTAAAGGTTTTTGGTCTGAAATCAGCTGAGGTTTTAACAAAACCACTAAACATTCCAAGGTTCCTGGTGAGGTGCAAAGTAAAGGATTAAATGGTCCAGAAAAGCTGCTTTTTTCACTTCCCCAGCCCCAGCCCCTGGGTGCAGACATTCCCTGAGGTGTCCCACAAGGTAACCTGTGTACTGACAGCCCAGCCCTTGCTCACAAGCACCAAATGTTTAATTCAGTGTGTGCCTGTCAAAGTGCATTAAAAATGCAGGTGGCACTTGGTGCCTGTCAGCCAGGCAGTGCCACAGGGTGATGCCACAGCCATGGCACACTGGGATGTGCCTGCAGTGCCCTGATCCTCCAGAACTCTGCCTTTCCACAGTGGATCCTGATCCAGGATCACATCCTGAGGAAATGTGGGGCACAGAGGACCTGCCTGCATTTTCTGGGGTGGTTTGGCTGCTCTGTGGTTCTCCTGTCCCTGCTCATCTCCATCTCCTGCTGGCTGTAGCCCCACTCCTGCAGATCTCCCAGTGGGAACGTGAGGTTTGCACACACCTCAAGGCCTCCTGTGCAATCTCTGGGTCTGTGTTTGTGTGCACAGCTCCTGGCACAGGATCCCTCAGCTTGGCTCACCCTCTGCCTGTGCAATTCCCAAGGCAAATTTGCAGTTTGGGAAGAGAATCTGACCAATTTTTGGCAGCCTTCAGGCGAGGCTGAGGGGTGGTGTGAAGATCATAAACACCAAAAGGGTGAAAAGAGATTTTGCAGGGACACGAGAGAGAAAACTTAACTCTGGAGCAGCACCTTGTGCCTGGGTGAACACACTGGGAATTCCAGGTGTGTCCTGTGAAAAGGGCAGGTGTTGGAGCCGGGGAACAGTTGCCTCTTTCCTCTCAAGCAGCCAACTGAGCTTTGTTTTTTTGCTTTCCAGTCCTTCCAGGGCAGCCAAGGACGAGCATACCTCTTCAACTCCGTGTGAGTACCCCACACGTGCCGTGTCCCTCAGGGGGGATTTAACAAAACCCTCCTGAAAAAGGGAAAAAAACCCCATAATTCCCTTCAGAAAACATCTGAGCTTCCTGAAAATGGTTGGGGAAAGAGGCAGAAATAGGCCCCTGATTCATATTTGAGTGGTGTCGAGGTTTCAGATAAGCAGCAAGGAAAAGGTGATTTTTTTCGTCATCGGGTTGAGAAACCAGAGCTGATGGCTGAGTCATTCTCCTCTCCCAGGATGTAGCTGCACCAAAGAGCCAGAGTTTTGTAAATGTGGATGATATTTAGATGATGTCTAAATATGCACTTCATAAAAACTAAGTGTAATTTTCCCAGTGGCTGGAAATAGTTTTGGGGGGAGGTCACTGCTGGTCTGTCTCTCAGCAGAGCTGCTGATTTCAGTCACATTTTTCAGTTTTCCATTTGGGAAAGCAAAAGCACCATTTTATCAATTTGAGAACAAAAATCTCTCTCAAATGCCTAATTAGCACGAGTGACTAGAGTGTTATTAATCTCCTGTTCCAAGCTTCCATTGAGTTTTTTAGTTCCATTAAAAAAAACCCCATTTTACCTTTTCATTCTGCCCTGGAGCTGTGAGAGAGCTTTGTTCTGGGCACAGCTGGGAAACTCACAACCTCCTGCTCATGTTTTCAAACACTGCAATGAAATCCTTGTCAGCTTTATTGGAGCATCTTGATGTGGGAAAAGGCACTAATGGGGAGCATCTGTGCTTTGTCCCAGAGTTAACGTGGGCTGTGGCCCTGCAGAGGAGAGGGTGTTGTTAACAGGACTGCACGCCGTGGCAGATATTTACTGTGAAAACTGCAAAACCACGCTGGGCTGGAAATATGTGAGTATTTGTGTCCCTGCCTTTGCCCCTGGGCAGCTTTGCTTCAGCTGAGGGGGGTGGAAAGATCATTTTGGGAACATAAAATCCAGATTTTCATCTGTAACCATCTATTTTCCTCCTGCTTTGTCTGTGTTGCATTTGGACAATCAGCTTTAATGTAGTTTGTTTGTTTTTTACTGAGAATTTACACCTGGTTTTGGTGGGTGCCCCTCAGTGACATTTAACATAAACAAGGGTAATTTCAGTCCTGTGGTTCACACTGTCTTTTTTTCTATTGTTCTGGTAGATGTTATCAGAATAATAGAATGCTCCATTAATCCTGTGTCCTTCCCCCTGGAAATGCTGCTGAACATGAATTTATCTGTTTGCTCTTCAAAAATTCAATTACCTTCCAATAAAATCCAATGTTACATCCTAATTTCTGCTTCTGGAGGCCCACACCATTTTGTCCAAACGTTTTCACCAGTGTCTAAACAAATCCTAGTTTGTATCTGTGGCCTCTGGACAGAAACACTCTTCACTAAGTCAGGTGCAAGGCTATAAAAAGGAAAGCATCAAAAATGGATGAGGTTGGATGGATGAATCCATGCAGAAGCTCAGGGATGTTGGGGATGCCAGTGGTTTCCACAGCTGCAGGCACAGATCTGTTCAGAGTGGGATCTTCTCCTTAATTTCCACATTCAATTCACCATAATCCATCCCATTCCCAGTGAGGGAAACACTTCATTTCTAACAAACTTCAATAAATTCCCAAACCACCTTGGAGAGAGCTGGATTTTACCACCAATGGTCCCTAAATCCTGGCCCTTGGAGCAGTTGCCATTGGCCTACAGAAATCTGCATGTTCCATGCTGCCAGTCCCTTCTTCCCAGCGTGTAAAGACAGCCAGAGGCAGGATTTCAGATTCCAGAAGCAAGAATTAAGATTCCAGAGGCAAGAATTAAAATTCCAGAAGCAGGATTTCAGATTCTAGAGGCAGGATTTAAGATTCCAAAAGCACAATTTCAGATTCCAGAGGTGGGATTTCTGATTCCCGAGGCAGGATTTCAGATTCCAGAAGCATGATTTAAGGTTCCAAAAACACAATTTAAGATTCCAGAAGCAGGATTTAAGAATCTAGAAGCATGATTTAAGAATCTAGCAGCAGAATTTAAGATTCCAGAATCAGGATTTCAGATTCCAGAGGCAGGATTTAAGATTCTAGGGGCAGGATTTAAGATTCCAGAGGCAGGATTTGAGATTCCAGAGGCAAGAATTAGAATTCCAGAGGCAGGATTTAAGATTCTAGAATCAGAATTCAATATTCCAGAATCAGGATTTAAGTTTCTAGAAGCACAATTTAAGATTCTAGAGGCAGGATTTAAGATTCCAGAAGCATGATTTGATACTCTAGAACCAGGATTTCAATATTCCGGAATATTCAGGATTCCAGAATCAGGATTCAAGATTCCAGAGGCAGGATTTCAGATTCTAGAACCAGGATTTAAGACTTTTTCCCTCACACTTTTCCTGAGAGCCAGCAGGACGACCTGCAGGTGACTTTTTCTCTGTGGGCAAGGCTCAGCCTGGCGCCAGCACTCCCAGATCCGATCCGTGACGTGATTTCCATCCAAACCTCACCTCCATCTCACTCTCCCTCTCCTCTCATTGCAGGAACACGCTTTTGAAAGCAGCCAGAAGTATAAAGAAGGCAAATACATCATTGAACTAGCTCACATGATCAAGGATAATGGCTGGGATTGAGGGGGAAGAGCCCAGCCCTAGCAGCGTGTAAGAGAATGCCATCCAACCGAACATTATACCCAAGAGTGAGAGAGTGACTGAACGCTTGGTTCCATGCATTTAGAGGCTCTGCAACCCGGGAGCATCTTCACACCCTTTCTCCATCTTTATTGGTGACTGGCCTCTAAATTTCTGTCTCTCTGTCTCTTTGCTTTGTATCTGTTTGTGAGTTGACCCTGGCTGCTTCTCTCTCTGTTCTGGCGTTGGCTCAGAGAATGCACCGAATGCCCGACAGCCATTCCATGTGCCCAGTGCTCGACCCAGCCTGACCTGGGCTCTCCTGGCACCTCCCCAGCTGTGGGAGGAAGACCCCGAGGTTTGGGCAGGAGGAAGGTGGGAGAGGGGTGGGGGAGTGGGGAACCATCAGAAGGTGACGCTGGGCTTCTCCTTTCAGTCCCGGTTAAAGCAAGGCTTGAAACCATCTCCTTGTCTGAATGGACAGAGAAATATCTACTTGTCTAAAAAAGGACAGAGAAATATCTACTTGTCTAAATGGATAGAGGAATACCTACTTGTCTGAAAAAGGACAGAGGAATATCTCCTTGTCTGAAAGGACAGAAATTACCTCACGGCTGCGTTTTCTCTCCGAATCCATCAGCAGAGCCTCAGCCTGAGCAGGCTGAGCCCCAGGCAGAACCAGTTCCCCCCACAATCTGTGTTTTGTTTGCTATTTATGAACTCGTTGTTTGAGGGGGCAGGACCTGGAGGCTGGAGAGATTCCCTGCCTCTCCTTTTTTTCTTGCTGGTTCAGGGTAGGGAGGCTGAACGTCCCAGCAGGGCACGGCCGTGGGGAGTGTCCTCACGGCTGGGCAAACCAAACCCTGACTGCTGAGCCCTTCAGGGAGGAGCAGAAAACCACTGCAGGCACAAGGAGGCTGGAACTGCAGCTTAGAAAATGTGGAGGGGTGAAAAAAGGCACGTGTGAGGCAAGGAGGAGGAAATTCCCTAGAGGAGGATGGGGACAAACAGTGACAGAGGGGACCCCCGGATTTCCTGGCCTCCCCTGAGCACCTCTGGTGGGGTTTTACCAATCTTTCACAGGTGCAAGTAGGAAAATGCTGTTACAGAACCTTTTCATTGAATCCCAGGCTCCAGTGGGGCAGCCTGGCACAGAAATGGGGCAAGGAGGGAGCCAAGTTCTGGGGTTGTGTTGCACAGGTGGATATTTCCAGGTATCCTCCCCAAATGGTTCCCCCTTTTCCCACTCCCAGAAGCCCAATGCAGGCACGGGGAGAACGGGAAAGAAAAAAAAAATAGATTAAACATCTCCCCACCACCCCTGGAATGATCCATGCCTTGAGGGGTAGATGTTGGTGTCAAAACTGCAAGGGACAACGAGTCCTTCCCATTTTATTTTTTCCATGGTGATCCCTGAGCACCTTCCCGAGGTGGATGGTGGGGAAGGGATGTTGTGTGTGAGAGGGGAGCTGTGGTAGCCCAAAAGAACCATGAGGAGTTGGCTCTGCAGCAGTCCAGCCAGCATCTGGTGCATAACCCAGGACTGTGGAGCTGAATTTCTCTCTCCCTGAATGAGTTTTTCTTTTTTTTTGGCAGAATTCTTTCAAGTAGGTTAATCCATGGTGTGGGGGGGAAATCTTTCTTAATCCAGAAGGAAAAGAGTATTGTGCAGGGGGTGGTGACTCCTTATGAAACAGAAGCTTTGGAGCTGTAATCTGCTGTCACTGGCCCCCAGCCCTGAGAGATCCCTGGGGGCTGGGGAAGAGTCATTTGCTGTTACCTTGGCAGGGAATGTGGATGGAGGCTCTCCTTAAGGACCAGGGTGGAATTCAGTGTTGGATCCTCGTGCTGACACCCAAACCTGATGAAGCAAAGGTTGTTTTTCCTCTCTCAAAGCTCTGTCCTTGGCAGCCTTGGGGAAATGAGGTGGGGTTGTCTGGGCTCTGCAGGGGATGGAGTTTGTGACCAACCTGTCCAGAGGTGGCTTCTGCCCTCACCCACCCTCCTGCTCTGGCTGTGTAACAATTGCTTCAGCTTTTGGGTTGGGTTGTCTCTGCTTCCATCAGCCATGTTCCCTCCGGTGACAAACACAGTAAAAATCAAAAATTCCACAGCCCCTGCTGTCCTGTGGGCTCTGGCACTGACCTGCTGCCATTTCCCTGTCCTCTCATTGAGGATCCACAGCAATTTATTGGCTTTTGACTAGTGGGAAGTAATTCCTGTTCTTCAAAGAGCTCTTTAGTCTCCACAGAGCCTTTAAAGGAGCTGGGAGAGGTGAGGGATCATCCCAAATCCTGTGAGGTTGAGAAGAGCACACAGGGCTCTCGTGGTTTGATGTTGGTATTTGGAGTGACTGCTGATCAAAAAATGATATAAAAGGCAGGGCTGTGCAGAGAACTGCTCTGAGAAACCCCAGCTCCAGCTGGAAATGTTTTTATCCTTTCATCTGGGACACAAAAGGACAATGCCCCATCACACCTGGCTGGTTTTTA
The DNA here is from genome assembly GCA_037834095.1 of Argya squamiceps. Taxonomy (NCBI): domain Eukaryota; kingdom Metazoa; phylum Chordata; class Aves; order Passeriformes; family Leiothrichidae; genus Argya; species Argya squamiceps. The sequence goes on along the minus strand of JBBMKD010000063.1, from coordinate 2,706,542 downwards.
CTGGTCACTGGTGTTGGGCTTTTAATGGCAACCAGTCCAAGCTTGGACAGGGCCAGCTCTTAATCTGCTTTTAATTGGTTTTGTCCCATCAGTGTCTTGCTGAGAGCCTGGCCTGAGCCCTGGTGGGCACCCAGAGTGTGGCTGTGGTGTCCTGCAAGGTGGGTGAGGAGAAATTGTGCAGCTCCTGTGTGTGCCCAGTGAACAGGAGGAGCTTTACCTGTCCCTGATTCCCCTGGGCCTGCAGGAATTTGGGATCTGAGCTCCCACAGCAGCACAGGGAGAGTGACACACTCTGAGATAACCAAAGATAACCCTGCTGAGCTGAGCTGAGCTGAGCTGGGCCAGGTGGGGCCTTTTCCCAGGAGAAGTGGAGGTGTGGCCCATGGGAGCTGCTTTCCATGGGCAGCATCTTCAGGAAAACACAGGCAGCAGAGAGTTTTCCTTCTTTTTTTGGTGTCCAGCCTCGTGTCTGGGCTCTGTGAGCACCCTTGAGTTTACATCCCCCCCCTCCACCCCAAAGCTCAGACTCGAGGGAGTTTGAAGTTGGTTTTTTTGCTTTGGTGGATTGTCTGGTGTGAAATCCTGACCCCTGTGAGAAATACTCAGATGATAATATATAGACAAAGCAGAAAAAAAATAACCCCCAGATGTTATCTTGTGAAATATACTTTTGTAAATAATATTTAATTTTTTAAAAAAAAGAAATAATATATTTGGTGCTGTTTTCTCAGAGCCCCTCCCTGAGAGCACTTTTTTCGTTGTTGTTGTTGATGATGATGATCCTGTTTTCTTCTGTATTTGTTGGAAAATATGTTTAAAGGGAAACAAAAACCCAACATTTACGTTGTCCTCTGAGGTGGCTCCGTGTTTCCTGTGGCTGTGGCAGGACAGGGGACTCCCAGCTGGCAGATTTGGTGGCTGGGTTGGGGTCAGGGGGGATTTTTGGGGCTGGGAGGGGCTGCAGGAGAGCTCCAGTCCCCCTGTGCCCCCTCCAGGAATCCCACTGGGGCTCCCTGGGTTGTAGAATCCAGAATTTTCTCTTGCACCAACATTGGCTGGAGTGAGGTAGATCTGGAGCTGGAGGAGTTGGGGTTGGACAGGAGCAGGGATGGAGGATGGAGCTCTGAACTCCGTTTTAACCTAAACCACAAATCTTTGGGTCCTGGTTTTATTTTTGAGGGGAGGTGTTTTTTTTATTTGTTGTTGTTATTGTTCTGTTTATTTTTTTTTAACCAGGCTGCTACATAACAAATTAGAGTAAAAGTTTACCTCTCTTGGCAGTAAAGTTCATTTCTTTTGTTCTCCTTTCTGTCTTTAATCTCCCCCCTCCTCCGTTTTTATTTCATTTGGTCTCTTGTTTATCCCAAAGTGGACCAACAGCACAAAAACCACTGGACTGTGTTTTGCTGAGCAAGGAGCTGGCCAAGAACTGCTGCAGGTTCTTTAATTCTCTGGGTTTGGTGCATAAACTTCAAACCACAGAGGAACAAACAAACCCTGTGAGATAAAAAGCTCCTGTTGTCGTGATGATCAAGTGAGAATTTTCTCTGCTCTGTGAGAGTGTGAATCAAGCATTTCACTGCACTTCCCTGCCTGGGGAGGAGCTTCCAGGTGAAGCAGTTTTTTGGGATGAAGAGGGGACACCAAACACCCACAGCTCAGTGGGAAGGAGCTCTTCCCACCACGGGAGAGGCCTCAGTGCTCAGAAACAATCAGGTTTAGACAGAGATTGTTCTGCAGAAATCCTGGTGGAAAAAAAAGGTCAAGCAGAAGAGGGGAAACAAAAAATCATCGTGAATTCAGAATAAACAAATAGATAAATAAAAAATCAACGTATTTAAATGCAAGCAGAATGGCATTGTGTAAGGTACAACCACAGATAAGCTGTTCTCATCGTTACAACTGTGTGTATCCTTTGTTTTGTTCTTCCTAAGGAAATGGGAATGCTTTCCCCACTGACAAAACTAAGGACAATATTTCCAATACCAGCCTGTCTATGGATGCTCTTGTGTTTACAAATTGTGTATACTTTTATTTCTTTGATCTTATTTTAAATTTTTTTTTTGGCATATTCTTTCAGGTCATTTGCTTCAGTCATAAATGCAATTGTTTGTTTTCAAATAATTGGTTTTCACCTTTTCATGTATTTGTACATTGTATATAGTTCTTCAGTATTAGAGGGAGGCGTATTGTTTGTCATATTTACAATATGTGTTGGTGCTCATTTGAGAAAATAAAATTTTCAAGTACTAAAGCTGCTGGTGCCAGTCTCTGCTTTGTTCTGTGCAAATCCCTGAAATGCAGAGCTGCTCGCAGGGGATGGGCTCAGCAATTCCTGCTGCCTCCAGCTCAGATCCGGGCACGGCCAGGTGCAGGGCAGTGCCTTGTCTGGGTTTTGGGATGGGCTGGTGCAGTCCCTGTTCATCCCACTGCTGGAGATGGCAGGGCCCTGTCCCTGTCTCTGTCCCCGTGCTGTCCCTGTGCCCTGTCCCTGTCCCCATCCCTGTGCCCTCTCTCTGTCTCTGTCCCTGTGCCCTGGCCCTGTCCCCTGTCCCCTGTCCCCTGTCCCCATCCCTGGCCCTGTGCCTGTGCCCTGTCCCCTGTCCCCGTGTCCTGTGATTGTCCCTGTGCCCTGTCCCTGTGCCCTGTCCCTGTGCCCTGTCCCCTGTGTCCTGTCCCTGTCCCCGTGCCCTGTCCTCGTGCCCTGTCCCTGTGCCCTGTCCCTGTCTCTGTCCCTGTGCCCTGTCCCCTGTGCCCTGTGTCTGTCCCTGTGCCCTGTCCCTGTGCCTATTCCCTGTCCCTGTCCCCTGTCACTGTCCCCTGTCCCCGTGTCCTGTGCCCTGTCCCTGTCCCTGTGCCCCTGTCACTGTCCCCTGTCCCCATGCCCTGTGCCCTGTCCCCATCCCTGTGCTCTGTCCCCGTGCATTGTCCCTGTCCCCGTGCCCTGTCCCCGTGCCCTGTCCCTGTGCACGTCTGTGTCCCCTGTCCCCGTGCCCTGTCCCTGTGCCCTGTCCCCGTGCCCTGTGCCCTGTCACTGTCCCTGTACCCTGTCCTCATGCCCTGTCCCTGTCCCCATCCCTGTACCCTGTCCTCATGCCCTGTCCCTGTCCCCATCCCTGTGCCCTGTCCCTGTGCCCTGTCCCTGTCCCCATCCCTGTCCCCTGTCCCCTGTCCCTGTCCCCATCCCCGTGCTCTGTCCCCGTGCCCTGTCCCCGTGCCCCGTGCTACTGAGTGCCCTTAATTCCCCACGGGGCTGAAAAAGCACCTTAACCCTCTTTGGAGAGCCCGGGCCCTGAACTGGGAGTGAGCTCAGGGCACGGCCGGGGAAGCCGAGCTGGGGGTGAGGGAGGAGAGGAGGAGCCGGGGATTCCTGCGGGGTGGGAAATGGGAACCGACATCCCACGGCCCGGGCACGGCCTGCAGACGGGTCAGGGCAATCTCTCCCTTTCACCAAAACCTTGATTTGCGCTTCCTGGGGGGACACTCTGGGTGTGTCCCTGAGATGCTGCCCCCGCCCTGGGGACAATGACATGGCCAAAAAGTGACCTTCAGGCCCCTGTGCAGGGTCTGTGTGGGGCCGCTGCTGGTGCTGGGCTGGTTCCTACAACCCCCGGTCCGTTCCAAAACCCCACAGGTTTTAACCCTGTGTGGTGTGGGCAGTGGGAACCCCTTGGGATGGCGAGGGGACCAACATGTGGGAACGATTCTTGTTCACCATCACAACTCTGTGCCCTCACCAGCCCAGCTGCAGGGAAAATCCCTGCAGGGAAAATCCCAGGAAAAAAGCATCACGCTCAGTATTTCCCACCCCGAGCATCCAAGTGACAACAAGAGGGACAACTCAAGGCTGTCCCTGAGCAGGGAAGAGCCTCCAAATCTCTCTCAGGCCGTTGGGATGGAGGTGGAAAAGCGCCAGAACCGCGGCAGGGAGCGACCCCCGGGGCTGGGGGGGAGCGGGACCCGGCGGCTCCGCATCCCGGGGCTGTTCCCAGCCGGGACGAGCAGCGGTCCGGGATGCGGGACAGCCTCTCCCGGGCTGGTTCATTAACCTGCAATTAGAGCAGGGCCGAGGCGAGCGGCAGCTATTAATAGCCGGGCAGATAAAGCTGACTCAGCCGCAGGCTCCGCGGGAGGGAGGGAGGGAGCGATGGCTGGCTGGCTGGCTGGCTGGCTGGCTGGCTGGCTGGCTGGATGGATGGATGGATGGATGGATGGATGGATGGAT
>JBBMKD010000063.1:2686891-2702217 GCA_037834095.1 Argya squamiceps | reverse complement strand
TGGATGGATGGATGGATGGATGGATGGATGGATGGATGGATGGATGGATGGATGGATGGATGGATGGATGGATGGGTCCCCGCTCCCCGCGAGGTGACAGCGCTGCGGGAGTCACCGTCACCTTCCCCGTGGCAGCAGGACGGGCTGTAAAGAGCCGAGCTTGGGGCAGCTCCCGTCTCCTCTGCCATCCCACCGCCCACAATGAGGGATTTTTTTTTAGTTTTTTTAAAGGATGATCACGAAGCTAAAAATACAGCAGCGCCAGTGGCCTTTAATCCCGGTTCAAGAGCAATCTGACACTCGTGCTCTGCTTCCCAGCCGGGTTTTTGGGACGCGGGGATGCTGCCAGCTGCTGCTCCATAGATTCACCCGATCCCTTTCCTCCTCCTCCTCTCGGGGTCCAAGCTCACGGCTGCCCCGGGGCTTCCCCCAGTGTCTCCTTTCCCAGCGGGACCCCGGCTCGGACCCGAGCGCGATTTTCTCGCTGACACGGAGGATTTACAGTAGCGCCTTCAGGCTGCCAAACACGCCGGGGTTATTTTTACCCGGCTCCAGGGTGGGGTATAAATAGAGCCGAGGCCGTTCTCTGTTGCTGACCGAGAAATGTCCCCCGCAGAAGCGGGCCAGGCACGCAGGAAATGTCACCTGGAACGTGGTCACCCCTGTCTGCAGGGAGGGGAAATGACAGAGCCCTGGTGCCACCCCTCTCCATGTGACCCCCAAAAACCACCGAGCCAGGCAGGGTCCTGCTCAGTTCTGGGGAATCTGGGGGTGCTGTGAGCACAAAGTTTGACCAGGAATGGGCACCTTTAATTAAATCTCGCCAGGATTAATTAAATCCTTCCATCTGTCAGGGCACCCCAAGTGTGTAAAGGGGATCAGCCCTGCGAGGGCAGGCACTCGGGGACTCTGAGACAGGGGGTGACAGACATCACCAGCTCGACTTCTGTCACAAAAAAACCCCAACAAACCCCAAACCGATGGAGATTTTGCAGCCTGGGCTGTTATTTATGGCTGAGGATCAAGCAGCTGCTCCCGGCGGGGGCTGCCCCTCTCGGCTCCAGGGAAGGCTCCTGCAGACGGTTTGTTCCCGATGTATGGAAACTTCTGATGAGGTGAAGTGAAACGCTGAGGGGAAAAAAAATTCATAAAATCCTTTAGGAGGGGCCCAACCTCACCCCGTGGAGCTGTGCCCCTGGGTGAAGGGCTCTGAGGGAGGCTTTGGATGCCTGACAGAAACAGCAAATGCTACAGGAGCGCTTTTATGGAGCTCTGCTTCCTCGTCAAAGCCAGACTGGTGTTTTCTTTTCCACTCGGACAAGGATTTTCCCATAATTGTGCTATTTTTATGGAGGTTTCAGACAGAAACAGAGGGCCTCTCCCAGCCAAGCCCTGGTGCTGGAGGAGCTGGAGCACTGGAGGGTTCAGCCTCTGACGCAGGTTCCCCCTCTTTGCCAAGTCCCTTTGCTGGCAGATGTCCCACCCTGTGGAAATGGGGGATTTGCTCCATCTCTGCCTCACAGGGATTTTTCTTTTTTGCAGTTTCCTGCCTGGAGATGAACCGTGGTGCAGATGCTGCCTGAACCAGGGGGAAGCAGCAGAAACAGGGGCTCAGCCAAAACTCCTGCTCTGAGGACACAAGAACCAACACCTCACCAGTCAATATCGATTTCTGACAGACAAGCGGCCCTCACCTCCCCCAGGGCAGCTCCTCAACCCCCCAACCACCGCTGAGGCGGCAAAGGGCAGGGAAACACCAGCAATGATGGCTGAGAGGCCACCAGCTGTGCCCATCACCAGTGCCTCCCCCAGTCCCCACCTTTTGCTGGTTTCTGGATGTATTTTTGCTGGAAAGGAGCTTTTTTTGGAGTGGTTTTGCTGCTGGAACCTCGACTGGGCTTTGCTGTTCAGTCCTGCCGGGTGTTGTGGCAGGTCAGGGGGAAGGAGCCAGGTGGGAGCAGGTTTTACGGGGAGGAAATGAAGTGGCTGAAGGGTTGAGGCTTTAATTTGAGGTGGGATTTCTGTCTGGCTGCAGGATTTGAGCTGGTGTTGAGCTGCTGTGGCTCCCTGTGCCCGGTTATGGGGGCAGCAGGAGGAGGCTGTGATGGAGGACTGTTGATACAAACATTTTTGCAGTGTTTTGGAGGTGAATTGAATCTTTAGAAGCCGGGTGGGAACGAGCTGTGCCGGGCTGGGAGCTGCCGGCGCCTGCAGCCATTAGCAGGGCACTAATAATGTCCTTTATTAAATCACAGCCACGTCATCAGCTGCACTGGGGGATGTGACTGTTTGCACGTCCCTTCCCAAGCTGCTGCTCCTCTGGGTGCTGTGGGAGATGATTTTAGGATTTTTCTCCATGGGTTTGCAGCAGTTCTTTGCTCTGGGGTTCCACACTGCAGAATGGGCTGGTTTTTTACTCAGTTCATCCCCAGGTCCTGGTGGCCTCAGATACTCAGGGAGGTTTTTTTGGCTTTATTTGCTGTCAGCAGGAGGGGATCTGTGGGCTCCTGAGTGAAATCCCTTGTGCCAAACCTGAGTTTCCCCCAAAACATAAATAATTCAGCCCAAACTGGGCTCTTTTGCTCTTTGTACCTGCCTTGGACCAGGCCAGGCTTTGCTTGGGTTTACTGGAGCTGCTTTTATGAATCCCCATCACAAGCCAGCTCTGAACATGTGCATTCCATGCCCTAAATTCTCCACCCAAAGCTATTTAGGAGCCAGGCAAGGTTCAAGCCTTAGGAAAGCCCCACCCTTGCTGGAGGTGCTGCCTAACGGGGCCAGGGCTCCTTTTGGATTAGTGGCCCACAAGCAAGAAAAGCTATTTTGAACCAGAGGCTGGGAATGTTTGAGCTAATCCCAGGTGGAAGCTGATTAAGGGCTCGTGGGGGGAGATTTGGAGCAGATCCTGGTGGCATAGCCTGCTCTACCCAGCCAAACCACCCCAATCTCCAGTGAGTGAGAGGAGGTGAAGCTCAGCCCAGCCTTTCCCGAGGTGTTGGAGGGGATTTGGTTGCACAAACCCTTTGCCAAGGTCTGTGGAGTTTAATCCTGACCTTTGGCAGCTGTCAGGTGCTGGGAAGGGGAGAGCTCTGTGCTCCTTTCCAGGCTGGTGAGCAAATGGATCACAGGGGCACCTTCCTGAGCCCTTCAGCTCCGTGTTACCCACCCCAGGGAAATATTTACATTTTGGCCACCATTTTCAGGGGCTTGTAATTTTTTTTTCTGTGGGAGATTCCCACCCTGGGCTGGGTGAGCTCTGCTCCGTGCTCTGAGGGATCAAAGGGTGCAGGATTGGGGTGGGATTTTGAGCATTAACCTGGGCAGACACAGCTTTCCCCAGGGAAGGGGAGAAAGGGCTCATTCCCATTGCCATGGGTCTCTCCACTCCACTGTGCCAGGCACTGGGATGTCACATGTGACACCCAGCATCCACAGGAGGGTGGCACAAACAGCAGATTTTGGGTCAGGTGCCTTCAAGGAGGAGGAAATCCTACAGGCAGCCATGGGGGATCTTCCCAACAAGCAAAGCTACCACGTGGGAAGAGTCCTGAGGACCAGAGCTGCAGGTTGGGCCCTCCTGAATGACATATTTGGGTTTTATCCACCTCACCCAGCCCAACAGCAGCCCCTTGTCTGAGACTGACAGAAACACGACCCAGTAAAGCCCTTGCAGCTCCTGAAACCACAGAGCTTCCTCCACACAAACCCTGGATTATTCCCCACATCCTGCCCTGGGCAAACACAGAGCAGGACTCAGCAAACAGCACCAGGTGTAATCACAGCAGCGTTTCCTCTCCAGGAAAATATTGACTTGTCCCTCTGATCACTCCTGGACTGAAAGCACATTTGGAGCAGCTTTTAAGGGATTGCTTACATTTCACTTTCCTTATTTTTTTTCCTCGTGGAACCCCACAGCAGCAGCATTGTGGCAAAGCCTGAGGTGTTTTTAAAGACCCCGTTTCAGGTGTTTATGTGCTGCTGCACATAAATCACACCTCAAACTGTGAGCCCTTGTCTGCTCACGGGCTCTCAGTGCTCAAAATATTCCTGAGGCTGAGCCCTTCCTGCCCAAGGACCCCCAAAATGTCTTCCTGCCTCCTTCCTCTGAGCCTGACCATCCCCAATCCCCCTCCCCAAATTTAGCTGCTGCGTGGGGGGAGCACCAAACCCTGGGCTTGTCCTGAGGATTAAGGGAATTTTCCTCCCAGCTCCGAAGGAAATCCCCGGCCAGCTCTGTATGTAAATTTTTTCATGCATATATTTGCATCTGTCTGATCAGTGGAGGAGCTGGGAGCGAAGTTTTTGTCCTGATGCTCAGCCCGCCCCTGCTGTGGGGATCTGGGAGAGGGGAACCGCAGGGGAAGCCTCTCCTGGTGTTATCCGTGTTTCACCGCTGGGATAAAGGCAGGGAAGTGTTTTCCGAGGATTTGGAGGGAGGGGTTCTGTGCCCTGGGCACTGTGGGTGCTCACAGAGGTTTTTGGGGACAAAACATCCTTTGCTCCTTCAGAGGAGTTATTCCATCCAGGAATTAATTTTGTTGTCTCTTTGGAAGATCACACATTAACTCATTCTGATCACTGTTTTCCTTCCCTTAAAAGTATTGGGAGTATTGGGGAGTATTGGGGAGTATTGGTAAATCTTGTTTTTTAGAAGTCCAGGCTGTAATCTGGGATCTCTGGTCCCTTTTTCTCTGCTCTTTGTACAGTGGGGTACAGGATCAGAGCACCCCAAAAGTCTGTAGGCAGGCACAAAGCCTGGATCCCTGTGTGGAGCTGGGGAAAGACACACTGGGAGCTGCAGCCACAGGATTTAGGACACATTTCTGGCACCCTGCACTGAACCCTGTGGCCTCCTGCTTGTCGTGTGTCCCTTTTCCTTTGGAATGCACCCAAAAGCTGGGGAAGCAGAACTGCAGTCCATGGAGCTGAGCCGTGACATCACAGTTTGTGTCTGGATTAAAGGGAAATGAAAATTAATCCTCGTGGTCCAGGGAGATCTCTGGGGTTTAGCATTTTTTTCTTGATCATTCAGTATTTTTAGCAGATGGGTTTTTTTATTTTTAGTTCCTCACAGAGGCAGCAGGTACTGGAAATGTCAGCCCTGTCCCAGCAGCCTCATCATCTGTGCAGGGGAGTGGTGGGAGGAAGGATGGTACCAGGCAAAATAAAACTGGCTGGGGTTGGCTCTGCCACCCAGAGCTCCTCAGAAGGGAGAGAATTGAACGCCACCCAGTAATTAATCAAGTGTAAAGAATGTGAACCATGCTGTGCTGTGGAACTCTGCTGGGAATGTGCTGCTGGTTGGGGTGAGACCCCCAGAGCTCCTGTGGGATCCCCCTGCAAGGAGCTGCTGGCTCTGGCTCTGCTGGGCTGGGGTGAATCCCAATAAAACCAGGGAAAAAGGAAATGCATCAGGGTTTGGATCAGGCCAGGAACAACCATCAATCCTCCCCAAGGAGCAGGAGGTTCAGATAAACCCTTTGCTGCACTCAGCCCCTGAGAAGTGGAACAGAGGAGTGAGGTTAATATTTAATTAACTTCTCTCCTTCGGATCAGAGCAGCCAGGCACGGTGTCACAGCAGAGCAGATCCCAGTCCCCCCAGGATTTATATTTCATTCCAGGGGGTTTGCAGAGGCAGGAGGTGCACGAGGGGCTGTCTTGGTCTTGGTGGGAGTGGGTGAAGCCACTGTGCAGCAAATACAAATCCTTTCCCAGCATGTCCAGCCAGGCACACAAGGCTCACCGTGCCTGGCATCTGTGTCAGGTGGCTGAAAATAACATGGAAAAACTGTCTGCTGAGCAGGGCACAGGCACGGGGCAGTGCAGATCTTAATTAAAATTATTGGGTAAGGAGCCCGGGCACACACTGCTCCCAAATTCCACTGAGAATTCCACCCTGTGCAGGGCCAGGGACACTCGGGGCCCCTCCCCACACCCGCGGCTTTGGGGTGGTGTGAAAAATTGATTTCTTGATTAAAGTCTAATGCGTGGTATAATTAAGGAAATCCTCCCGGTTCAGAAAGTCATTAGGAGATGATTAATTGGGATGAGGCTGGGAGCTGCCTCCTGGCGAGGAGGAGCAGGCTGGTGGCTGCTGCAGCCCCAGCACCCCGGGGCGGCGGGGTCATTGTCACACACGGGATGGAGCCCGGCCTTCCCTGGAAAACCCATCCCCGGGAATCTCTGCAAAGCTGAGAGATCCTGGAGATCCCTCTGAGTCACTGCTGAGGCTCCTTCCACTAACAGTTTAGGGTCTTTGACTTCAAAACATTTAATTGAGTGGTCACAGTTAACTGCAGAACCAAAGTTCTTCCAGAGCTGATCCATCCCCCTCCATGCCCATCCTGCACCTTCCAGACACCCATAACACAGCCCTGACCAGAACATTTTGCTTTTTCCCTGATTATCTCTCCAGCTTTTTGCATTTATTTTATTTATGATAAAGGCAGCAGCTGCTCCAAAGGGGTTTTTTGCTGCCTTCCAGAGACTGGGGGTTGATGCAGACACCAGGAGTTCATGCTGAGGGCTGGTGTCTGCATCACAAACTGGTTTTATTCTTGAAACAGTAATTGAATACTAAATGGTAGCTCTGTCAAATAGATTGGGTGAAAAGATCAATTTGCTTTAGATAGAGGAGATGATATTTCATGGCACAAAAAGGGAATTATGGAGAATCAGTAACTCAGCCTGTCAGTGTGCACCGGTGGGAGTTATTATATGTGTCTCAGACGTGTCTGATGAGTCTGAGGGTGAAAATTATTTTGGTTGAAGGAAATTTTGGTCACACAGCTGCTTTAGTGATTTGTTTGTAAACACTTCTGCTATGTTAAGTTAGTTTAGGCTCAGTGGATGAGTATTGAATGAGGGGGGAAAATGTTTTGCAGTTCAGTAGTGAGAGTTTTCTATTTTTTTTCCATCCCTCCTCCCCTTTCTTTTTTTTTTTGAGAGGGGAAGCAAAGTCTGGAGAACTGAAGAAGTGTCCAACAGAACAGGGTAGTGAGGTGTCCTTTTTTTATGTCCACACTGAAAGTGTGCTCTGAATGTTTATGGGTTTAATGAGCTGTGTGCACCCCAAAATCTCCCCACAGCACCCCCCAAAAGGTGTCCAGGTGCTGATCTCCTCCAGGCACTGAATTACAATTTGCTAATTACCCTCCTCTCCTCCAGGAACTGCAGCAGGGCAGAAGATGCCCTGCACTGCCAGCCTGCCCTCCTTCATGCCCTGCAGGGTTGTTTTCTCTGTGTAAATTCAGGAAAAAATGAAGTACTAGAGAGTAAAATGAAAGCTGCCATGAAAATGCAGCACTCTGGCAAACAGTAACTGCAGTTCCATGCCCAGCCTCACCCTTTCCAAAGGACGAGGTGCCTGCAAGTGCTGCTCCTGCCAGCTCATGTGTCCTGCAGGGGAATTAAATCTGGTTTTGCCATGGGCATTTGACAATTCTCACTCATTTCTCCCGGGAGAGACTCTTTGAAATTATCAGGTTGCTCAGAACTCCATCCCACCTGGCCTTGAGCACTCCCAGGGGTGTGGCAGCCACAGTTTTTCTGGGTGACACTTCCTCAGCACCCTCACAGATTCTTACCCCAAAAAACATCTCTAATGTGAGCAGTTCAAGCACTCTCCTTGTGCCTGTGAGCCCGGGGAGGGAACAGAGTGCACAGCATCAGCTGTCAGGGAGCAAATCTAGTTCAAACACCCAGTTCTTATGCTGAAGTCGTTAAATCTTTGGCTAAACTAAAAAGGCAGAGTGAGGAATGTTTTTAATATGCTCAGGAAATCCTCCACACTGGACGAGATGAGAAGAAGCCATTAGTGAGGATGGACAGGGATTCTTCTCCAAACAAAGGCTGATCCTGAGTAATTGCAATTCTATAAACAGAGCATCACTTCAAAAACTCAATGGCTGCCCCAGCAGCCAGGGAAGCATCACACCCTGGGGTTTAGTGTGAAGGTAGATGGATGGAAAATAATTAGGTGCCTTGCAGTTCCAAGCTTATTTTTTCCAATCCACATTGTCCTTGAGCCATTATCTATTTAACAGGTTTGCTCTGCACTAATGGGAATGGAACTGCCAAATTTCGGGGACCAGCCTTCTCCAGCTTTGTTCTTGGGAGTTAAAGGACAGAGACCAGGCTTTTCTTTTTTTTTTTCCCTGAATATGCTCACTTTTATTTTTCACAAAGCTAAAAAGCTGCTTGCTTTATGGATTAGATTTTTTTTTTCTGACATCAAATTGCTGCAAAAAAAACCCAGCAAAAATTGTAACAATACAGAGAGTGCAGGGTTTTATTATCTCCCAGCAGCTGAGGAGCATCCGAGGGGTGCTCAAACATCAGATAACCCTCAGAACACCATTAGCCATGAGTGTTTTGATAATAATTTTACAGGGAGCAAAGAGGTGGGCCAATTTATTCACCAATCCATGAATTTCTGTCTCCAAGTGCCTTCCTAGATTAGCTGTTAGTCACCTTGCAATACATCTCCTTCGTTTAATGTTGAGTTATGAATCTCAGCCTTCAATTTAAGGAGCTGGGCTAGCAGTCATCATTTGCTAGTAATGGACTCAAGCTGCAAAATTTGGCTCCAAAGCTCAGAGCTGTGTGGATATAGGGTTTTAGCTCGCCTGTTATAGAAATAAGAAACAGATGGGATTTGCAGGCCTAGTTCAGACTCCTCACTTCTCATCAGGTCAGTGTTGTTTAAGTCAAATCAGATTTTCAGCCCAATTCATTCCTGCCTCTGCCTGGTGCACTGATGGCACACAAACTGCCCCCAGGGCTGGAATCCTTAGAACACTGGGGGTGTTCTGGTGTATCTTGGAAAAGAAATATTACCAGTGTGGAATTAAAGGCAATTGGGAACATTTGTAGTCAGCACCAGCCAGGTCCTCAACATGCATTTATATATCAAAGTTCTCATATTTTTAGAAGTTTCAAGCTGAGAACTGTACAATATTTCTTTTTCATCTAATTAAGGGTTCTGTGAGACACATGGAAAGGCTGGGCTTGAGATATTCTTAGCAATTTAACTCAGAGCATCTTGCCTCAATTTGTTGTAGACTCCTCTCCTCAGGGCAGACCTGACTCCTCAGGGATGGTTTCCAAGGGAAATGGTGGCTTCCTCCTCCATCCAAACTGAGTCTGGGTATCTTCCCTTTGGAAGCATCACTTCAGCTGAACAAATTATTAAATTTGGTAGTGAAAGAACAGTCCCAAAGTGCATTTTGCAGAAGGTGATGTGAGAGTATCTCATGGTCCTGTCTGGTTTTTAACCTAAGTACCATTTAAAACAGGGCTGTTCATCTTCTCAGAGCTTGTGGTGGTGTGGAACCGTCTGTGGTTTGCTCTTGTGCGCCACTCATCAGCAATTCCTTGGAAAGGAGGATTTCCTGAAAGGCTTTCACTCCTTCCTGATGACTTGTGGAGATGGTTTTAGCTGGAAAAAAAGGGATTTATAAAAGCACGGTGCTAAAGACTTGCAGACAGGCGTTGCCTCAAACAACACTGCACACCCCAGAGATTGGCGGGTTGTGGGCAAAATAAGGAGCTGCCGTTCCCAGGCTGCCTGTGCAGCCTCCCCGCCGCTTTTGCCAGGGGCGCAGAGAAGCGGAGGATCTGGTAAGAAAATAAGAAAACACTTTCGTGTCGGTGAAAGCTGAGTGCCAGCCCAGCGGAGGCAAGGGCAGCGCCGGGGGACAGGCGGCCGCGGGGCTGCTGCGGGAGAATGAAAAGCGAAGGAGGGCAAATGTTCGGTTTGTAAAAGCTCCCAGCCTAATGTAGGATTAGTGGAAGGAAAATGGACTGTACATTAAAATTCATGAAGGAGTACGATTTAAGATCCATGAATAACAGAGCCACAATTATGCAGGACCGGGGATTTGGGTTTGTTTTTGGTTTTGTTTTTGTTTTTCCAGGGTTGGTGGAAGAAGTGAAGTCATTACCAGGACGTGTGTGGCTGCCGGGCTCTGCCCTCCTTGGGTGTTGTGGACACGCAGAGCTGATGATACCGAAAGAATAAACACGGGGACAAGAGGAAATGGGAGAAGATGTAGATTCCCAGACAAATATGAGGGGGATTTTGCGGCCTGATAGGCTGTGTCCTTGTCCCTGGGTCTCCAGGCTGTCTCTGGTAAGAAGTTTTAGTGCTTTTTTAGATCCCTCAAGTCTGGGGGATGTGGCACTTGGGTATCTGTCACTCTGGACACCTTCTGTGACTCCTGGAGCCTTGGTCAACTCACTGGATCTCCTGGAGCTCAGCCCTCCCCTCCAAAACAAGCTGACCCAGAGGGGTGTAAGGGATGAGTTCATTCCTGGGAGGTGTGACAGCATCTGTGGTAAGGGTAAGGAGAGTTCAAACCTGCTTGTTTATCTTTAATTAAGCTACATGAACCACAGGTCCTCCCAAACAAGGCTGTGGAAGGAAATCCCAGGTGAGCCTGGACCTACAGGACGTGGTGAGTGCCATGGGAAGGGGGAGGAAGGCAACTCCAGCTCATCAACCTCCAGTTTTCTGTCACCCAGTGCAGGAGAGATCAAGGAGATTTGGCATCTCTTAATGTCTTAACATAAGAAAACTCATGCCAGGGGTTAATTCTTCATCCTTCATTCCCCTCCATGAGGACAGAGGCTGGGAAGTCAGCTGCTGTTATTCCGTGGTCTTAATATAGAACAAAAGAGTAGTATTTTGTCCTAGATTTAACAGCTGGAGAAATAAAACTACTTTGGGTGGCAGGAGATGCTGTCACATGTAAGAGGGCATTTCCAGGGTAGTTTAGGATGTCTGCTCATTCTACAGTCACAGAAATATATTTAAATCACAGCCAGGGTTCACTCTAATGGGAACGTAGGGCCTAAGTGAATTATTGATTGTTTTGCACATTTTATAAGGAAGTCAGAAGAGGAAGGATGTCTAACATACAGAAATAGATTAGAAACCTCCCATGGGTTGTAACAGAAGTGCAAGAGTGAGAAGGTCTTAAAATAGCCAACAGCTGTCACTGCTGCAGGTACAAAAGGCCTTGAATCAGTGGAATAATTCAGGTGGAGATCCAGGGACCTGCTCCATGCCTGCTGGATTTTTTTCCCTGATTTCTCTCAGTGTATATGCTAAGTGCCCATAAGCTGCCTTCCCTCATCTCTTTAGGTAAGCGTGGGAAGAAAATGTTCCAATTTAACACGAAAATCTCAGCCACCATTTTGAGATTTAGGTATTCTCCAATCTGCCCTACCCCAGTCTCCAGGGAGACTGTTCCCATGCCATTCTGCATTTATATTTCTGCACAGATAATTTCACTGATCCAAGGGCTGCTTGGAGGATTGCTGGGGGAGCTTTTTTTAAACCACAGACACGGCATAGTGGCTTTGTATGAGCGTCACTGAATTGTTTCCAACATTCAGCTCCTCACCTGTCTGCATGGTGTGTGAGGGCTGACAGACAGAGGGATGGACAGCCCGTAGTCTGTGTGAGAATGCAAACAGCTGAGCCAAAGCTTAATCCTCTCCCCAGCTCCTGACCTTTTTATTCAGGCTTGCACCTGGCAGGAGCAGCAATCATTCATGGATGTGGCCTCGGAAACAGCTGCAGATCTGACACTGGAGTTAAATTTAAAAAGGGTGGTGCAGGCATACGTGTGAGGGGGGTAAATCAACAAAATCACTTCCTAGGGCAACTTTAAAGAGAAAACAGGGCTTTAAGGATATCACTCGAGGCCTGCAGTGAGTATGCCAGGTCTCTTCTGCTGAGTACAATGATATTTGTGCAGAAACGTTTGCAGAACTGGGGCACGGAGACCTGAGTGTGTGGCTGTGACTCACTGCAGGTCCTGGCCATGTGCAGACGCAGCTCCAGAGCAGCTGGGGAGGGGAATAGGATCAGCTGGGAAGAGGAATAGGATCAGCCTCGGGGTGAGCTGGGCAGGGTTGTGTGGCCACCAAAGGGATGAGCAGTTGTTTGTGGCAGTTCTGTCACCCTTTGTGCTGTGCTGGCTGAGGGGCTTCTCAGTTGAGATGGGCTCTCAGCAGAGAGCTGCAAATCCCTTTCCAGCACAAAAATATTTTATTCCACCAGAGCAATTCCCAGCTTGGATCTGGCTGGGCACTGCCCACCTGCAGAACAAACCAAGCTAAACCACTGCAGATTCCTGCCAGTGCTGTATTTCCTGCAGCCTGTTTTTAGCAGAAACCTGGGACTGCCGCTAGGAACAACCTGGCTGTCCTGGCAGAAGGCTGCACCGTAGGAATTGTTGTTTTCCATGGAGCTAAACACAAGGAAAATACATTCATTGTAGGGGAGAAAGGCTAAATGTCTGATTCTGTCTTCAAAAAGAAGCCTTTTTTAACAAGAGGAGCAAGATTTGCAATAAAACTCATCAATTTGTAAATGTTTGGTAGCAAGGCACTGTAAGACAGCAGATGGAGGTGTGAAAGGGGTTTGGGTTCTTTCCTGTCTAACACCTCCTTTCTCCAGCACTCTTCCTCTGTTTTAAGAATAACACTTCTTCAATAATGACTCACAGCCAGTCCCACAAAAATCCTGGCTGTCAGGAAAACTGCTGGGTGTCTGACAGGAGTGCAGCTTGCAGGGAACATTGGTTTCTTCTGTCTCTGCTGAAATCACAGCTCTCGGGGATTGTTCTTCTAGAAAGTGGCCCTACTTAGAGATTCCAGGCACAAGGCAATTACCTGCCTTTCCTTGCTGGATGTAATTAATACATGTGGTTTTCTTCACAGGCACGTGGAATGGACCACATTGTGTCCAGAGCTAGGAGATGAAAATTCCCCAGGAAATCAGGCCTCTCTTCTGGGAAAGATGGATAAACCCCATGGTGGAGCAGCAGGGACTGGAATATTCCCCACATCCTGCGAGATCTCTGCTCATCAGAAAAGAAAAGGGATCCTCAGCTCAGAAGGGAATAAAAACATCCTGAGGGATAATCCAGCAGAGGAAGCTGGCAGAGCTGCAGCCCTCTATCCCCTCGCAGAATTTGCAGCTCTGTGGGGAGCTAAACCTCAGGAAAGGAGCAATTTTAGCCTTCCTGGATAGCCTGGAGGTAACAATGCTGCCCTGTGCAACACAGTTACTGCCAGAGCAGCTGCAGGGGTAGGAACACGTTTCTCAGTTATTGGAGCAGGGAATTGTGCAAGGATTCCTGGGTTCTTCCCCCAGCTCTGCCTTTGATTTGTGGTGTGTGCAGACCCCGTAATTTGTTTCTGTTTTCCCCATCTGTGAAACTGAGATAAGATCACAGGGGAATTGTAAAGTGTGGTTCATTAATGTTTATTAGACAGAGGGAAATCCTTAAATGAATGGCACTGTATTCCAGGAGGACAAAGTTCAAGACTGCAAAGGGGTTGATTAAAACCAATTCTGCTATTCCCAGGCTGGGAGGACAAAAAAAAAGAGAGAGAATTGGAAAACCTTACCTAGCCCTGTGTCTGCCAAAAGAAGGATGTGATTTAAATCTGCAAGTGTGTGTGCATAAATGTGTGTCTATTAAAACCATTAAATACATCTTGGTAAATACACACCAAAAAGTGAAATGAGGGTGTGTTTGAAGTTTCAAATGTGCATATGATCACCATTAATTGTAATTTACCACTGGCACCATGACTTAAGTAAATGGTGAGGCAATAAATATGATATTTTCCACAAAGGGGTGTACCAACATAGAGTGTATTGGCACATTCCACTATTTTTTTTTGTCAAATTGTTGCAAACCAGCTTATTGTGGGATTTTATAATTCCAGGTTGGTGGCAGACTAAACAATTATTTGTAGGTTAGATGTAGCTGAAGGTGGCAACACTGGGCACTGATGGAATATCTTCCAAGCACATTCCTGGTGGGGAAATATTTCTCCCATTGTGCCAGAGGCAAAAAACTGAGATAATTTGGGATAACCAGACTCAGTGGGTGGCCTGAATTCGCTCCTGGTGTGACACCAAATTTACTGTGACGCCAAATTTACTATTTATTTCACTGATAGAGCCTTACGGAGGGTGAAAGACCAGTGTGTGAGGGGAGCAAACACTGAGCTGCGGGCAAACTACACCACAAAAATCGTGTGTTGGGGCAAACGGGAGAGCTGGACAGCGGCTGGTTTGTGTTCGGTGTTCAGCGCTTGCCACCTTCAGGTCTGCAGTGAATTCACAGACGGTGCTGCAGAGCCGGCACCAGCGCCTTCATTTGTTCATCCCAGGGAGTTTTGGGGTTATTCAAGCCCTTTAAAAATCAGATTTGTTACCCGGAGGGCAACTAGGCGATAACTGCACATGCCGGAGAAAAATCGATTATTCATTTCAGCCTTGCCAAGCCTGGGTGAATCTCACACATCAGGCACCCCAGCTACCAAAACTTTTTAGTATTTAAACATTTTAGCAAACAAAGGAATCAGTGTTCATTTGCCACGAGTCACATAGTCCACTTGTTAATTAGTATTCTGTCTTCTCTGGGTTAATGATTGGCTTCTGATGCTAATTAGTGCCATGCTGAGTCTTTCTCTTCTTTGGGGTCAGTGGGTTTCTTGGGTCGGTGGTGACAGAATTACCAGAATTACCTTTTACCCACTTGGAGCTGAGTTGGGTTTATCAGTTTCTTCTGTATCTTGGGACTTCTGCCAGATGTCCCATAAATTCTGCATTCTTTGTGTCCACCAGAGGGTATCATTTTTTTTCCACAGCTTTGTTAACCTGCCCCTAGGTCTGAAATCATTGAAGCATGTCCAGCCCTAAACTTCTAAAATTCTAACAAGTAATTTGTTTTTTCTAAGAGATTGAATCTCGTCTCTTGTTGATTAGGCTTGAAAGTATAAAAAGATCAAACATCCAAGAACTTTTTCTCTCTTAAGGAAGCAGTTTTGGTGAAGCGGGTTTGTTTATCAATATTTTATTATTTTCTGTACGTGTACAATTGTGTTTTGTTCAGTGTTGTGTAACAGCCTAATGCAACACGACAGCAGACTTATCGAAAGGGAATATTGCTCTGATTTATGACAGAATTCGAGATAGTTTCTTGTGCCTTAGATTTTAAAACATGTGGCAAAATGTTTTCTTTCTGATCAGGGTCGGTCCATCAGAACAGTTCTGTGTGGACTCAAGGGTCAAGTTTTGTCACGAAATACACCTGAGCAGGCTGGCCTGGTGGGAGTTGTCCCCGCCCATTGATTTCAAAGTCCTTCCAACCCTTCGCATTTTAGAATTTTATTATTTTTGTGCTTTTTGGGGCGACTCCGCGCCTCTGAGGCACCCTGAGGGGAGACAGGGGGCGTGGCCTAACGGAGAGGCGGGAATCTATATGAGGGCGTGGCTTAGCGAGGAGGCGGGGAC
>JBBMKD010000063.1:2641524-2670307 GCA_037834095.1 Argya squamiceps | reverse complement strand
GGGTGTTCGCCCTGACGGTGTGATGCTCGGTGAGCGCTTCTCGATGGGCACCTCCCGCCGGGTATCCCGCCCTTGCCGGTGCCCCGGCGCGGTGGGCGAGGCTGGCTCGGTGCCTGGGCGGTGCGGGACGGGCCGGCGGGCCGCGGGTTCCTCTGCGCTTTACCGGGGCAGCGCCACAGGGAAATCCCGGCCCGGCGCGGGGTCTGCAAGGCACGGGGGGGTGAGCTGGGCAGGTGGCCGAGCTGCGTCCGCGTGCCGCTTAATTTTATTTATATGAATGGCGCTAAAGCCTCTATAGTTCTAAGGACGGACTAAAGCGTTTTGCCCGGTGTTCCCGCTTGAAATGTCATCTCGTGGAAGAAAAAGCACGTCTCGCAGTGAAATGTGGGAGCTGCTGCGGCTCCCTGCAGTGCAGCTGTGGCAGTGCAGGTGCCCAGGTGCCAGCTCTGCTTGTCCTCTTCCCCAGGCCCAGCTCTCACTGCACCAGAACCACAACGCTAGTAGTTTTTATTTCCGAGCCGCGGCCTTTAATTTCTCTGAGGCGACTTCCTGGAGGCGCTGATGGGCTGTGGTGCCGGAATGCGGGGTTACCTTCCCCGAGGAGTGTGCGTGCCTCCCTGTCCGTGGGTGAAGCTCCGGAGCACAGGGAGGGGTCTGGGATCCAGTTGTGCAACGGGCACTTCCCATCTGACAGGTCTGAAGGGCGAAGGGCTGAGAGCCACGCTGTTGTTAAGCTCTGTTTCACTCCCGAGGAGCAATTTTTGAGGAGAATTTGTCTAAGAAAAGCTAAATTGGCACACCTGGCCAGGGTCTCCTGGCAGCGTGGTGCCAGTGGCTGTGTTTAGTTTGTGTTCAGGCAACTGGGGCTGTGGTGGGCACTGGTGTAGTGATGGATTTGCATGATTTACAGTGACTCTTTTTCCCTAATTCAAATGGAAAGCAGTTCATTTCTAGGCACCTTGTTAAAAGAACCATTGCAGAGTACTTACTTGAAGGTTACAGCTGTTCACAGTGTTCAAATAAATGCTGCTCTGGTGGTTGTTTGGGTGGGCAGCTGAGCACTGAATGATTTTACCCCAATACCAGTTTAAAGGCAGGCCAGAATTCAGCGTTTAGGTGTCCCTGCAGTGAGCAGCACTGACAGGAGAATCTCAGGAGTTGGTCAGAGCTTCACCACCCAGCCTGTGCCTTGTCCTGGTGGTGGCAAAGCCCAGAGCCAGGTGCTGAGGAGGTTCTGTGCCCTCGGGTGAAACTCATCTCCGGGCAGCCCAGCTTTTAACAAAGCCTGGTGGCACCTCTGATACATTATTTAAGCCCCAAACCTTGCATGTGACCCACTGCCAGGTCTCTAATGACATGAGTACTGTTACATAATGAAACTCATCTGCTTCACACCAGAAGTGCTGGGAACTTTCAGGCCAGCACTAGGGTGGAACAGGACTGTTCTGCCTCCAGACTGATTTGTCTGTTTATTTGGGGTTGGATTTGCATTTTCTCTGCCTGTACCTATTCAGTGTGGAGCACTGGCTGAGCCAGAATCTTTTACAGCTGCACACAGGAGCTGCTGGGTGTGCTCCCCTCTGAGCCTGGCTGCACGTGCCTCTTGCCCTTCATGCTGCTGAACTTCCTCCTTTCATTTCATTGAAAAAACTTCACAAGAACTTGGATTCTAGGAGTTAATTGCTTTTCTGCTGAAGTTCCTGACGTAAATGTTGAGAGCAGAAGCACTGATATTGCAATGTTTTTGCTACCCCAGGCTGCTCCGAGGAGATCCTCAGGGACTCAATAATACAATTTCTTGAACTGTGCCTGACCCACATTGTCAGGAGACTCCTTGTGCAGGTGTTGTGCAACACTTTGCAGGTTTGTAGTGATGCTTAATGAAAGATGTGGTGCCCAACTGGAGCCTCAGCCATGAAAAGCAGGTGATGGGTTTGAATGAGAAAGTTCTTGCAGGCTGTTATTGAAATCAGTCAACACACAGAGTATGATCCTGGTTCTCCATGGATTCATTATTAGGGGTTAAAAAATGATCAAGTACAAAACTTGTCCTGGTGTTCAGCTTCAAGGCAGTCTGTGACCTGTTGCTGTTGGCAGCTTGGGACTGGCGAAGGTGGTTTGGGACTGGCGAAGGTGGTTTGGGACTGGCGAAGGTGGTTTGGGACTGGCGAAGGGGATTTGGGACTGGCGAAGGTGGTTTGGGACTGGCGAAGGTAAAGGTGGTTTGGGACTGGCGAAGGTAAAGGTGGTTTGGGACTGGCGAAGGTAAAGGTGGTTTGGGACTGGCAAAGGTAAAGGTGGTTTGGGACTGGCAAAGGTAAAGGTGGTTTGGGACTTGTAAAGGGGATTTGGGAATGGTAAAGGTGATTTGGAAATGAAAAGGTAAAAGCTCCAGAAACCTTGTTCCTGAATGCCTCATCTCTGAAGTGCTCTGTACCCCAAAGTGGAGCTGAAGCTGTACTTTGGCCCAGTGGTTAACTTGCTGGGGAGGAGGGAGTTTTCTGGGGAGTGTGAAACCAAAAAGCCTTGTCAGGTTTCAGGCTTTGTTTGCCTGGGTCCCATCACGTGCTCTGCAATCTCAGCAGCCCCAGGTGTGCAGGCTGTTGGTTATCTGTGTGGTGTCTGGTGTACATCCCTGCCCTGCCACCAAAGAACATCAACAACTGCCTGTGCAGAAACTTCCCTTGGGAATTTTCAGGGAGGAACCAGATTCCTGTGCTATCAAAGCTCTTGTTATAAAACTTTATATAGCTACTTCTTTTTTTTTTTCAAAGTGACTATGAGGAAACAATCCACTGTGAATGTAGTGGGAGATCAGAGTTCAGTGTGTGGGATGATTGCAAATCTGGTTGCTCCTATCCAGGCTTCAGGGATTCCTGAAATGTGCCTGTTTGTGTTTGAGGGTGAAAGTAAAACAGCTGCTTGCTCTGCTGGGTCAGTGGAGCTTTTCTGAGATGACAAGTTCTTGATGAGTGAGAAGGAACCAGACTAATTAGAAGGTGATGAGCTGTGATTGCCAGTTAATTTAGCCACACTACCCTGAAATAAACATTGAACTTGGACCAGCCCCACTGCTGTACTGAGTTAAGGCATTACTAAATACTCCTCTGAATCTAAATATTTCTGTTAGACAATGTAGAGAAAACTGCCAGCTGAGGCTGTGCACTTGGTAGCAAGACAGAAGTGCTTTTTTAACACCAGGAAAAGGGGGTTTGTGTCTATTGTTCATTGATGGAGCAAACCTGAATGGCAGCTGTGCTGTTCTGGTGCTTGGGTGGCTCCTGGAATCACAGCTGTGCCAGAGAATAGAACAGGACAGCCAAGGCATTAGAGAATAAAACACAGAAATTCAATACTTTGCTCTAAAAATGACAGACAGCAAAATTCTTCCCTGTATTGTGCTGACAGTGAGTTTAATACAGCCTAAAACATGAAATCTCTGCTGTAACAGCATTAGTTTGGAGCAGTTACATCCTCTGTTAATAACACAGTCAGGAATTAGAGGACTGTTGTGCCTAATGCTGTTTTGGTGGGATTCTTGCTCTCTGCTTCTTAGTGGATCCAAATTCCTAAAGCCAGCCAGTTTGGAGTATTCCTACAGAGGGAAAATGCATAACAGAGAACTGAAATGTCTTGTGGAGAGAGAGAGAGATTGTGTGTGTGTCAACTAATTGGATAGGAGCAATTAGTTAAGCAGTTTATGAGCTGTTCTGGGCATGTCCATGTTCTGGCCCTGCTGGTTTAGTGCTTCCTGCTGGGATTGGAGCCCCAGGCAGAGATAAGGAGTGGGATTCAGTGGTTCTGAGCTGCAGTTTCAGCAGGTCCAGCCTCAGTGGTGGGGCTGGAGCAGCCCCACAGCAGGTCTGTGGCTGCTGAGAGTGGGTGGTGCCTCAGCCTGCTGAGGGTCAGGCAGAAAATAGGAAGGATATGGAAATAGGAGAGCTCTTGAATGTTAGAGAGGGCCCTTATCTGCTGAAAACACGATGTCCTAAGCTGTCACAAGCTGTAACTCTTACCTTGCACTGGTAAATGTGAAGTGCTTTGCCATGGACTGGCTGTGGGACTCTCAGAAGTGCAGGCAGTAACTGAGAGAGCATCACAAACACAAATGGTTTTGTGTGGCTTAGGTTTGCTTTCCTGAGTTTTCATGTGGGGAATTAAAAGAGCAGCTGAAGTGTAGCCTGGTGTCTGCCTTGGTCAATCAAAGCCTAGGCAAGCATGGCCTGGGCTAGAGCTCAGATGACTCACTGCACTCACTGAAGTGCTTCTCAAAAAAGAAGGGAATTTTCCAGTTTAGTGGTGTTTTCCAGCTCTGTGATTTTAGCAGCTTGTAGATAAGGAGTGTCTGGGCAGGGGCTGAGCAGCTGCTGGTGGCCACAGGAGCAGTGGTTACATCCTGTTGTGTGTGAGTGAGGTGAAATGTGTGCTCAGCACTTCTATGCCCTTCCTCAAGGCAAAGAGAAATTATGTGACAGCTAAGCAGACTGTCACAAGAAAGGGAACATTACAGGAAGGGGTCAACAAAGAGACTCCTGTCAGCACTTTTACCATTCAGTTTGATGTCCCATCCATGTGACAACTTCCCTGGCTAAGTTACCAAGAATGCACTTGAATTATCTTTCAGTGAAAAAAGAAATAATTCTGGTAATCAGGCATTGCCTTGCTCTGTTACAATGACTCACATCTCAGTGCTGCTCAGATAAATGCCAGCACAGGGTTCCATGGTTCAGCAGAGCCTGCAAGTGGCTGAGGTATCTGATCTTGGGTGAGATGAGTCCTTTGAGGTGACATCTCTGCTGAGCACAAGAGTTGCTGCTGTCCCTGACAATCTGTTTCATGGTTGCACTCTACTGGAGCAGCTATTTCACAGAACACTTTATTCCTAACAGGAGTCTGGTGTAACTGATCTTTCCAACAAATGGTGGTGTAAAATAACTCCCAACTGGAAATCAGTTGCCCAAGCACAGTTAGCAAGTTCTGCTTTCATATCTTCTTAAAAGCCAAGGAAGTGGGCTTTGTAGTAAAATGGAGCAATGTCTTCAATTCCCTTTTTTGTTGTTTTGTTTTGGTTTTTTGTTTGGTTTGTTTTGTGTTTTTTGTTTATTAATCAGGGAAATGTAGTGGACCCTAGTGCAACATTAAATATTTGGAGGTTTTTCGCTTTGTAGTAAAGAGAAGAGGTAGAAAATTTGCCAAAACCCCCTGTACTCTTTTAGTTGTAGCTCAATGCCTGAGTTTGTACATGGAATAGTATTGAAATGTTCAGGATAAAAGCCTTCAAAGAAACATTTGCTGTCATGTTTCCTAACAGTAATCTCCATCTCTGCTTTGCTTTGCTTAGCTTTACAAACACTCCTGCCTCACTCACCTGAACTTCAGCCTGGTTGGGCAGGAAAACAACCTGTATTCCAGGGAATGATCTCTGCTCAGGAGCTCTGTGCAGCCAGGAAATTCCCTGTTGGCTTTACCAGCTGGCCAGGGAAGTGCCACTCTTGGCTGGTGACACTCTTGTGTAACCAAACACAGAGATTGTCACCCTCAGAGTCAACTTGCTGAGCCTTGGAGCAGGTGTGGTTCATGCTCTTGGTTTGTTGAGATGAAAGGTGAAATGTTGGCAGGAGGAGCTTGTGTGCTTTGAGACCTTGCTGATGGTTGCACCTCCATCACAAAACTTCTCCAGGCTTTCTCCAGAGCTCCTGTGCCAATCTTCTGAATCTTTGCAAAGAAATACCTCACCTTTGATAACAGAAATGTAAAAAGCCTCCCATCTCCCACCTGGGCTCGGTGCCTCAGAGCTGGCATTGGCAGATGGCAGTTTGCTGGTGATTAAGGTAAATCTGTCTTGCAATATCCCAGCACCTTTGATGTGGTTTTGTCTAGACCTCCCGAAGAGGTCCTGCCATCTGCTTGGACTTTCTGCTCTCATTTGTTCTGTGGAGAGCCTTTGGGTGTAGTGCTGTGAGTTACTGCCAGGCAGAGTGCTCAGCTCTCTGCTGCTGCCCCTCTGCCAAATTAACAAGGAAATTTAGTGCTTGATAAATGATTTGGCACTTGTTAAGCCTGCAGCTCTAGCAAAAGGAAATGCCACGTCCCAGTAAGTCACTCCAGCTCTACCAGATCAAACTCCCACATCTTCAAACCTTCCCTCCCTGCAGGGTGTGATTGGGTTGTGTTTAACCCTGCCCAGCTCCTGCACAATGCCAGAGTGCCAGGGCTAGAGGACACTGCTCAAAGTGTGAAAGGGACTTTGGAGCTTGGGTCTAAAATCCTCCAAGTGGCTGGAGAATGTGTGGTCAGGTTCTGGGATTCTGGACCTCAAATACTCACTTAAATCTGAGTAAAAGAGTTCTGACCTGTCAAGGAATTAGGATTTGATTTTTTTTAATAGCTGTCAAATGCTGTCACCTGAAAGTTTCCTGGCTTTATTGTAAAATACTCTCCATGTAATCTAGATCATTCATCCAAGTGACTTTTGTGAAGCCTGTTCTGTTAACTTGCTGTGCCATAGCTCACACATTACTTGTTCCTCACAAGTGCTGTTGGAGAGCCTGGGCAAAGGGGAAGTGGAGTAAAACCTCTTTTATCAGGAACTGCAAACAGGCAGGAGCAGAGCAGCTGGGGCATGGCCTCCTGGAGCTGGGGCAGAGCACAGCTGATAAGGGCTGAGTGCTCCAGACCAGCACAATCATCCTAAAATGTCTTTGGAGGGCTCGCCCTTCTTGGGACATCTTGGGCTTGAAGATCTAGAAAGAAAAATATCAGAATATTAGAGCTGATAGCTCTTCTAATAGTAGAAAACTGGAGTTGTTACGGTGTGGACAGGCTGGATATCTGTGTGACATGAGCATGAACTGACCATGGCTGCATTTTCACTGTTAAAAATGCAATAAACTTAGTTTCCCTACTGACATCCTCCTCATACAGCTTTGCAAAAGTGCTGTTAACTAAACTGTTTTGTTGCAAACTGCACAAAAAACATAATTCAAAGGTGGATATTGAAAGGCTAAGTGGGGAGCAGGCTGTGGCTCAGAGAAGGAAGTGGTTTATTGATAACTTGTGTGTTAAGCAGGGCCATGGCTGAGCCATTGCTGATCTCAGTCCTGCCCAGCTCTGCCTCCTGCTGCGAGACAGGCCTGGCTAATTGCTAGACAGGCAGCTTTTTTTAGCTGCACAGGGATAAAGATAAAGCTCAGACACCTCACGTGTGATGTTAAGCTTGAAATAGTGATAGCTGTCAAAGCCCAGTGGATGAGTTCAGGGAGAAAAGCTGGAGCTGCAAGGCCAGTATGGTGATTTCAGTGTGCTTTAAACCATGTGAGGGGGCTCAAAAATTGAGTTCTCAATGGTTAAGTGGTAAATGGACCTTGAAGACAAGATACCAAGTGCTTGAGTGCTTCTCCAGGAAGCCTGCTGGGCTTAGTTGAAATTGTGCAACCCTGTGTGTGGTGCAGGTTTGAGGTAGCATGGCTGTTTTGTCCAAAAAAAAGACAAAGTCTGATATTTCCTGTGACATTCACAAAAGCTGTTTGTGGCCATACCAAAGCAATAACTTAACATTAAACCTTTTTTTTTTTTTTTCCTCTTCCAGCTCCAAAATCTGGGCATCAACCCAGCAAACATTGGGTTCAGCACTCTGACAATGGAGTCTGACAAATTCATCTGCATCAGAGAGAAGGTGGGAGAGCAGGCTCAGGTGGTGATCATTGACATGAACGACCCCAGCAACCCCATCCGAAGGCCAATTTCAGCTGACAGTGCTATCATGAACCCTGCCAGTAAAGTCATTGCATTGAAAGGTATGGACTCCTGCTGAAGGGCTGTTTGAAGTGGATGGAGAGAGCTTTCTGTAGAGCTAGTTTGTGACTGACTGAGGTCTCCCAGGTGCTTTTATGTGGGAGGATCCTGCAGCAATTTTCCACAGCTTAATGGGGGCTGAAGTTGAATGCGTTTTCAGTTCTTGTGGAGGCAGCTGGGCAGGGAGATTCAGCTGAGCCTTCCTGCCATTTTACTGATCATTAGGATGAGTTTTTTCCTTCAGTCCAAATGCTTGCAGGGAGAGCTGGAAGCCAAGTGTGGGCTTTAAGGAGTCCTGTTAGAGGGAAGTGAGACCTGATCTAAGAGTATAAAGTCTATCAACTAAACCTTTCCTTAGAGACAGGAAAACTAAGGCTGGGAAAGGGAGACAAATACTCCTTAGTTTGGCCTTGCTGCAAGAGACCAGTGCATATTTATTGTATCAGTCAGTGATAAGAGGAGTAAAACTATGCAGGGAAGACTTGTGTGGTGAAGGAAGTACAAGGTCAGCCAGCTTGGTATCTCTGATGTTACAGAGAACAAACATTCCTCTGGAGTCTCCAGAAATGTCCATCTCTTCCCCTCAGAGGCCCAAAAAGCCTGAAGTGCAGTCATTCTAGAAATGCATGTGTTGCTAATGGAAAGATTTGTATGTATCCAATGTTACCTGACTTTGACTTTAATACTGTGCTACTGTTTTGTCACAACTTTAATGCTTTCTTGTGTGTGCAGATGGTGAGTTACTTCAATTGACTGTACCTAGTACCTGTTGTGTCTTATGACAAGAATAAGCAGAATAAAATGGCTCAGATTGATGGTGCACATGGCTGAACAGTGGTGTTTAAGCAACTGAAGGCCTAAAACTCAGAGGTTTTTCATGCCCTCCCAAACAAGGGGGTCCTTAAGATTCCAAAAATTAATCCACTCAAGAACCCAAAGTGTACTTAAATCACTGGGCTCTTGATACTGAGTTTTTTATGAACAGGACTGACCCTTTTGACTCAAAAATGTAGATTTTGCCTTGTGGTATACCTTGCCTAGCATGTAGGAATGTGTTACCTGAATGTCCTCCCCCTTGCCCCTAAAGCTCCAGCTGCACTAGATGTGGAAACAAACTGCTGCCTGTAGCCTGAGTAACTCTGTAGTAGAGGGATTTCTCCAAGTTCTGGAGAAACTCCTGACTCAGCATCTTGCATCAATTGCTGAACTAATGGCTTTGAACTAAATCCTTGGTGAGAGCAGGCACTTGCCCCTGTGGCACTGTGACTTCCCTCAAGCTGGGCCACAGTTAGTAACTGTGGCAGATATTGTGGCCTGCATCCAGTTTCATGGGATCTTTTCTATTCCTCCTGGGCTACACCTGTGTGTGCTTAAATCATTCTCTCCTATGAGTAGTAGAACTGGTCAGAGCCTTTCTTACCTTCTCAACAGGAAGAAATAATTTCTTAGGCCACTGTGTTATAAAAACTGGTAGAAATGACTGCAGGTGGCTGTTCAGGATGTTTGTATGCACCATTTCTGTGTGATTTGGAGAACTTTTCCTGTTGCCTTCTAGAGCTTGTGTTGGTCACTAGATTCCTCCCCTTGCACAGTTCCCGTCAGTCTGGTTTGCAGTCAATGGCTGTGTATCCCATTAGTTGCAACCCCAAGGTTTTGGTTAATTAGCCTGAATTACAAAAGCCTTCTGCCAACCTGACTCTTCCATGTTGTGCCCTTTTAATATTTGAAACAGATGTGGACATTTTAATGCCAGTGGCAAAGCTTCCCTCACAACTCCAGAGAGCCTCAGCATGATTGTGACCTGGTTTTGATGTACGTGAAGTTTCTTCCAACCCCTTTGTGTGGCTGAAGCTTTTGTCTCCTACCAAACCCCATTCTCCACATCTGTTTGATTGCTCAGTACTGGCAAATGGGTAAAACCAGCCCCAGGAGTGTGGTCTGGTTCAAAGTGAAAGCTGATCCCTGCAGGTCTGTCAGTGTAGAACAGCTTTTTCTTGAAGGAAGTCCCCAGGGTTTCATGTCCTAGTGCAGCTCTCCTGCTCTGTCCCGTGGCTAACAACTCTGTATCTTCTAGCTGGGAAAACGCTGCAAATCTTTAACATTGAAATGAAGAGCAAGATGAAGGCTCACACCATGACAGATGATGTCACCTTCTGGAAGTGGATCTCCCTGAACACTGTTGCCCTCGTGACGGATAACGCCGTTTACCACTGGAGCATGGAGGGGGAGTCCCAGCCCGTGAAGATGTTTGATCGCCACTCCAGCCTCGCCGGCTGCCAGATTATCAACTACAGGACTGATGCCAAGCAGAAATGGCTGTTGCTGACTGGAATATCTGCACAGGTACTTCACCTCCAGGAAGGTGTGGAAACCCCAGAGCTTGTCTTGTTGTCTCCTTCTACAGGAGCAGCACTGATCTGTTTGTTTTATTAAATGTAAATGTGTGGCAGTTTCAAGGCGACACGATGAATGAGGCAGACGCATCAGGTCAAGAGAAAGCTTCTTTTAATTATTTGACTCCATTACTTACATACATTTTTACAGAGGTCCAGAGATTGGCTGCACAGGTTGCCACCTCTTTGACCTGGATGGTGAATATTCACCATCAATCACATTTCTCCTCCCAGAGGAGAAAAATGTAAACAAAAGATAATTTCTAAAAACATACATTGTTTTCTTGAAGCTGCGTGAGAACAGCACTGAAAGATTTCAAACACTTGCAATTTTCAAGAGGACTTAGGGCAACGTAAATGCTTGTCTCAATCTTCATTTGACAAACTTAAGTGTAACTGAAAATCTCACATTAATATAATTGGATTTGTAATGATAGAAACACTAGTGCAAGGTTAAGAGTCTGAAGTGATGCTGTTGTAAGAGAAAGCTTGAAATGGCAGCATATTGACCAATATGAAATGAAATTACTGTCACAGTGCCTGTTTCTTCTGACACTTGTTCTTTTTTGTGTAGCAAAACCGTGTAGTGGGGGCAATGCAGCTGTACTCTGTGGACAGAAAAGTGTCCCAGCCCATCGAGGGACATGCAGCCAGCTTTGCACAGTTCAAGATGGAAGGGAATGCTGAAGAATCCACTCTCTTCTGTTTTGCAGTAAGAGGGCAAGCTGGGGGTAAGGTAAGGCTTGGTTCTAAATATACTGTAATCTTTAGTGACTCACCCTGGTTCTCTGCTTCCAGGAGAACAAGTGGTTTAATGCAAAAAGTTGCATTTCAGGAAGAAAGTGAAGGACTGTGTCAGTCTGGATATGACATATGGTGCATGCAGAGCTTGGACTACCTGGTGTAGCAAGAATCTGTGAGTGGAGAAGTTAAGTGGCATGTCATCACCAGCCTAATTAGCTGCTTGAAACATGTGACTCTCAGCTTCACAGGCTAAGCTTGAGGGAAAAGCTGTTGTAATCTTTTTTTGATGCTGATCCCTGGTATCAGACTCAACTAATTTCCAAATTATTAGATGAAAATTTAAAAAAAAATGAAGCAATAGTGTTGCAAAGCTAAATAGTGGTCCAATGCCAGTGCTGGAATTATGTGAGTTGCAGTAAAACCAGAGCTACATTCAGAGAAACATTTTTAGAACTGTTGGCAGAGTGTGAACCAAGTTAAAAGAGTGTATCTAAAGTAACCCAACTGAATCCTGAAACTTCCAAGTAATTAGGGGTAGCTAAAGATCATATTTAACTCTTTCCCTCACCTATGGTACATGAACAGCAGATGCCACACCTTTAGCCAGTGAAAATATTTAGTAAGATTAACTTAGTTTGTCTTTGCATAAACTTGGGATTGAGGCCGAGCAGCGAGAGAACTGCTGTAATTTCATTGTTGAATCTATTGTTAAGTAAATTAGATGCAAGAATTAATCTTATCTCTTGCACAGCTGCATATCATTGAGGTTGGCACACCACCCACTGGGAATCAGCCCTTTCCAAAGAAAGCTGTGGATGTCTTCTTTCCTCCTGAAGCACAGAGTGACTTCCCTGTTGCCATGCAGGTATGACAGCTGCAAACAGCTCTGCAGCTTCTCTGGGATGTGACAGGAGCAGGGCACTGGGAGGCAGCTGGTTAATGTGGACCTCAGGGTTGGCCTTAAACTGGTGTGACTGATGTGGTTGCTGCTCCTGCTTCAGTAAAGTAAAGGTGGAGGCAGGCAGCATTCAAAAGCAGCATGTTCTTATTTATGGAAGAAATAGCCATATATTTTAACTGCTTTTCAAGCTCTTCAAACATCGTTTTGCTATGATGGTACTCAAGTAAAAATAAAACAGCACTTCTGGCTGTCCTGAAATGGCCCAGCTGTTTGCTGAGTCTCAAAAGCACCAACTCATTTATCCAGTGCCAAATTTGAGTAACCTATTTCTGTTCTGCAGATCAGTGACAAGCACGATGTGGTGTTCCTCATAACAAAGTATGGCTACATCCACTTGTATGACCTGGAAACTGGCACCTGTATCTACATGAACAGGATCAGTGGAGAGACCATTTTTGTTACTGCACAGCACGAGGCAACAGCTGGAATTATTGGAGTCAACAGAAAGGGACAAGTAAGGAAACTTGGCCTGGAAGCCACTTTAGCTAATCCCACTGGCTCTTCATGACACACTGCAGTGTTCATATCTGTGTAAAAGTTTCCAGGAATGTTAACTTTGAACTCTGCTCAGAATATGTGAGGTCTGAGAGTATTGTGATCCCTAATATAAATCTGCTGTTCTGTCTCCATACACATCTACCTTAACTACTTTAAAAGTTACTAACATGGTACAGCCACGCCTTTAACCCAGATTGGTTTTGTCAAGCATGGGGAATACAGAGCAGAAAACTTGTTCCTGGTATCCTCTAGGACTGATGACTTAAGAAACTGAGTAGGGCTTTTAGAAAGATCCCTGTATCACTGAAAAATCCATTGTATCCCTATGTTTCTACCTCTGCAAATACCTCAATTAAACTATTAATTGCTTTGATGCAGACAATGGATGACATTGGTTCTTTCTAACCAGAGGTCTCTTTAATAAAATGACAAGTATGAGTTATCAAGGGATGAAAAACTTCCCATGAATACCATAAATTTCCTCTTAGAGTTAGCTTAGCCTTTGGCTCACTTTTGATGTTTGGACTAACTGGAGGTTTCCCCTGGTGGGTTATTCAGGTGCTGTCAGTGTGTGTGGAAGAGGAGAACATCATTCCCTACATCACCAACGTGCTGCAGAATCCTGACCTGGCTTTACGGATGGCTGTGCGCAACAACCTGGCGGGGGCCGAGGAGCTCTTTGCCAGGAAATTCAATGCACTCTTTGCACAAGGGAACTATTCAGAGGCAGCAAAAGTGGCAGCTAATGCCCCAAAGGTGAGGTGTTCACAACAGCACTGAACTCTGCTGGCTTCAGCTTCTTGGTTTAGTTGATTTTTTAAGTGGCAATTTTTAAATTGCTGCTTTTGTCCCAGGGTAGTACTTTGGTGCTTCACAGGTGTCTTGGGTGCTGGCACTGATTGCAAGCTGGATGATCTTAGAGTTTGTAAAGCCCACAGAGGAGGGGAGGAATAAATGATGAAGTAATGGCTGTGATTCGTAATGTTTCTCATAACTTTGCTTCTCCAGTGATGCAAAAAAAGTCTGTGAAAAGACAACCTCTAGCTGAGGCTGCACCTGGAAACAGGATTTAAAAAACCCAGACTAAGACTAAATTCAGATGAGATGAACTTGCTCGCAAGGCCAAGGGTGTCCTAATTCTGAACTTAAATCTGCATTGCTACTGAAATAAATTCAATGGGCTATTACAGCACATTTTCTGTCAAAGCATCTCAGTG
Source organism: Argya squamiceps (assembly GCA_037834095.1). Classification (NCBI taxonomy): domain Eukaryota; kingdom Metazoa; phylum Chordata; class Aves; order Passeriformes; family Leiothrichidae; genus Argya; species Argya squamiceps. Next base: position 2,656,700 of record JBBMKD010000063.1, on the reverse strand, counting down.
CCTGAGCTGATGATCAGCCATATTGTTCCTGACATTCTGGCCTGGCAAAACATAGAAATGCTTGTGACAGCTACAGTGACATTACCTCCAGCTTCCTGGAGAAACTCTTGCCAAGCCACAGCAGCAGAAAGGAAAATTGAAGTGGATTTCTCTCTCTCTCTCTGGCAGGGAATCCTGCGTACTCCAGACACCATACGCCGGTTCCAGAGTGTTCCAGCTCAGCCAGGGCAGACTTCCCCCCTCCTGCAGTATTTTGGCATTCTGCTGGACCAAGGGCAGCTGAACAAGTATGAGTCACTGGAGCTCTGCAGACCAGTGCTCCAGCAGGGCCGCAAGCAGCTCTTGGAAAAATGGTTAAAGGAAGATAAGGTAAGTTTGGGGTTGATTCCTTCAGAGCTGTGAGGGGGAAGGAACAGCACTGCCTGACAGCCTCCCCTCTTCCCAGGAAGGCTCAGCTGGGAGTTCAGCAGTGACAGCAAATAGCTACTCACTCTACTTATCACTATGACTCAAGTTACTGCAAGAGAATTGATCAAATTCTCACTCTTTGTACATTTAAAACCACAGCAGGATGTGCAGAGCATGGAAAGCTCTGAGCTTGCTTCTGGGCTTTGCCAAACCATTCCTTTGGACACTGACTGCAAGTCCTTTGAGCTGTGGTTGCCTCTGTGTAATTAGTTGAAGAAACAGGCTGATACAATGTGTCACCCACTTCTTTCTGCCCGTGAAAATTCCTTTGGCTGGTGTAGAGCCGCATGAGGAGCTGAGCCCACTAGATCACTGCTGGGAAAGTCAGCTCGGGCTGTCAAGCTGAGCCTTAATTTTTTACAGAGAAGTGCAAAAGGAAGAGAAATGGGGAAGAGGGTGGCAGAGCATGGCACTGTCAGGGTGGGCTGACTGCATTTCTGTTTCCCAACAGCTGGAGTGCTCGGAGGAGCTGGGAGACCTTGTGAAATCTGTGGATCCTACGCTAGCACTTAGTGTCTATCTGAGAGCCAACGTTCCAAACAAGGTCATCCAGTGTTTTGCTGAAACAGGACAAGTCCAGAAGATTGTTTTGTATGCTAAGAAGGTGAGAGAAAATTAAATTAAATTAAAATTAAATTGCTGTATCTGTCCTGTATTTAATAATAATTAGTGCTTGTTGCAAAGTAGCTAGAAGTAACTGTGGGGGAATTTGAGTGCCTGTGTAGTATTTCCTTTTGCTTCAAGTTTTTTATTAATAGTTACTGCTAGACTTCATACATGGGTCTTTTCCTACTTCCCCATTTCCAAAAGAGGAAATCCTGGCTGGGTTGTGTAATCTCCTGACAGTAGCTTTTACTGAGCTCTGTATTTAACTAGGTGTGTGCTCTTGCTGAGTTCTCACTTTTCATCATCTTTTCAGGTTGGATATACTCCAGACTGGATTTTTTTGCTGAGGAATGTAATGAGAATCAGCCCTGATCAAGGCCAGCAGTTTGCACAAATGCTCGTTCAAGATGAAGAGCCTCTTGCAGATATAACACAGGTAAATAACTTTATTACTATGAAATATTGACTTCAAAGCATTAAATTGGTAAGAGGAACTCTACTGGAACCATCAGAACTCTGAGTTTGGATTTAGCTTTGGAAGCTGCATCGATGCTTAAATATACTTCCAGTTCCTAATCAAAGACCTAAATTTCTTCCCTTTTTTTTGCAGATTGTGGATGTCTTTATGGAATATAATTTAATCCAGCAATGTACAGCCTTTCTGCTGGATGCACTGAAGAATAATCGTCCCTCAGAAGGTCCCCTGCAAACACGTTTACTTGAGATGAACCTCATGCACGCGCCTCAGGTACGTGCTCAGACTTCCTGGAGCTGCACGTGCCAAACACTGCTGGCAGTGCTCAGGAACTGAGTGAAAACCTTCCATGTTCCTTCTAGGTTGCAGATGCCATCCTGGGAAACCAAATGTTTACTCACTATGACCGGGCTCACATAGCTCAGCTGTGTGAGAAGGCTGGTTTGCTGCAGAGAGCACTCGAGCACTTCACAGACCTCTACGACATCAAGCGTGCTGTAGTTCACACTCACCTCCTCAATCCTGAGGTAAGGCATCAAACACCCTGCACCTACAATTCCAGCCTTTAATAACTGCTCTTCTGCTCCGCTCTAAAATGCCTTGTGTGTCTTTGCAGTGGTTAGTGAATTATTTTGGGTCCTTATCAGTAGAAGACTCTCTGGAGTGTCTGCGTGCGATGCTGTCCGCCAACATCCGTCAGAACCTGCAGATCTGTGTCCAGGTGGCTTCCAAATACCACGAGCAGCTGTCAACACAGTCACTCATTGAGCTCTTCGAGTCCTTCAAGAGCTTTGAAGGTAAGGCTGTACTTCTGCAAGAGAAGCTGGTGCTCATCTCCTTACAGATGTGTGTATGGAGGACTGTCTGTCTGCTGAAATCTAGAAAGCCATAATGAACTTAGTTAGGCCTCAAACTGTTTTGAAACAGATCTAAACCCTAAAAGTTTCCCTGTTTAGGTTGATACCACTCTTCAGTTGCATAATTTGTTTTTCTGAAATCCTGGAAAATGTTTGGAGCTGTAGAAAAACCTAAAATGCTAGCCTTTTGCCTTTTTCCAAAATGGGTGTCTTAAATTTCTGTAGCCTTTGGGATGTGTGCTTTTAAATGAGACCAGCAAATAATGTGTTGACTGTTTCACTCCAGGTCTGTTTTATTTCCTGGGCTCCATTGTAAACTTCAGCCAGGATCCAGATGTGCACTTCAAGTACATTCAAGCTGCATGCAAGACAGGACAAATTAAAGAAGTGGAAAGAATCTGCAGGGAAAGTAACTGCTATGATCCAGAACGTGTTAAAAACTTCCTCAAGGTAATGTTTGGGTAACACTGGACTGTCTGGGGCTGTTTGGGGTTCTGATAAAACATGGTGTGTCACTAGTGAAAAGAGGCAGCTCTGTGAAAATAGATGAGTTTTAACCTTTGCACTTAAGGATCCAAGTGTCCTCAAACCAGAGGTATCTGCCATGCTGGCAGTGTCTCCTAATGAAGTCTGAGCCTGGAATATTGTCTAAAAAATGAGAATGTCAGGTCAGTTCTTCATTGCTCTTAGGTTAATTTGGCTTGAACATTTAACCTGTAATAAATGCATCAGCTTACCTAGAACTTGTTTAAAATGTCTGCTATAAAATAGGAAACAGTTTACTTAACTTGAAAACACCCATAGTGCCAAATGAGTTGATACCTTGTAAATAATGCTTATTTACAGTGCAATCAACTCCAACTGAGCAACTACAGAAACAACAGATGAATAGAGTCAATTAATTCCATAAATGCTTTCAGGTTCAGGGCTGATCTGTCTTACTCCTACACACTGAAATTTCAGCCAGATGAGCCATGGTTTAGCTCTGCTGGAAATCCCAGTCAGTGGGAATATATCCTGACTGATCCAGAGCATTGCTGGAGAGCAGGAAAAGATGGTGTGCTCAAAGTTCAGATTCTGTAGTCTTAGTACTGAGTTTATTGACACAAACAACACTCTGAGGAACCGTGTGGGAGGGGAAAACTTTATCTGGGAACATTTCCTGCCTTCATGTTTGTTGGTTACATAGCATAGTCTTAGATTTTGCTGATCATATCTGAAGATGGCAAAACTCTTCCCCAAGAGAATTCTCTAAAACTAACCTGGTGTCACCGAGGTGTAAGGTATGTAATTTGATCAAGCCACCTAAGATATGTTATCAAGCTGTCAAATTCCTGATGAAAGTTATTGTTTTTTGTGCTGTTCCATGTCTGGAATGTGCAGGACATGTACCAGGTAAATCTCCCAGTACAGGCCTCCCTGTGTAAAGTCCTTAAGTGTAATTTATATGTAGGATTATATTCTGGGATGTGCATGTTGGAATAAGTGAAATATGCATCCGGAATACTGTCTGCCACATAGACTAAGCTTCTGTACTGTAACCATTGTAACCTTATGCTGAAAGTTGGAATGCTTTTAGATAATTAATCTGGTAAGCAATTTAAGTGGTATTGCTATAGAGCTTAATTCTTACTGTTCTCTAAATCCATAGTTAGGAGGTATCACAAGACACATGGCACTCAAAGTCAATTCTGTATGTGAGCTTTACATTATGAACCACAACTTAATCTAGTCTTGGTTAAATTTCTTTTGAAATCCCAGAGTGCTAATCCTGCACACCAAACACCAGTGGCAACTAAAAATTTTTTTTATAGCCTAGGCTTGTAATAGTGGTATTGTGTTGTAAAACTCTGTAGAGTCTGCCATGCAAAGGAGCAGGGTTAAACTCCAAAAAGCTTCTTGCTGCTCAGGCCCTGCAGTGGGTGTGAGTGCTCCCACTTGCTACATCTTGCAAACAATTAGCTGAACAAACAAGCTGTCATTATTTGGTTGACTGTTGAGTTTTGGCTTTCCAAATTCAGCTGCTTTGACAGTTCAAGTGACTGTATTATTTGTCTGCTTAAGTCCAGGAGCAAAAGCAAATTACTAAAGCTCTTCTCTTTCTAGGAAGCAAAACTCACTGACCAGCTGCCCCTCATCATTGTGTGCGACCGCTTTGACTTTGTCCACGACTTGGTGCTGTATTTGTATAGAAATAATCTCCAAAAATATATTGAGATTTATGTACAGAAGGTAGGTGACAACTTGGCCCTTGGCTTCAGTGAGTCAAACTGACCAATCTTTACAGTATCATATACAGCTACAGGAAGTGTGTTTAAGTAGTCTGCAAACAGCTTTGTACCTGAGACTGCCATTTCAGTGATTGTTAGTGGCCTCCAGTAGATTAGCCCTGATGTGAGTCAGGTCTCATTCTTCAGTCAGGTTAAGCAGTAACTCCCACTCATGTGCCACTTGAAGGAGGAAGTCTTGGTAAAATAACTTTGGAGTTGTTGGGGTGATTTTAAGTCTCAGTGTTTTGGAGGGGGAAGGAGGAGAAGTTTCCTTTTAACTTCCTTCAGGGACAAAGTGGATTGATCAGGAGCTCTTCCTTTGGGAGCTGACTGAGCCACTGGGCTGGGAACTTCTGTTGACTGCAGAATTGACTTTTAAGCTTGTTCAGAACCTCAGGAGATTGGGGATAGAGGCAGGAGGATGGGGTCAGTCTTAGCAAGTGAAGTTCTGGGGATAAAGATTGCCTGCCCTTGCTCCCTGACAACACCCTGACCTCTTCAAATGCTCCTGTGCAGGTGAATCCAAGCCGTCTGCCAGTTGTTATTGGGGGACTGCTTGATGTGGATTGCTCTGAAGATGTGATAAAGAACCTCATCCTTGTAGTGAGAGGTCAATTTTCAACTGATGAACTTGTTGCAGAAGTTGAGAAAAGAAACAGGTATTAAACTTCTACAAGTCTCTTACCAATTCCCAGTCTGGCAAGTGCTCAAACATCAGTGCATGTCCCACAGCTAGAGCTGGTACTGACACAAGCAGAAGCTGCCACTGGGTGAGAACCAGCTCTAATTCTTGGCTGATGTGGGGATCTATCCAGATAACTTTGGAGTGTTTTCTTCATAGTGTCAGAAAGTTACACCATTATAATAATGAATTAAAATGTAGGTTAAAACAGAGCATTGTAACTCTGGTTTAGTTCCTGACTCTATCCTACACCAAGACTGGCTTGCAGAGTGTAGAAATCATGCAACTGGATATTTACTTACTCAATCTTTAACATGAAAATCACTTCCCTCTAGGCTGAAGCTGCTTCTGCCCTGGCTGGAAGCAAGAATTCACGAGGGCTGTGAGGAGCCTGCCACTCACAATGCACTGGCCAAGATATACATTGACAGCAACAACAACCCAGAGAGATTCCTGCGTGAGAATCCCTACTATGACAGTCGTGTTGTGGGCAAGTACTGTGAGAAGAGGGACCCTCACCTGGCCTGTGTGGCCTACGAGCGTGGACAGTGTGATCTGGAGCTGATCAATGTATGTATGCCCAGGCAGCTGCCTCGTGGTTGAGTTCTGACATCAGGGGGCACATAGAAAGCTTTATGACAAAAGCATGGATTTCCTAAAGTGTATTAAGCTGGGAAGTGCATTTAACACAGAAAAGGAGGTGGCTGTTTAACCTCCCTCATGAGAAGTGGGAAACTCTCCTGCCCATCCTAAAAAGGGAGGTTAATGAAGTATCAAAGGCTGAGATTTGTAGTCTGCCCCTCAGTTCAGAGTTACAGTACAGTTGTCTGTAGGCTCCATGGCTGTGCCTTCCCTCTGAGCAGGCTGTGCCTTTCTCCAGGTGTGCAATGAGAACTCCCTCTTCAAGAGCCTCTCGCGCTACTTAGTTCGTCGTAAGGACCCCGAGCTGTGGGCCAGTGTGCTGCTGGAAAGCAACCCCTACAGAAGACCCCTGATTGACCAGGTACAGCTGGCAGGACATCCACAGCCTGGCCTGTCCTCACTGGATTTGCAGAACCTGACATCACTCATTTGTCCACACCTTGGCTCTGCCTGCAGGTTGTCCAGACTGCGCTGTCAGAGACCCAGGACCCCGAGGAAGTGTCTGTCACTGTGAAGGCCTTCATGACTGCAGATCTTCCCAATGAGCTCATTGAGCTGCTGGAGAAAATAGTTCTGGATAATTCAGTGTTCAGTGAGCACAGGTGGGTGAAATGAAAACTGAGCCACGGGAAACTTGGAGTTATTGCTGTAATGTGAAACAGCAAATAAACTAATACCTTCTCCAGAGGGGAGGGTGAATCATTATTTGATCATTATTTGATAAGTGCTGTTTCTTTTCCCTCTTCAGGAATCTGCAGAACCTTCTCATCCTTACAGCTATCAAGGCTGACCGCACCCGTGTCATGGAGTACATCAATCGCCTGGATAACTACGATGCCCCCGACATAGCCAATATTGCTATCAGCAATGAGCTGTTTGAGGAGGCATTTGCTATCTTCAGGAAATTTGATGTCAACACATCAGCTGTACAGGTATCTTCAATTCTCAGGTTGGAAAAACACCAGGACTTTGCTGGTGACTTCAGTGCTTAACACCAGTTAGCAAAGTGCCCAAAGCTGCTCCGTGTCTTGGCTTAGGAAGCAGAACGAATGCTGTTTATTGAAACTTTGTAAGCCTAAAATCACTCACACTGTGTGGGTTGTATGGAGTTAGTAATTTCTTTTAAAAGCTCTGGATCCATTGAGGAACTTACATAAACCACAGCTTAGTGTGTTGTACAAGTGACTGATGATGGTTATCCTTTTCCCAGGTGTTGATAGAGCACATTGGGAACCTGGACCGTGCGTACGAGTTCGCCGAGCGCTGCAATGAACCTGCAGTGTGGAGCCAGCTGGCCAAAGCTCAGCTCCAGAAGGGGATGGTCAAGGAAGCAATTGACTCCTACATTAAAGCAGATGATCCTTCCTCATATATGGAAGTTGTTCAAGCTGCTAATGCCAGTGGTATGATTAAGTTTTATTTACATCTTGTTGATGTTGCTCAGCTCTTTTGCCTGGTCTGCTCGAACTGCAGTTCTGCCAGACCTGTATCTTGATGCACGTAGAGGAATCTGGCCATTCAAGGACTGCCTTAAATAAGAATGGGAAAAGGTAGTGTATTCCATCTGCAGATAATCAGTGGCCTATAATTTCCTTCTTTAGCTAGCTGGAGACTTCTTTCAGAGTCTTTGTATGAAGTTAAATAACATTTTAGTTAGGTCCATTCTCAGATTATTCGATTAATGCATAATGAGCAGTGTGAAGGTTATTGATTTTTGAGGAATAGCTGTAGAAATATGTCAAAATTAGGTTCAGCTGATTGTTTAAGTTAAGCACAAATGTCCCCAATAGTGGGAACTAAACTTTCTGAACTCTTTTCCATAGGAAACTGGGAAGAACTGGTGAAATATCTGCAGATGGCACGCAAGAAGGCCCGGGAGTCGTACGTGGAAACAGAATTAATCTTTGCTCTTGCTAAAACAAACCGCCTGGCAGAGCTAGAGGAGTTCATCAATGGCCCCAACAATGCACACATCCAGCAGGTGAGTGAGGCTGACTTTGTTTTGCTGACTCACAGAGGGGTCTTGGGAATTCTCTCTCTTTGGATACGCACGTAGATCTTGACCTTTAAATCCATTGTGACAAGGGCTTAAATGCCACACATCCAGTGTAAAATTACTGGCTGCAAATGTGCAGGAATAAGCTGTCTGTGCTGTGCCCCAGGTTGGAGATCGCTGTTATGATGAGAAGATGTATGAAGCAGCCAAGCTGTTGTACAACAACGTGTCCAACTTCGGCCGCTTGGCCTCCACCTTGGTGCACCTGGGCGAGTACCAGGCAGCCGTGGACGGCGCTCGGAAAGCCAACAGCACCCGCACGTGGAAAGAGGTGAATTCACTGCCTCTGAGGTCAGGGGCTTCAAAGCTGGGGCCTGGTCAGAAGCCTTGGTTATTAGCAATAACACAACTCTCAATTCCAGGTCTGCTTTGCTTGTGTGGATGGAAAAGAATTCCGCCTGGCTCAGATGTGTGGGCTCCATATCGTAGTGCATGCAGATGAGCTGGAAGAGCTAATCAACTATTACCAGGTAATTAAACTGACTGCTGTTGTACAGTCAGGTCTGTCATGGCAACCCTGTCAAAATCTGGGATTCTGGATGGTTCCTGATGTGAAATGTCTCTGTCTGTGTCTCTAAGGATCGTGGTTACTTTGAAGAGCTGATCACCATGTTGGAAGCAGCGCTTGGACTGGAGCGAGCACACATGGGGATGTTCACAGAGCTGGCAATTCTCTACTCCAAGTTCAAGCCACAGAAGATGAGGGAGCACTTGGAGCTGTTCTGGTCCAGAGTCAACATTCCCAAGGTGAATGAGGCTTTAAATTTAGCTGAAAACACACCTTTTTGGGCTGTCTGCACCCTGGCTTTTGCACGTGCAGCTCCTGAGGTTATTAATGGCACTAAAACCTGAGCACTGATGGAAATCCCAGTTAACAAATATTGTTAAATCTGCCTTTTGCTTAGGTTCTGAGAGCTGCAGAACAAGCCCATCTCTGGGCTGAGCTGGTGTTCCTGTATGATAAGTATGAAGAGTATGATAATGCCATAATCACAATGATGAATCACCCAACAGATGCTTGGAAAGAAGGCCAGTTCAAAGATATCATCACTAAGGTATTGCTTTCCTAGTGGAAGTTATGTCTGTTTTTCATTTGGATTTCCCCACAATCAAAACTCCTGCTCTGAACATGGATCTTTACTCCTCTCTAGGTGGCCAATGTGGAGCTGTACTACAAGGCAGTTCAGTTCTATTTGGAATTTAAGCCTCTGTTGCTCAATGATCTGCTGATGGTGTTGTCCCCTCGGCTTGACCACACTCGTGCTGTCACCTTCTTCACAAAGGTAATTTTCCTGCTACCCAGCTCAAAGCAAAAGCTGAGAAAACACTGAGCTTGTAGTAGCATTTTAAAATGCTTAGCTACTCCCCTGCCTGCCAGGGAAGATGCTAAGAGGCTTCCACAAAAACTGACTTAAATGTATCTCTGTGGTTCCTTGAAGGTTAAACAGCTGCCCCTGGTTAAGCCTTACCTGCGCTCTGTTCAAAATCACAACAACAAATCAGTCAATGAGTCCCTCAACAACCTCTTCATTATTGAAGAAGATTATCAGGTATGTCTGGCCTTGAAGCACTTAATTCTGGATTTACCTCATATTCTCAGCCTTTCTTTAATGTGTAGAAACCCAGTTTTCTTTCTCATTTTCAGTAGTTTTTACCTGCTTGCTGTTAAAATTGCTCAAGTGTATGTTCTTAACAACATTTCAAACTGAATTAGTGGTGAGGAGCCAAGGATTAAGTGGAAAAGTGTTAGTGTCTTTCTGAGAGTATTTTGAGTCATTCCTATTGGGGGTAGAGTGGCTACTTTGTTATGAATGTGCCACCTTTTATTTAAGGCAAACAAACAGTGGGTACTAAGAAAAGGACTCACAGAGGCAAACAGTTGTGATGTTTTCAGAGAACTGAAACTACTGTTTTCAGAGAACAGCTACCTGGTATTCAGAGACTCTTAACCTAGTGAAAAATACTGACTGAAACACTCTAAACTCCATGTGTGTCAAACAGCAGCTTCTCAAATAGAGTAGATCTCTGCTGGAATACTTTATCCTCCTACAAGCAGGAACACAGAACAAATGGAAAACATTTGCATTTTGTGGGTGCAGTTGTACATCTGAGGTGTAACTTTTTTTTTGTTCTGCTTCACTCAGGCTCTTAGGACTTCTATAGATGCTTATGACAACTTTGACAACATTTCTCTTGCCCAACGTCTGGAGAAACACGAGCTAATAGAGTTCCGGAGGATCGCCGCTTATCTCTTCAAAGGCAACAACCGCTGGAAACAGAGCGTGGAGCTCTGCAAGAAGGACAGGCTGTACAAGGTGAGGCACAGCCAGGCCAGCTTGAGCAGCTTTGCCTTGTTGGCTCTGAGGGGAGCTCAGTTAACAGCACACTGTGGGTTGTTGTGTCCCCCGAGGCTGAGGCTGTGTCCCGTTGCAGGATGCCATGCAGTACGCTTCTGAATCCAAAGACACCGAGCTGGCAGAGGAGCTGCTGCAGTGGTTCCTGCAGGAGAACAAGAGGGAATGCTTTGGTGCTTGTCTCTTCACCTGCTACGATCTCCTAAGGCCGGATGTTGTCTTGGAAACAGCGTGGAGGCACAACATTATGGACTTTGCCATGCCATATTTTATTCAGGTCATGAAGGAATATTTGACCAAGGTAAGAGCAGGTGCCTCTCCAACACCCAGAGCTTGTTAGTCACTGTGGTGAATGCCTCGAGATTGTCTGCTTGCTACTAACATTGATTTGGGCTTTGTCCAATGTCTGTCTGTCCATGTCCACACTTACTTTTCAGTCCATCTGGGGAGAGACTTCGCCCTCTAAGAGGCTGAAACACTTGCAGGCTCCACTCTCTGCCAATGACAGAACCTACATCAGTAGTATTTGCCTGACCCTGGGCAGTGTCTGAAGTAGTTCCAGGCTCCAGGTGTTTCCTGTGCTGTGTCAGTCAGGAATCCCAGCTGGGATCAAGTTTTAACTAAATTCTAGACTGTACTAAAACAGCTTTATAGCTAGACCTGGAGATAACTTACTCTGCTGTGCATTTAACTCTAAAATGTGGCTCTGACACTTAATGGCACTAATTATGACTCAACTCTTATTTGAAGTGACTCAGGATGGGGGAACTACTTGGTAATGCTCTGACAGACTTGAACAGACTTGAGTTAAATCCAGCTGTCACTAGCAAGATTTTCTCAGCTGAAGCTTTTGGAGTATCTTCCAGTGAAAATGGTGTAAATTCCTTAATGATTAAGACTTTTCTAAGCTTGAGTTCAGCTTTTACTTTCATGCAGTCAGTGAAGAGTAAGGTGCCTGTTTGTCCAGAAATTTGCTGGACCTTCTAAAGGCAGGACCACCCTGTAGTCCTGTAGCCAGCCTGAAATGCTGCTTTGGGGGAGGTGGGGAGCTGGCTCAGCAACACAACTGTTTGTCAGAGATGCCTGCACCAAGCTAACACCACGCCTTTGGTGGGAGTAGTAGATTCTTAAAGATAAAAATTTCCTGATCTCATAAAGGATTAGGATGTAGCTTTAGTGTAGCTAATGAAGTAAGAGCCAGCAAGAAGCAGAGCTGCCTTTCTAAAGCAGATACTTCTGGTGTACCTTTGTTTTTACTCTCCTGTACCTTAATTATTTCTTCCCTGACGCTTTTGTTTCTACCTTTTTATATGCTAAATATGGAATTTGATTTTTCTAAGCTGCACCTTCTGAATTCCTTTGCAGGTTGATGCAATAAAGGAAAAGGTGAAAGTTGATTCTTGTTTTCCATCTTTAAGTCTGGAGGACTAAGTCTAAGGATTCTGCATGAGTTTTTTTCTTTCCTATGTTTACTACACTGCTGCTACTGCTTTTTCCCCAAACAAAATATCACTAAAGCATTTGCAAATTGTTTAACTCTCACTAGCTAGTGCTGTAGGAGAAAAGTAGATTCATTTGCTACTAATAAGCTAATAGATCCTCAGGAAGGGCATACAGGTGATCAGTTGGATCACAGTCAGCCTGCTATTGAAACAACACACAAATCCTCACACAAGTGCTATTATTTGACAGCCAATCTGATTGGAAGAACCTCCTACAATAAGAAAATGACTCTGTGAATCCCTAAATCAGTCTGGCATTTGCCAGTTGAAGGGCTGTGATCCAGTTCCTGATCTCTGGACCATGACTAATGCGTGCTGACCGTAGGCAGAGTAGATACTGGCTGCTTCCAGAGGGACTCTTCCTCACTCAGGTGTCAGTTCTCATGGTGCTGATCTAATCCACACAGTGCTCTAGTTCATGTAGCAACACAAAACTTCAGCTGTTACACCAAGTCTGTGGTTCTCCTCCCTGTAGTAAATTTCTAGTAGTTGTCCAAAAAAAAAAGACTGCCTTCCAAGCTCTTCAGCTTCACTAAACTTCTCTTGCTACCTCGTTTTAAAAAAAAAATAAAAATGGTAATACTTATTGCTCTTCTGAGGCTACTCCAGGGCTTGCCTTTTGCTATTTAACTTTGACTTTCAGAAGGGCAATCCAAGGTTTTCTGTCCATCTGCTTCCCTACAAATGCCACTGTGATCCTCCTTAGCCCAGGGGTCAGCCCTAGCAGGAGTTTTCCATTAATGTGGTTCAGCAAAGGGCAAACCAAAGCTTTGAAGATGGACTAAATGCAAAAAAACTGCTGGTTGTAAAGACACCACTGGAGCTCAAGGCTAACCTAAGACACGTAGTGTAAGGTCCTTCAGCAGCTAGTAAGGGAATAGGAGAGCGTGTGTGTGAAAAAAGGTAACTGAACTGCAGTGTTTGCATAAACGACGCATGTGTAGCAGTCATTGCAATTACATCCCACTACTCCTGAAGCTCCAAGGCATTGCTGTGGGCTGCTGTGGTTTTCTGGGGGGAGCCTGTATGGCAGTCATCTTCAGACCTCACTCGTGCTTCAGTACTTTTGCCTCTTTTTCATGCACACATAACACGATAACATTGAATGCATGTTACTTTTCCTCTGCAGCTTATTGCAGTCCCTGTGGAAAAGCCTTTCAGTCAATCTTGCTCCCCAAGTGTGTAGGGCCCTGAAGCTGGTGATGCTCGAGCAAGTGGTGTAAGAACCATCCTTGTGGGCTGGTTTCAAACTTGTGCTTGTTCTTGTCAGTATTTGTTCAGCTCTGAGGGGAGGCATCAAAACTGTGGGTCCAAAATGCATTGAATGTCCTGGGCTGGAGGCTTTCCAAGTGTGAGTAAGCCAAATGCCTCTGCTTAGTAGCAAACTCTGCACATTCTCTTTGGATTTGCATCTCTAAATTTGTGCTTCTGTGTTCAGTGTGTTGCTGTTTTGAGTTAAAAACCAGTGCAGTTCCCAGCACGGTGTCTGGAAATGAGTCTTGGAGCACACTGGATGTGATCCCAAGCACTCTGGCAGCAGCAAACCAGATACTGTGGGAGGCAACCACCAGGCTGGCCATGGAAGCCTCAGTCACTGAGGGAGCTCGAGCTCAGGACTTCTGCCACTCCCTGGAGTTGTGCCTCAGCTTGAGGTTACAGAGGAGCAGGTGTATGGAGCACATGCTGTAACTCACAGCTGAAAGGAGGAGCTCACAGCTCTTGGAGCTGCCAGCAGATATTTGCTCGTGTAGCACAGTTAAGCTCAAAACTCACTCATGAATAGCACTGACCCTGTGTAAGTGCAGGAGACCTTCAAACTCCTTTATTGAGGACACAAATGGAATGAAATGTTAATCTTGTGAGTTGTATTATTGTCTTTCAAAGTAATTGGCATGATTTTCTCTGACTTTGTTCTAAATCTTATCTCCCAGGTAAAATACCAATACCTCATTTTGTGGTTTTAGTTTCAGGGCCTGCCTTAGTCTGTAGAAATGCTGAGTTCCCCTGGATCTGTCTTAGAAATGAGCAATATTTCACTACAGAAGTTCCTTCTCTTCCCTTTCTGTAGGGGTGGGCAAACAGCACCATTGCAGTGAAGCTGGCCAGGCTTGTCTGTTACTGTGTGTAAAGCTGGAAGGATTGGAGTATCTGTGGGTTTAGGCTGACTGCCACACAGTTCTGGAGTGGAAAAAGCAAGTCTTATACACATGCATTCTCTGCATTTGAACTTAAATTGCATGAGTGAATGGGTTTGGAAAGTGAAATCTTGAGGCTCAAGTGACATGTCGGATGCTATTGCAGTCTGCTCTATCCAAACACAAACCAAATTACTCTGCCCCAGTGTCACCTCCAGGGAAACTTCTCCAGGTCTGGGCATTATCTTGGCAATTGCTCCAGTGCCAGAGATCTCCAAGTGAGACTGAGCTCAAATCTGAGTCTGTGTCCAAAGACTGTCCAGCTCCAATCCAGTACAGAACCTTTTTTACAAAGCTTCAGCCTGGAGTGAGCTTTCAAAGTAGTTGAAAATCCCTCAATGAGCGTTTTTTTCAGGAAACAGACAATCTTGACTGCACCAGTACCAACATTGCTACTTGAATTGATCTTAACTTGTAAATGGTCTCCTTTTCTTGATGGGTGTTGACATACCACTAAGGCTTTTCCACTTCTCTGCCACGAATAAGTACCTGTTTTAGAGGAGATTTCTTTAATTGTTGGTCTCAATTCCAGGTGGATAAACTGGATGCATCAGAGTCTTTGAGAAAGGAAGAGGAGCAAGCTACAGAAACACAACCTATTGTTTATGGTAATGCTTTAGTTCGTGTGTTATCAATAACATATTTCACTTTTAAAACAAGCCTTCCCTAATCTTGTTTTTTTCCTGATCAAGTCCTTGGAAATGGGAACACTTTCCATGTGAAATCAAGTTTTAAGGAATGTGTTCCAAAATACTAGATAAGTGCCACTCTGTTGCTGTGGCTGCTGAGGTGGACTGCAGGATTTAAGGTTGTCCTGGCTCCTTAAGGAAAGCTCATTATACAGGAGCTGTGCTATTCCAGACTTCCAGCAAGTGGTTATTGGGATCTTGTGCAATATGCTTTGTATCTAAAGCATATTTATACCTACTTTATATTGGGGATTTTCTTTATACCCGGGTTATTCTGGTAAGGATTTCTTCATACACTTTTCCACACTTTTCCACACTTTTCCACACTTTTCCACACTTTTCCACACTTTTCCACACTTTTCCACACTTTTCCACACTTT
>JBBMKD010000063.1:2623510-2641424 GCA_037834095.1 Argya squamiceps | reverse complement strand
TCCACCTACATATACTTTACACTGTAGTATTTTTAGCCACCTGTTGCATCCTGAGGTTTTGTGGGAAAATACTCATTCTGGCCCTGAATAAGCCCAGTCCAGGTCAGCAGGGACTTACTGGTAAAACCCAGAAATACCTCCTGAAAATCCTCAGGCGTTTTGCTGAGTGCTGTCTGAGCTCAGGAGGAGTAAAGTGCCCGTTGTGTGTTGCAGGCCAGCCCCAGCTGATGCTGACAGCAGGACCCAGCGTGGCAGTTCCTCCACAGGCACCTTTCGGCTACGGCTACACGGCCCCTCCGTACGGGCAGCCACAGCCCGGCTTCGGCTACAGCATGTGAGATGCAGCACAAAGTCAGTCTGGAGCAGCAACTTTTCTTACTGAAACTCCACCGTCCCTCCCCGCTTTAACTCATAACAGGGAAAAGCAAAGAGTTCTGCCTCGTGTTCTTGTAACCTTTATTTCATGAAGGACTGGTTTTTTCTAGCGCAAACGATTTGAATCACTTCTGTTAAATCTTTTTTCACATTCCATGTCATTTAGACTTTTACTTTCAGAAGGGGAATAGTTTAAACGACTTTGTTCAAGTGGGCTTTTGCAGGACTGCTTATTACCATTAAGTCTGTTGTGAAGATTCTGATTTGCACTCTATAGTGTTACACTCTAATATTGAATCTTAAGTTCATTGTATGTGAGCAGCTTACGGTATGTACTGTCTATTCTAAATGCATTTAAATCTCACTGTATATTTGGAGAAAGCTAAAGCCAAGATACCTGTATTTGACCTTGCAAGACTGCTGACAAGAGACAACACTAATCAGCATATCCTCCCTGGGTTGGATTGCATAGCTCTAAAAGAATTTAAAATGCGTACAGACAACCTTGCCTGACTTAAAATGAGTAAAAGTTTTGGGTTTTGTTTTGGTTTTGTTTTTTTTTTTTTCCCTTAACCTATGCAGGTTTCTTCCAGTTATGCATATAGAAAATGCTAGTGTCTTTTTGCTCACTCCATATGTAACAAATGACCTTATGTTGTGCTGTATCCTGTGCTTTCGTGGGACATTCCATTCAGGAACAGAGCACCATGATTCCAATCTGTGTATTTACTAACCCTGCCCTGAGGTTTGTGTATGTTGGATATTGTGGTGTTTTAGATCACTGTTTTGAGTGTACAGAAGAGAGAATTCAAGCATATTGCTGTTCAGTTTTGTTTGTGCAATTTGAAATTACGCAATTTAAAAATAAATTACTGGACTGTGGACATGCTGCATAGTGGTAGCTTCACTTTACTGTCTTCAAAAAAAAAGGACCTTTGGACTCAAACCAAGTATTGCAGTGCTGGTAGTGGGGGGCAATGCAGATGTGTGCAGCCAGGGGTCTGAGGGGCCAGCAGCAGAGCAGCAATGGGGACCAGTAGTGGGGTCTTGCACTGAGGGGGCAATACAGGAAAATATGTAATGCTTTTTCTAGGGAAAGATTATGCCAGAGAGAAGAAAAATAGCACTTTTCACCAGTTGGCTGCACTGTGGCCAACTCCAGCATATTCGACCAGGTGATACATTAGGATTGTGGTAGGGTGTGCCAGTTCAATTGAGATCATGTTCTAGGTATGTAAATTGCCTTAAACATATTTAGCTTCAAATAAAATTGACTTAAATGTTTCTCAATGAATACTGTCATATTTGAGTGTAACGAGTCTGACAGCACTGGCCAGATTTCCAACAGCTCTAGAAGCTCCTGTCTCTTAACCAGGAGCCACATCAGGATCCAGATCTCACTCCCTCTTCCTGCTGTGAGCTCCACAGGTGTGTGCTGTGATCCTGGAATGGCCTCACCTGCCCCAGGCTCTGTGCTCAGCAGGGCTGCAGCACAAGTCTGCAGTGATTCTGCAAAGGATTATGTTTTTAGGTATAAATGCAGTATAAAAACATTTCCATCCTCTGTGTTTATTGGCATTTCAGCCCCTCTGCCCTTCCCTCTGGGTCTGTGGATGGCTGGAGATGGAGATAAATCCTGTTCCCTCTCCTACAAATTGTTCACAACACTCAGCTGGAGCACCTGGCTGAGAGGTTGGCAAAGGTGTTTAACAGCAGAACTCTCACAAACTGTACAAGCAGAATTTACTGGAACCCCCAAAGTGTTCTGAACTGTGCAGTAATATCTATAAACCCAGGAGTGCCTGATAATCCCAAGAAAACCAGCATTTAAGTCTCTCCCTGTCCCTGAGTTCCCAGTTGTTTATATGGAGGGTAACTCCCCACACCGTGGCTTGGCTGCATTTTTGCACCTGTAGGAGTTACACAGACCCCTCCCGAGGGCAGCTCAGCTTACAGCTGCTCCCCACAACTGTTCACTGGGCTGGGCTGCAAAGCCAGTTGAACTGGTCAGCCTGGGACCAGTTACCAGCAGTTGTTTGGGCAGGAAGTTGGCCATAGTTACCCCCAGCTCCAGTCCTTAACTGCTTCAGCAGCTGTGCCTATCTGAATTAAAGAATGTATTCTCTACAAAAAACAGGCAGAAAGAGGAAACTCTTAAACTCTATCAACCAATATGCAAAATCCTCAATCAATTGCACAAGTTGTAAATTTAATCAGTTCCTTCTTGTGCCAGCTCTGCTTTCCTCAACTACCCTGAGGCCAGAATTTTCTTCCCCCCTTTGGAACACAAGCAGGAGAAACTCATGATTTACAAACTCAAATCTTACAAAACTTGCTTATTTTATTAACACTGAGGGAAGACATGGAAAAAAAAAAAATCAACCCAACTTGGATTTTTTTATCCCTTCAGTACTAACATACACGAACACATCCAGCTCTTTTTGGTACCGCTTTTAAAAGAGTTTAAGGTGACCAGACACTTTATCTATGAGATCAGCTGGTCCTGGCCCAATCCCAAGGACTGTCCTGGAGCCTGGGGCTATCTGAGTACGCCCAGCATCCTGGATCAAGCTGACAGTCAGCCCCAGGCGCTTGGCCTCAGCCAGCAGCTGCTCCAGAGTCTCTTCATCGGGAGCTTTGAGGACCACTTTAGGCTGCCCACAATATTCCCACTGCTTCAGGAGTTCGGGGTTCCTTTTGTGGACCTGCTTGTAGGCGGAGACAGCGGCATGGGAGCACTGTGCCGCCACTTTGCCCTTGCCCATTTTCAGGTCGTTGCGGACAATTAACACCAATTTGAGCTCCCCGGACTCTCCCATGATGTCGGCCTCGCCCCCAGGGCTGTGGGAGGGCTCTGGCGTTGTTCCAGCTCCAGGTTTCCTGCGGAGCCTCCCGCGGATGCCCCAGCCCAGGCACACTCCGCACACCACTCCGATGATGATGTTCAGGAACTCGGGCTCGAAGACAGAAATCATGGTGGGTTTTGGGGACTGTCTCTGAAAGAGGGGAAAGACACAATTTACTCGGGCGTTTCTCAGGTGCTTCTGAGAGCATTTCGCGTGCTCTCACCTGGATTCCACTTGGTTATTTGAAGACAAAGAACATTTACTAGAAACACAAAGGAACAGGTCCACAGACACAGCTTTCTGACTGCTAACACCTCACTGGTGATGGGCTTCAACTCAGCAAGAAGAGCTACGATAGAATGGCAAATTATCATAGAATCATAGAATGGTTTGTGTTGCAACGGGCCTTAAAATTCATCTGTTCCACCCTCTGCCATGGATAGGGACATTTTCCACTATCTCAGGTAGCTCAAAGCTTCATCCAACCTGGTCTTGGACACTTCCAGGGATCCAGGGGCAGCCACGGCTTCTCTGGGCACCCTGTGCCAGACCTTCCCCACCCTCACGGGGAAATTTTTTTTTCCTAATATCCAATCTAACCCTGCTCTCTGCCAATTTGAACACATTCCCCCTTGTCCTGTCACTCCAGGCCTCTGTAAATAGTCTTGCCCCACCTCTCCTCTAATTTCCCTTCACGTACTGGAAGGCCACAATTAGGTCACCTCGGAGCTTCTCTTCTCCACGTTGAACGCTCCCAATTCTCTCAGCCTTCCCTCATGACAAAATTACACCTATAAACGGGGAGAGAAGCGGTGAAATGCTGCAGATATTAAGCCAATAACCCAAATTCAGCTGAGGAGCGGAGCCGCATCCAGCTCCACCGCGTGCTGCGGCACCTCAGCCCCGCCAGGCCCGAGCGGGAACGCTGGAGCCCGAGCGGACACGAAGGGCAAACACCGAGCGGGGACCGAACCGTGCGGGACCCCGCGGCCCTCAGGGGGGGGCATGAGGGGGCCATAAAGGAGCATCCATCCCCTCACCGCTCACCTGCCGCTCCCGCCCGGCCGTGCCCGCCCGGAGGTGACGAAGCCGCGGCGCTCGGGAAGTGACGGAGTCCGGGGCGGGACGGGGCGTGCTGTGCCGGGCCCATTTCCGCGTTGTGCCGGGCCCAGCGGAGCTGCTGGAGCGTGGTGAGTACGGGGCCGGGCCTGGGGCTCTCCCGGTGGGCGGGGAGCTCGTTATCAGCCCCTCAGCGGGACCCCTCAGCGCTGCCCATGGCTCCCCTCAGCGCTGCCCATCGCTCCCCTCAGCGCTGCCCATCTCAGCGCTGCCCATCTCAGCGCTGCCCATCGCTCCCCCTCAGCGGGACCCCTCAGGGCTGCCTATGGCTCCCCTCAGCGCTGCCCATCGCTCCCCTCAGCGGGACCCCTCAGGGCTGCCCATCGCTGCCCATCTCAGCGCTGCCCTCAGCGCTCCCCATCGCTCCCCTCAGTTCTGCCCTCAGCGCTGCCCATCTCAGCGCTCCCCTCAGCGCTGCCCTCAGCGCTGCCCATCGCTCCCCTCAGCGGGACCCCTCAGGGCTGCCCATCGCTGCCCATCTCAGCGCTGCCCATGGCTCCCCTCAGCGCTCCCCTCAGCGCTGCCCATGGCTCCCCTCAGCGCTCCCCTCACGGCTCCTCCGGCTCTGAGGTGACGGCGGTAAGAGCAGACCACCGGCCCGGGCGGCCCCCGGTGCTGTGCGAACCGAGGGACCCGTGAGGGAGCCGGGGGATGGCCGATAATGTTGTGGAGGGGCAAGGCGGGAGGGGAGGCTGCTGCTGGCCGGCTTTCAGGGCGAGAAATGAGCCGCTGCCATCTCGCCTCGCTGGAGAGCGGCTCCGCTCTTCCAAAGCCCCGGGGAGGGTGGGATAGACTCGTCCTTCTCCGGCCCAAGGGACGGTGCCTGATGACACAGGGAGAAATCCGTCCTTCTCCCTGCGGAGAGTCGGATGGTAATGGCCTTTGTGTGCTTTTCCCCTGGAAATGTTCTGTGCTTTCCCGGCTGGGTGCTCCCTGCGTCCCCGTGGACTGCCTGGGGCGTGTGGGTGTGAGGCCCAAATCCACGGGAATATTTCTGCTGACTGGGGTTTAGCACCTCGTCTGGCTTTTGTTTCTCTAGGCAATGTCGTCTGATGCTTACGGGAGACAACAAAGCAGCAAGACTCCCCTTTTATTCCAGTTTTGCCTCTCAGATGCTTGGCAGGTCAAGGAGGTGGCCTGAGGGAAGGGAAGGTGTGATAAGTGCGTTTGTTAGCAGCTATTTATCTAAAAAGTGCTGTGAATCCAGGTTATCCCCTTTCAACTGCACCTGTGGCATTTCTTTGGGATTTTCTCCTGCCCCTGTTTGCTCTGCTCTGTGCTTACCAACAAGTGGGTATCCTGGTTTAGGTAATGGTGACAATGTGGGTTGAGGTGGAGAAAGTGTGGTGTTACTCTTTCATGCGTTGTGTTTGTGAAGTGGATTTAGGTGCTGTTTTGCTGTTACGAATTCTGCTCTTTTAGAGATCGTTTCACCTCAGTTTGGTGGGGGGGTTCTGATGCTTCCTAATACCTTGTGATAACATACATCAGCTCTTGTTAATGCATTAATTTTCCCATTGAAGAATGGAAAAATTCATTATGTCGGTCGTCCTTCTTCCAATCCATTATTTCTGCAGCATGGAATAGACTTTCCTTTACTCCTGGGATAAGTGACAGTTGTAAGGATGGCTTCATCCCCTGTTCTCAGACGAGGGTTTCAAAAGCCAGTTTCCAGTTGTGCAATGGGAGATGAGCTCTCTCTATTATTCTGAGCTTTGTTTCGTGCCCTGCTGAGCTGCTGAAACCAAGGGTGTTTGTAATTGCTGTGGGGAAGGGTAGGAGGAGACTCGGTGGATTTCAAGTGGGTGGTAGCAATGAGGAAGGTGAGTAGGCTGGAACAACTGCACTCTTTCCACCTTAAAGCTTTTCTCTGAGTTGTTGTCTTGGAATTCCTTCTGAATGTCATGACTGCCTCTGACTGCGTCTCATGAACAGCTCTCCTTAGGCTGATCTCTGCCATTTCTTAAAAAACTGTGGGTTTAAAGCAAACAAACAAAAAAAAAATCCTGTAATTCCTGATGTATTGTGATGGGAGACAGAGTTATCTGCAGGTTGGAACTTTAACTTCTCTTCCTTGTGGACAAGTGTGAGCTGGGTGGACTTTGCTGTTCCCCGAGGACAAAGGGCACAACCCTGAAGGTGTTGCAACACTGAGCTTTTTGTACCAGCTTCAAACACAGTCGTGGGACAGCACCAAAACCTCGCTGGGTTTGGTGCTGCTTGGACCAGAGGGAGCCAGGAGATGTTATTAATGAGGCAGGCAGTTGTTCAGGATATTTAAAGCTCATTAAAAGAATATTTTTCTTTCTCCCAGAGCTCAGAATTGGCCTCTGTGAGCCTTGTCTGGGCAGTGTGTCCTCACTGGATGGCCAAGTGTGAAATGTGAATTGGCTCCATTTAGTGCCTGTTCCTGTGAAAAGCAGAATTTGTTATTTCAGGAGCTGCTTTCAGCCTCTCTGGGCTTTGTCAGTCCTTGTGTTCATCCCTTTTCATCTGTGCTGTGCCTCCTCTGCATATCCTCTTATCCCTGGGTCTCACCTTTTCATCTGTTTATTGCACAGCATCTCTACTGCTTTATTATAGCCCCTGATTCTACTGCTGGATGTAATCAAAATTCATGTTTCACCAGGAAAAAAATACACCAAAAAAATTGGTTTAATATACGTGTGGCTTTATTGGCAGCGACAGAACTTTCAGTTAACTCAAAAGAAACTGCATGGCTGAAGCTCGTGTTACAACAGTCTTTCCTAAAAGGCATCCCAAAGTCTTTTTAGAAAAAAAAAAAAGGGAATTTTCACTCTAAATTCTAAGATGATTTATTTGGGTAGGAATTGGAAAATAGGTCTGGTGTACAGAGGCATAACCCACAAAATGGAAACCTGTGGTCTTTAAGTGAATTGATTCTCCTTTGAGGAATTAAGCTATTTTAGTTAGGAAAACATTTTTAGTGTGGGGATAAACGCACTCCTATCAAAATAACCCACTAGAGCCAGATCTGTGGAGATCTGGACCATCTTTCAGATGTGGCCTCATTTGTTTTAATTGAATGCTTCCCAGGAGTGCTGAAGGACTGGAAAAATAATCGAGCAGTCACTTATTTTTCTATTTTCTGTCATCTTCAGGAGAGTCATTAACCCCCAGGAGAGGGGCTGTGTCACTGCAGTGTCACATGAACCGTGTTCTCTTGCTCTGCAGGGGCAGCAGCTCTGCAGGAGGAGTCGCTTTGGGCTGCAGAGCTCAGGACGTGGTTGGGCTCTTCACTGCCTTCAGACCCTGGAGAAGTGGTGAGAGGGAGGAGCTGTGAGGAGCTGGAAGGGGTATGTAAATGTTTCACTTCCAAACTGATCCCGTCCTTCACCTGAGTGTGTTCCTGTGCCAGGCAGCCTTTGGCTTTCGAGGGAAAGTGCTCTCCAAGCTGTTTCTTTGCCAGGGAATTGTTAACTTATTCTCTCTCTAGAGCATTTGAAGACTGAAAATCAAACTCCCCTCTCACAGATGTGCAGCGCTGTCTAGATTAGTGTGATTCTTCACCCACCTGGAAAGGCTTTTAATCCTTTTTTCCTCCTTATTGTAACTGAAGAAAAGGGGGTGTAGAAAAAGAAGAAGGAATATCAGGAAAGTTGAGGAGAAAGAAGCAGCAGGATTGGAACATCTGGCTTTAAATGCAAGAAATAACTGGAAATGATGTGCTGCTGAGGTGGCTGTGGGAAACAACAAAATACTCTGACTCTGGTTCTGGGAGCTGTGTGAGCAGGAGCTGATGGAGAGGAGAGTCAGGGCTCTTTCAGTAAGAAGTGGTAAGAATTAGTGATTCAAACAATGTGTGGGAGAGCAGTGAGATCATGCAAACAGCTTCCTTGTTGTTCCAGCACACTGGAAGGGAGTCCTCCAAAAATCCTTAGTACAGAACATGAGTCCCCAATCTGCTCCTCCAGGTGAGAGTGCAGACACCCAACTGCCTTGTCCAAGACTGGCTCCTTTTGCATAAGTGCAGCCAACACTTGGGTGCTTCCACAGCCTCCCCAGAGCTTCAGAGGGAGACTTTTGTCCTTTTCTCTGATTACAGAGAGCACATCCTGCAGTGCTGATTTTGTTGTGTTCTCATGCTCTGATAGCTTGTTTTGCTTTGTCTCACTTATGCTGTGAAGTGCCAGTCACAGTTACCATCAACCTTTTTTGTTGACCAATTTGCATTTTTGACTAGCAATAATTGTCTTTTTATACTTCATGTTTTGGGTTGCACTAAAGCTCAATGGTGTATTGTGAGCTCTTTGTTCAGCCCCACAAAGCAGCTCTTGTGTGAGCTCAGCTCCAAGAAACCATCTAAGCCACCCTGATACAAAAACTGGCCACAGTTGTTTTCCTCCCTCTTTTAAATAGTTTATTTTTATGTTTGCTGCTAAGTGCTCCATGTAACAGGCAAATTTATTTTTAGAGATGGGCTCTGTGTCTTTCCCAGCATCTGTCAGAAGTGAAGTTCTGTTTAGCAGATGGAATTTAATTTCCTGTGCTGAGCTCTCATGGGTTGGGTGTAGACTGGAGAATATGGAGTGAGTTAATGAGGGATAACTCCATTTTGGGTCAGACTCCCACTGCAGTTAATCCCTGTGGGGAGGCATCAGTGCAGGACTGGTGGTTCTAGTGGGCATCAAGGGGTGCTGAGCTGAGGGGATCTGCATCCTCCAGTCCCTTTGTAAGATGCTTTAAGTATAATTAGATTTGGGTAAACCAGGGAAGTTCTTTTCTGGAGCCAGGAAGGGTTTGCAGCCCGTTCAGCCCTGCCATGTGATAGATATCCCATCTCCAAGTCACCTGTGTTTTTAAACAGGGATTTTTAGAGCTTCCCTGCAGAATGGTTGAACTTCAAGACCTTCTTGACAAATATTTGTCCTCCAGAAGTGTGGAAGGGGATTATTTCTCTGCTTCAGTGCAAACGTTGACTTGTGTACTTGAGGTGGTGTTATGCAAAGCTAATCCTGGATTAGTGCCTTTCCAAGCAGCCAGGGTAAAAGTGGCTCTGCCAGTTGAGCTCCTGAAAGAACAAAAAAAAAGTTATCATGCCTTGGGAACAGCACAGCTGAGAGCCCCAGAGATGCAGGAGTTTTATGGGCTGCACTGGAATTCAGTGTTGAGCACAGCCTGGGCTTTAGCATCAAACCCAGAGAGCAGTTGGCACTGCACTAAATCGACTTCCTTGGGGTGTAGTTGAGCTGAAAGCAGAGACCAAAGCAGTCCAGACTTCAATTTTGAAGGCTAGATCTGCACACGTGAAAAAAGATGGATTCCAAAATGAGGAACGTGTGGCTTCCACTGAAATTTGTGGCTTTTTTTTTTTCTAATCTTTGCTATTTTTAAGTCAACGAAATGTGACTGAAGTTCCCTAAGCCAGAACACTTTTTTTTTAGTGTTGCTGTGTGTGCTCAACAGCTCTGGATGGCTTTTGCTTCCTAAGCAGCTTTCTGTGAACATCAGGCTTGCTGTGTGTGGGTGTGTCATTTCAATATTGCCCTCTGCAGTTTGAGCTCTGTGTGTGTGTAAATTCATGTTTACATGGGGTACGTGTGTATATAAACTTACATTGTAGGTGTTCAGAAATATTTATTTAAATAGATATAAAAATAAGCACAGCTGAGTGCAGTCAGAAAGAAAACACTGGTGGAATTAAGGGGTGGCTGAACATTTGATCCTGGTATTGCCACAGCAACTGGCCAGTTATCCTCAGCTGAGAGCTGGGGTAGTCCAGAGTGTCAGGCTGCTCTAAACTCACCTGGGGAGAGGGAGAGCTTCACATTTCCCTGGGCTTGGAGCAATTCCTGGGCTGCAGGTGACTGCAGAGTGATGCTGTAGAGCTCCCACTGCAGCAGCTCAGGCCTCTTGTCCTTGCCTGACTCTGGAGCCCTTTCAGCATTTTTCAGCTTTTGCAAAGGTGTTTTGTTCATTTTTTAGGTGGTTTGGGTATTGCAAAGGTGTTTTGTTCATTTTTTACGTGGTTTGGGTGTTCTGGGGTTGGTGTTGCAGTGAATAAAAGCTGTAACATGCATGAGATGAGTTTCTGCTGCCTTGTTTAACCAGATTTCTGTTTCTGCACATTTTGTGTCTGGGGGAGGTGTTGGAGAAAGGATTCCTTCCTGAGACCTCACTGCTTTTGACTACTGGATTTTAACTAAAACCCTTAATAATTAGATTGTAGCTAACAATTTTATCTGTATGGCAAGTAATGCACAAGGTTTGTACCTGTTTAGAAAAACACCTGTCTAAAACTGACTTGTGAGATGCTGGAAATGTCAATTACAGCATCAGAAATCTTTGAACTTTTTATTTTAAAATTTGACAAAATCAGTGCAGTCTGAATCCAAGGCGTGACCTCACTCCTGTTTACCAAACCTGAGTTGCTGCTTGGCTCTTAAGCTGAACATAAATCAATGGGGAAGCATTTTTTTCTGTAGAACTTTAATTTCTTCCACTGGACAGTTTTATGTAACCTGTCATTTTAATATTGCATCACTTTTCTTTCCAACAAAAGCAATGTATCAAAATCTGTAAATCAAGTGTGCTTACAGGGAGAAATACAATGCAAATAAAACGCTTTAGCTTCGTGGGACTCTCTTTTCCAAATAAAACTCCAGAAATTGTTTTAATGTTCAAGAGAGGGTTTTTAAAACAAGAAGTCTGACTGGTTATTCTCTTTGTGTTTGATTGCATAAGAATTGTCAGCTGTTCAGGTTGGGTTTTGTTTGGGTTTTTTTTTAAGAAAAAATAAGGCAGCTTTTGCAACACTCTGGTTTGTGCTGGCTCCCACTTCTTGCATTATTTACTCTCCTGGATAAGGAAAACCACATCTGTTCTTTGGGGTTTTGCTGTAGGGCTGATCTCTCTAGAGAGAGGCCAAAGCAGCAGAGAGTATGGACAGTGTCAGCAAAGCTTCCATCAGAAACCTCTGAAGAGTTTGTGCTTCAGAGGTGCCAGCCTGTGCAGAGCAGGAGGTGCAGCTCTGTCCCTCTGGGGGCTGATCTTTCAGCCAGGGAGGTTTTGGACAACCTGCAAAGTTTTAGTGCCAGGATGAGGAGCCCCCCTGAAACACTGATCTGAGGATGGAAGTGAGGTTTGTATGAAGCTCTGCTGCACCTGGAGCCCAAACAGTGGGTTGGGTCGTGGAAGGGGGTTGTTGAATGAGCTTTTGTTCAGCTGTTAGAAGTGAGGGAGTTTTGTCATTTTGAGTGAAAAATTTAGAATTCTGTAGGTGGGGATGTTTTAATCTTTGTCACTGCGGGGATTGAATCACTTTCTCCTGTTTGGTGCTGTAATGCAGGATGAGTGTGAGCTGGGTTTGGAGAGCTGCTGGCTGTTTGTCTCTACCCTCTGACTGTGGAATCCTCCTAACCAGAAACACACCTTGTCCTTTTTTGGGTGTTTTTTCTGCTCTCAGATCCCCACACGTGACTGATCTATGAGATGGCAGAGAATGGCACAGACTGTGACCAGAGACGCATAAGGATGAGCAAAGAGCAGCACAATGGCAACTTCACAGGTAGGTGGAAAATCACTTTGTGTTCTCAGCTGGCCTCTTTGGGGTGTGAAACAGCACAAGAATGAAAAGGAATTGATTTTGGTTTTCTGTTGAGGCCAGGCTGGATGGAGCCACTTGTGCCAGGGGGTGGAATGATTTGGGCCCCTTCCCTTCAAGGCCCCTTCCAACCCAACCCACTCTGGGATTCTGTGGCTTTATTCCCACTTAATGCAAAGGGCCTCAATGCCTGAATCAATCTCAGAAACCTCAGTCAGCTCTAAACCTGAAGAATTTAGGATTTCAAAGCCATGGAATAGATTCATGCTGTGTATTTCCATTCACATTTCTCTTTTCCCCTCCCAAAGTTCTTGATCTTTGGTTCACATAAATTTAAGGCCCACAAAGCTGACCTGGGTACCAACTGGGGCTACAACAACAACCAAAAAAACCTAAAAAATGAAACTGTTGACAAGTGTGTGGCTGTGGAAATCAGGCTGTACAACCCCACCCTTTGGCACTGCAAAGTTCTTGGTAATAAAAATCTGTTTTACTCTGGGACAGATCCAGTTATTAGTCTCCCAATTTCTAGCTGTTCTGTTGAAATTCAGTGTCACTATAATTTAGTGGTTTCAGTGATAAATTACCACCAAAACAGTTTTAACTACTTCACCTCCTGCCTCTCCTGTGTTTTTCCTACTGGTATGTCTGAAGTAGCCTGAGGTCAATGTTTAGAACTCATGAAAAATAACCTGAAAACAGTTAATGAGGATTTCTGTGTCACTGAATTATCTGTGCTGTAGTAAAGCATGGAAATTATAATCATCTTTGTCTGTTTCCTGTCAGCTTTGAATGTGCCAGTTCCATGTTTAATTAAGTTTTGTAATCAAGTGATTTCTCAAGTTGTGTGCAGTCTTACACCATTGTCTTTTACGACCTTTTACTGAAAACAAGGTCATAAAAACAAGGTTGAAGCATTTTTATTACACATATTAAATGAAAAAGATTAACTGCATGTTTGTATGTATGGAACAAATTAAAGCCTTTTCCTTAAAGACTTAAATCATTCTGTAACTCTGAGGGAATGTGGCTGCTCTTCAGTATTTGCCAGGATTTCTGTTAGCTCATCCTCAGCAACTGATTTTACAGCTAAGGAATACAAAACTAGGTGGGCTGTGTGTGTGACTAATGAGAGCTGCAATTTCTGTGTAAATATCACAAATATCTGATAAAGGCAAAACATTTCAGTTACTGGAGTAAGGCTGAAATAATACATCTTGGGTTACAGTATGCTGGAGATCAGATTACATTAATATTTTAAGTGTAACAGCTTTTTAAAAATCTAAAATTCATGAATATTATTACAATGCAAAATAGAATACATGTGTTGTGACATTTAAAGTGATGTTTAAACAAGTTTGGTGTCTGTTTGATTACAAGTGGTTTTTTTCATTGTTTACTGGTATTATTTTTTAAATATTGTTCCAGAATTCCTTTTCTTTAAAAGTTTAAAAATTATGACTGTTCATTAACCTTTGAACAAGCCATTCTCCTCCAAAAAACCAGCTCGGGTTTGGGGTTTTATTCACCTTATTTTGACCAAAATAGAATACGTGTGTTGTGACTGTGTAGTAAGTGATGCTTAAACAAGTTGTGTGTGTGTTTGGTTACAAGGTTTTTTTTATTGTTTACTAGTATTATTTTTTAAATCTAATTCCAGAATTCCTTTTCTTTCAAAGTTTAAAAATTGTTACTGCTCATTACCTGGGCAACCTTTGAACAAGCCATTCTCCTCCAATAAAGCAACTTGGGTTTGGAGTTTTATTCACCTTACTGTGAGCACAAAATGACACCTTGATTAGAAAAAAGCCTTTTAGTGAGCAGGGCCTGTGTGAGCTCCATCCCAGGCAGGGCTGTGCTCCACAAGCAGCTCCTTTCCACGGGAGGAGTTTGGGGGAAGCTGGACAGGCTCCTGCCTGGGGAGGGCAGGGGCTCTTATCCAGTTACACCGTGGCTGAGGGGATACAGAGCACGTGTAATTCCATCTGCTGGAAGTGGGAGGCTGGGAATAGCTCTGCTGGGAAAGAGGCAGCTCAGAAAGTTCAGAGGGAAATGTCCCTGCAGCAGGTGCTGAGGTGACATTTGACCTGGGGTGGTGGCTGCTTTCGGGCAGTGCCCTGCAGGAAGGAGCTGCCAGGCCTGGGGCACCCCAGGCACTCAGGGAAGAGCAAACCACTGCATTCCCTGGGTGTCACCTCATTCCTGAGGCACTGGCAGCAAATGCTTTGGGATCAGGAGGAAAGATGACTGAGAGCTCACATTAACTTCCTAACGATTTTTTTTAAAAAAAATCAATGTATTTTTCAGTGTATTTTCGGGTAGGATAGCACCTGACCTGCCAGCCTGTGCTTTTACATATTTTTTTTTCTGCTTTTCATTTGCAGATTCCTCAATGCTGAGCGAGAGGAAGCGAAGGGAGCGAGAGGAGAGGTTGAATATTGTACTGTGGAGAAAACCCCTTGTTACCTTGCAGTATTTTTGCCTGGAAACTCTAATAAACTTGAAGGAATGGACCATAAAGTAAAGATCATTTCTTTAACTTCTACTAAGCGTTCTGGGCAAACCCATGCTCTGATTCAGTAGGTCATTCTGACATCTCCCTTTCCCTGATGATTCACAACTTGAAAACTGGTTTTTTTTCAGACAACATGTGTATTTTTGTCCTTTAAATGTGGCTGCTGGAACATCCCACACTTGTAGCCGTGCTCTCAGACCTTCTGATAAAATTACCTGAGTGCAGCAAGGTGCTTGGGGGAGAAAATGGCAAATTGTCTTTCTTTGAAGAGTTGAATATTCCAGTTTGAAAGAGTGGGACAGTGTTTAGGGATCCTTGAAGCAAAGGGATATTGTGCTTATGGCTGCAGTGTTAAGCACTGACCCACTAATGCAGGTGCTGGTGTCACTGAGTAATCTTCAAATAGCTCAGCCAGGGCAGAGATCAGGGTTCTGTGGAGCTTGCAGTGATATTTATGGTGCTGTGAAAAGGACTTTGCTTTTCTGTGGGCCCTTTTACAGCAGGAAATGATTTATTAAAGCACTTTTCCCTGAGTGTTATTTCCACACTGGATAAAACCAGCTTTTATCCCAGTGAGAGAATGTGTGAGGAGCAGTCCTGCCGTTCCCTGCTAGGGCTGAATGCAGAGTCAGTTCCTGAGGCACGAGGCCCAGGGGTGGTTTGGGCTGCCAAAACATGAGTACAATTTGCAGTGAAAATGCCAGGAGCAGCAGCCATGCAGCGCTTGTGTTGGTAACTGGCTCTCTTGTGCTTGGGACTGAGTTTTTACAAAGCTTTTTCCCAGTCAGGAGACGAGATCTGATGTCACCTTGGGTGACTCCAGCTGCTGCTCTGCAGGCTGAGCTCAGGGTTGTGCTCACTCCCCCTCTGGGCTGAGCTGGAGGTGCTGGCAGCTCAGATTTACTGACAGAAACTTCTGGTTTCCATGTTCTCTTGAAATTATTTGTGTGAAAAACACCAGGTTTAGCTAGTGTAGTCTTAATTCCTTTTTACACCCCACTCCCCCCCCAAAAAAATCAACCCCCCCAAGCCTATTTATTTTATTATGTGCATTCTTTCAGCTGCCATTGGGAATTGTCTCTGAGAAACTGTTTTACTGGGTCTGACATCTGTAATTTCTGACAATCCCCAAGTATTTATTTCAACTAAGCAGAAATAACATTTGAGGATTTATTTTAAGACCTCAAATCTTATTTGGCTTCTTAGACATCCAATTCTGTTACAGATAGCACTTGCCTCCTGTGCTGAGCAGCACGTTCAGTTGTCTGCCAGTCCCCTGACAGAATCCTTACAGAAAATAACCCTGACTATTACAAGCTACTGAGACCTCAGATTGACTCTTAATGATCTCCTGTGTTCTGTTGCATAAATTGTGTTTTGAATGACAATCATTTGAAAATTCAATTGTCATACTAATGTAAGCAGCACTAACTTTAATTTTAAGATGTTTTGAGTGCTCTTTTCAGTTTACTTAATATGAAATATTGCTGACTGTTTTCCTGTATTATGCCTCACATTTCTATCTTTCTGTCTAAATAGATAAATTATGTTCATAGTTTGCTATTACAGTCTGGGAATTTTAAGTGATGCTAACACTTGCTTTTTTATAAATCATTAGGTGACAATATAATAGTGTTTTCTGGAAAATAATAAATGTGTTTGCTAATCTACTGTGTGTGGCCACAGACACATCAAGCAGAAAAAAAACCCAGTAAAACCAAACATGCTCAAAAATTGTTTGGCAGCAAATTACTTTGGAAAACACTTTTTTCCCTTTACTCCCCTCATGCTTCAGAGTTACCTAAAATATATCTATTAAATTTGGAGCTGTTACAAGATATTAATTTTAACATATAAGGGGAAACAGAATAATGTAAAGATTTGTTGCTGTCACTGTGGTTCTGCCCAGCAGAAAATCAGCAATTCTGAATTTCACCCAGCTCGTCCTTGCCCAGGGCCAGTGCAGGGCCTGCTTTGCTCTGTGCTTGGCCACAGCTGCTGCCCAGGGCCTGGCTCTGGCCCTTGGCTCCAGCATCTGAATTGTTTTCAGCTGGTGTTTGTTTTCAGACAGTTACTTTGTTTTTCTTTGTTAAAAACCAAATAAAACATGCGTGGCTGAACTTTGATCTCGCTCGACAGCCACGCAGAGATTTTTCCTCTAAGGAGTAAAGGCTCCCCTGATATTTTCTTGGGAGGTTTCCCCTGAGCCATTGTCCCTGCTGAGCACATCCAGGCAGTCCCCAGGGGTAACTGTGTTACTTTGGAATGCATATTTAATTATGAAAAACCCTCATTTGCTGTTTGTCTTTAAGGTTGTGGCGTCGGCGAGGGCTCCTGGCGTGCGTGTTGCTGGCACTGGCCGTGCTCACAGCCCTGTACTACATCCAAGGAGCACATCAACAGGTACCACCTCTGCCTCCCTGGCTCACACTCCCTTCCCTGTGCTGGGAATTGAATGACTTGTGCTGGGATCTCCCTGAATTTATAATGCACCTTTCAAACTCCTCACTGAGGTTTTGTTTCTCAAGTGGTGACTGCTCTGTTGGGTGTGCACGAGCTGTGTGGCAGAGGTGGGGAGGGATGAGCTGTGCTGTTTGATCTCTTCTGGAGGTGTCTCATCTGCTCCTGAGTGAAGCACACCTCACACTCCTTCACAGCTGCTGTCACAAAGCTTTTAACAGTGGTGGCAGCTCCTGAGGGGAAATGTTTCCCTGAGTCGTGGCAGAGCTTCGTGGTTGCCAAGAAATGATCCTTGTGTTTCTGTGGGAGGGTCTCCTGCCCAGCTGGGACAGGCACATACAGAGATAGAAAATGGTTTCATGGTTCACATTTTATTTCTGGTTCTGTGACGCTGCTTTTTGTTTTCAAATGGTCGTTTAAGGGCTTTGTGGAGCTTTGGTGGACACAAAGCCTGGTGCTTTTGCAGCACTGGAAGTGTGAGACATGGCTTAAGCTTAGTGATGGTGCTGTCTGCACCTTCCCCCTCCCCATTTCTCTGGGAGTTTCAGATTTTCCTGGAGGACAGGGAGCCCTTTTAAAAAACCAATTCCAACTGATAGCACAGCTCTGAAATGAGCAGGTTCCCAATTCCAGAGAACTGGCTTCCATCCCTCCTGCTGTGCTGTGGCACTGCCTGCCTGAGGGATGTGCAGTTCTGGAGCCCAAGTCCTGACTTCCAAGGTTTCCTTGAGCCTGCTGGGACTGCTGAGGGCAGTGTCACCCTCAGGTGACAGCCAGTGCAGGAGCTCTCTGTGTTAAGGAGGTGTCAGCTGTGTGCACTTGGCATTTTCAGGGTGGTTTTGTGCCCTGGCATGTTGGAGCCCGGGTAAGAGTAGAGTAAATTCACCTTGGTGCTCTCAGTCCATGGTGGTGTAAAAGTGCCCAGAACTTGCTGTGACTTGCCCATATCCCCTCACGTCTGGGTGCAGATCCCCCTCGTTTTTGGGTGCAGATCCCCCTCGTTTTTGGGTGCAGATCCCCCTCGTTTTTGGGTGC
>JBBMKD010000063.1:2561567-2623410 GCA_037834095.1 Argya squamiceps | reverse complement strand
GGGTGCAGCTCCCCCTCGTGTCTGGGTGCAGCTCCCCCTCGTGTCTGGGTGCAGCTCCCCCTCGTGTCTGGGTGCAGCTCCCCCTCGTGTCTGGGTGCAGATCCCCTCAATTCTGGGTGCAGATCCCCTCAATTCTGGGTGCAGATCCCTCATTCTGGGTGCAGCACACAACCAGCATTTTAATGTTTTCTTAAAAGTAACAAACCTGCTACTCACTGCTCCAAGATGCAACATCCAGCAGATTCACTGGGAGTGCAGCTGATTTTATTTCTTTATTTAAACTGTTCAGACAAATCCCTGAGCTGCCTGGGCTCTGCTTGACACTTTGTTGGGCTTGCTCCTCGTGGGCCTGTTCTGGATTTCAACCTCCTGCTATTGAACCTGAATTTCCATCTATCTTCTTGGAAATTTGCTGATTTCAAGATGTGGGAGGGGGGTTTCTTTTGAAATTGCAATGTTTCTTCTACATATCTGTGTTGTTAGTGTAATAAATGGGAAATAGAAGTATTTAGGAGTCTATTTCAGCTGTTATAATCCAGGTAAATGTCTGTGTTAGCTTGTAGCTTAATTTTCTCCCTTGGAGATTTCATAATTTCTATTTTTTCTCTTTTTTTGTGACTTTCCTTGCTCAGTATGTACGATACATGGAGAAGAAGTTCTTCTGGTGTGCCTACTGGGTAGGATTGGGCATTCTCTCCTCTGTTGGGCTTGGAACAGGCCTCCACACCTTCCTGCTCTACTTGGTAAGGATATTTCCACACCATGTCCTTTCTGAATTGAGTACTTTCATTGTTGCATGTTTTAAAAGAGGTGAGTAAATAATTTTCTGCAAGTTCTAAGCATTAAATACATCCAAAGCTGGTGCTCTGGTGAATGCTGTCCATGTCCCACACTGCATCATCATGTTCTGGAGTTTGCAAGCTCTGTGTTTGTTGAACTGTGGATATTGGCCTGCTCTTGGTTAATCCTCACTTTGAAACAATGAGCCAAATCTGCAAACTCTATCCTCTGATCTCGTTTAAATGAAGCCTGATCTACTGTGTGTAGCTCAAGTGTTTCCATTTTAAAATTTTCAGAGTATTTTTTTTAGTAGCTTAAAATGATCATTTTTCTAACTGAAGCCACCAAAACAGGCAGCTGGTTTAAAGTTCAGTCTCTATTAATTTTGCTTTGAAAATAATAGCAAGAACAATGTTTTTCTATGAAGATAAAATATGAAAATTTGCATGGTGTTGTTTATCTCAACTTAGCTATGGAAGTCAGGGAAATGTTTGGGTGTGTTTTGCTTTTGGCCATTGGATTAGTTCCTGGGTTATGAAACCACTGTCCTGGATTCAAGAAAAGGATTCATGGCCACAAAATAATTAAAACCAGTTCATGCAACAAATGTCATCTTGTATTTGGAACAATTACAGCTGTTTACTTTCAGAGCTGCTTCAATCATTAACAACAACACAGAAGGCACTGCAAGAAAGTCCTGCCTTTCCCCCCAGCAGGGCAGTGCCTGGGACATGGAAAGGCAGGGGATGAGCAGCCTCACATTTACTCTGAGTGCAGCTTCTGTCCTAAAGGCTGTGGGAGGAATTCCTGCCAAACAAAACCAAGTCTGTGCATTGAACACAGACACTCCAAGATGATTTTGGCACATGAAATCTTCCTTAAGACAGCACCACTTCTTTTCTTATAGGAGGTGGAACCTTTATTTCACTCTGCATTTAAAAATCAGAGTTCTAAATTACTTCAGTGTACAAAAATTAAATTCCATAATACATCACTTTGATTGTCCTGTGGGATATGTGAACCTCCTGCACGTGCTTGGACCATGACCTGAGCTGACACTGAAATAATTTATAGAAAATAAAACTTCTCAGTTGGTTTATAACTTATGATGGGTGTTTGGGAAATTACAGCCTTCCAAAGATTACAGGGATGTGTCACTCAGGAAAAGAAATTGAGTTTAATATTGTTAGAGAAGGTGTTTATTTGGAACATAAAAGGGAAGGCTTCACATGACTTTGTTAGGAGGAGGAAACAGACTGAATAGATTACACTGAGTAATTAGAAGGTGGTTGTCAAGTAAAATTAATAAAAATGTACTATCAACATCCAAAGTTCAATACTACAGGAGAAATAGTGGTTTGCTTTAAATATATGAGGCAGATAAGCATATTCCTGTTCCACTGAGGGAATTCGTGAAGGCAGTGTACAAAGAACGAGAAGCCAGGATTTATTTCCCTTTTCTTTTTCTCCTGAGCCAGATTTAGTGATTAGCATGGTCTGCTCAGGCCAGTTAACACCTTCTGTGCACTGTGTGAGCCCCTCGTGGTTTACACCTCGGTGGAAACCACGCCGCTGTTGCCACTAGATGGCAGAGGGAGTGTAGGAACAGCAGCTCCCGGCCCTCCCAGCCCGTTTGCTCTGAGGTACCTGAGCTGGCAATGCTCTTATCTC
This sequence comes from Argya squamiceps, assembly GCA_037834095.1. Classification (NCBI taxonomy): domain Eukaryota; kingdom Metazoa; phylum Chordata; class Aves; order Passeriformes; family Leiothrichidae; genus Argya; species Argya squamiceps. The sequence continues at coordinate 2,620,959 of JBBMKD010000063.1, read as the reverse complement.
TGCAGCTGTAGCAGCAAGGTGCACATGGAATATGTGATCGCTGTAGTAAAACAGTGCTTGGGATCTGCTCACTGTGGGAGGGAACAAGGAGTACTAACACAAGGCTGCTGCTGCAGCTTTTAGGGGTGAACTCTTTCAGAGTGGTGTTCTGCATTTAACCCATCTGGAAATAATGCAATTAGCTCCAGCTCTCAAAGGGAGGAGTTGTAACTATTTTGCTTTGTTATTTGTACATCAGTTCCCTCTAAAAGTAGAAATATGACACATTTAAGTGGGGCTCTCAATATTAACTTCTGCATCACTGTTGATCTGCTTTTCATGTTCATTATACTTTAATTATATTTCTTCATAATCCTAAAATTTATTCTTCTGCTGACTCAAAGAAACCAAAAGTTACAAAACAAATCCTCCCCTGCTTTAAGTGCCTGGATTTGCTGGCAATAGAGAATAGGCCCAGTAAGTGCTTTCAAATTGCTTTTAATTAATTGCTCATTTTAAAGCTGTATGTACAGGGAGATTGTTGGGAGTGCAATTACATGCTGGGAGAACAATGCCCTTGGGCCCACCCGTGTGGTGCTGAGCTGTGCTGGGACTTGCAGCATGGTCTGTGCCACTGAGGGCACGTGGAGGGATTGATGGCATGTGGGCACCTGCTCAGGCTCCTGCAGCTGTCACACAGGTGCATCTGCATTAAATACACTGCATTATCCATTAAATACACTGCATTATCCATTAAATACACTGCATTATCCATTAAATACACTGCATTATCCATTTACTGCACCTTCCCAGGCACTGGGCAGGCCCTGGGGGTGCTTATGCAATGGCTGCAGTATAGGAATGACTGGTGTTTGCTCTCCCTGGCGTTTTAGCTGCTTTTCCAGTGTTGAAAACTCTCCTTTGTCTGATCCTTCAGAGCATCTCTCACCAGCTGCTTTCTGGAGCTGCATTCCAGTGCCAGGAGAGATCCTGGGGTTAGCTGAGAGGAGAGCACTTAGGAGTTTGCTAAAAGGAGAATTTAAAGCAGCCTCAGTGTGGGAGGGGTGTTGCTGCCTCAGGATCATTTTGGTTCACATCTGATTTGGGGTTTTTTTTTGGTCACCAATCCTTGGTGCAAGAGGGACAGGTCGAGCGTGTCAGTTTTGTACTTGCTGTTCTGTGATTCAAGAGCTTTCTATAAATCAGAAAGGGCCTGATGTGTCAGTTCCTAGTTAAATGCTGCTTCCTTAGCTGCTGCCAGCCCTGGATGTAAAATCTGACATGGCTTTTTGGGAAACAATTCTCGTGCTGCACTTGGCACCCAGCTAAGGGCTGGCACAGGGCAGATCTTCAACAGGGAAGCAAGCCACTCTTCCAAGAATGCTTTCCATTCTGACACTTTCAAAACAAGTTTGCTGCCTTATTTTCCTGAAGCCCATTAAAGGTTTTTCACAGTTCTTTAAAAACAACCCTTAAAAATAGTCATCATGATGTGGTTCTGTAGGAAATCAAACTATTATGATTAATGACTCTAAATACTGGTTTTAGCAGTACATGGCTTTTTTCTCCTCGGTCCTGAGATGTTTTCTGTCGGTGGTAGATTAAAATATGAACAGCATGAATCACCTCATTACCAGCAGAGGATGGCTGAGGGTGACTCGTGAGGAATTTTTGGTGTTTGTACATCTCTGAAAGATCTTTGGTGCCGAAAATGAGAATGAATGAATGAGGTCTGGTGCCGGAGGGCTCCGGGGCAGGGGACAGGGGCTGGGTTGGGATCACGGGCTGTGGCCATCCCCACCCAACGCTCTGCCTCGTGCTTGGGTTTCACTTCAGCTCTGAAAAACGGATTGTCAAAAGATGTGGCCAAAAAAAAAGTGCTTAAAACGAGTGGTTGAGGGCGGGGTAACATCCCTTCTCTCGCCCTGGGGATGTGAAATCCCTGAAGGGATGAATGGCACCGAATTCCTCACCGCTCACCAGGGCTGAGCTCTGCCTGTTTGCATTGTTGGTGTTTTTGTCGCTTAAATGTGGATTTTATTTGCTGCTGCTGGAGCCGAGGGGCGACTGCTGAGGGGGTTTGTGCCGGTGGCCGGGCGAGCACAAACAGGAAATGGGAGCTACAATAGCAGTGGTTGTGCCGACGTCCAGCCCGGATATTTCAGCCCTGGAATATCTGACTTTGGCAGGAATTCTTACAGTGGAAGAGGGCACAGCAAAAAAATAAAGAGCAGAAATGTGCCTTTAAAGAGAAAAGTGAGTCAGAAAGGCAGTGCCCTTCATTGCCAGTGCTGCCCTGAGAGAGCAGGGCTGTGTTTGTCTGGCTTTGAGGGCTCAGCATCTCACTTTCGTTCTGAATTGGTTCCCCTCACCCAGGGGTGACATTCTGCCCTCCCCAAACAGTCACAGTTTGCAGCTGAAATGAGCCCTGTGTTGGCCCTGCCCAAACTGGTTTAGGTTAGAATATGAAGATTTAAAAGCCAGACACTTGTGTAATAATGAGTCCATTATCTTGGGAAATAAAGATGGTGGTGGTGTAAATAACTAAAAAAAAACCAAACAAACCCACACAAATAAACGGTTTCCTGTCAGGATTACTGAAAGCTTTTTTAAGTCAAACCTAATTCCTTTTAGTTCTCTTGTTCCAGGAGCTGAGCTTGTAAGAGGACTTGTGATGAAAATTACTTAGGTCCCTCTTATGAGAGAAGCTCACAAAACAGGACTCACTCCTCTTTTATGAAGTAGACAGAAAAATTTAGAAACCCACACGACTTATTCTGATTTTTTTTCTCCATTTACTTCCTCGTGACTAACACAGGAGTATTTTCATAGTAATTATCACCTTCGGGAGAGGTTTTGCTCTTTCCACGCAGATCATTCAAAACTATTGTGAGTAACCCAGAAAATGATGGTTCTGTGTGTAAGGGAAAAAGTGAGAAACAAAGGTGGAGGTGCAGCAGTGCTCCCCTTCCCAGCGCTGAATTCTTTTTGTGAAGTGAGGTGTTCATTTCCAGCCCTCACTGTTCTCCAATTCACACCTTGCAAGCCTAAAACAAAGGAAATAAAAAAAAGCTTCTGTCTAATACCTGTGCTCACATTACTGCTATTGAATTGCTGAGGTGGTTGATAGAGAAATAACGTGGAGGCTGCAGAAGGCAGAAATTAATTCTAAAATAAGTTGAAATGGAGCCTGTTTGTATGAGGGGTTTTGTCTCTTACTCTGTCATTTGTTTCTTTCCTGTCTTTAAACTACTTCCTCCAGCTGCCCTAAGCTTTCTACAATGAACTGAAATATCCTGGAATACGTGAATCAACACAAAACTTTTTAAAAAAATCCCTTTTGCAATTACCTCACCAGAAATTCCTGCTTACAGCACACCTGGGCTCTGTCCTGCCTGAAACTGCAGTGCTGATACTAACAATGCACTGATGAGCTGGGAGGGTGTGCTGAATTAACTGGACACTGCTGCTAAATCAGTTGTGCAATCTGGGTGTTCCTTAAATCTTCTGGTGGCTCGCTTGCATTTGAAAAATCTGGGATGGAAAGTGGTGTTTTCAAGGAGAAAAATGGTCAGTTTGAGCTCTTGGTCCCTCTAAGTGTTGTGTAGATTTCTACAGAGAGTAAACCCAGCACTGCTGGCTTAGCTCAGACTGTGCAAGAACAGTCCCGGGGTGATGGAGGAGTTAATGGGGTGATGGAGGAGTTAATGGGGTGATGGAGGAGTTAATGGGGCCATGGCTGCACCCTTTTCTTCCTCCTGAAGGTTGATGGACTTTACCTTTTCGAAGCCGACGCCCTGTTCTCATTATGTGCTCTCCACTTCCTCAAGGTTTGTCCTGTCAGATCTCTGCCGGGAGGACACGTTATGCTTTCTCCTCCTTTGCTCCCGTGGAGGTTTTACAGGTTTTGGTTTTGTTGTTTTTTTATGTACAGCCTGAACTTTATACCTTCCATGCCCTGCTTCCTGGAGCAGGTTGAAAATAACGATGATTGTGCAGAACGGTCTCTAATTGGAGATTTTAAAGCCAATCACCACTGCTGGTAGCAGTTTGAATAAACCTGAGGTTTATTCTTCAGAAATGAGTGGATGGCTAGGGAAGGGCAAGGAGAGAACACTGACTGAGTGTTTTATTGTTTTATTGATGATTTTCTGTCAGCAGCAGAAGATAAACTTGAATTCTTGCAATTGTGCCTCCCCCTGACATGAGTCTGTCTGTTCCTATAAAAAGTAATGTAGGCACAGCCTTAAAAAAAAATCTCTTTTCATGATTCTCCTTAGAGCAGTGTTCTTTTACAGAGGCAGTGGTGCCATGTGCTGCTCCCTCAGTGGCTCCTGTTTAGTCAAATTCAGAGTTTGTGGCCGATCATTTGGAATTTCCGCCAGCTCTGCTCTGTGGGGCAAGGCGTGGCTGAAGTGGGAATAGAAACTGAACCACAGCCATGTGAGTGTGAAACTATTATACAGCCTGAAATGCTGTGGAGGTCCTTAAAACCCAGCCCTGAGCACTTGATGGATGTTTGTGTCACTTGAGGATGCTCCAGGTACAGGATCCTGTGTCCCCAGCCCCAGTTTCCAGGCAGCACCACATCCCAGACGTTATAAAATCATGAGACATTTTAATCTCATCACACAGACAGACACACAGACAAACTGCACATATTTACCAGCCACCTCCAGACCAAGCTTCTCCCTCTTAATCACAGAGCAGTTCTCTCTGTGGGTAGTTGTCCATCTCTCAGAGATAAAAAAGCTGCTGTGACTGTGGGGTGACTTTCTGGAGAGGTGTAATGACTTGGTGGATAACTATGGGATGAGTCGTGGCGTGGGGCACCACTCAGAGGATGTTTCCCATGAGAAGCAAGCTCTTGTTTTTCCAATTTATCTCCATCAAATACATCATGACATGTTCTCCCCCTGTGCAAAGGCTGAGTCTTGAACCCAGTGTGAAAAGCAGGGTATCCATGGAGGAAAAGAGATTTTTAGTGCATTAAGTTCAGCAAGGAGTTCAGGGTGATATTTTTCTTGCTGGCAGACATATCACTTTTCTTTGAGAAATGTTTCTAAATTAAAGGCAGTCTAAAATTATGTCTTCCCCCAAAATAAAAGGTTAAAATTAGATGTGGTTGTTCTTGTATCACTTGAGCAGGCTGGCTGTTCTGTGAAGGGCCATGTGAGAAAGCAACACTTGATACAGGATTTGTTTGGAGCTTTAATTGACTTCCCAGTCCAGGTGCTCAGAATGATTAATAATGTGAAAATACAATTCATTTTTAATTGGATATTCAGTCACTTTTCCTTATGGTAAAGACTTTCTGCTATAGGAATTATACAGATCAGCATGTTTTTAAGGATTTTAACTCGTGATTTTTTTTACATGTGGCTGCTGTCTCTTTCTGCTTCCACAGATAAATTTCCAAGCATAATTCATAGATAAAAAGATTTCTACTTTCTAGAAATTTCATAATACATCACTTTAAGTAACTTATTTCTGTGCCATTCCAACTTGGGTGCCCTCAATCACTGGAATAAAACTCCTTTGAAGGCCTGTGAGTTCACGAGTTCAAAGTTACCTTCTCTGAGACATTGGGGTTGTGCAGACAGGCATTTCCAAACTCCCCATATCTGCTGCTGCTGAGGAATAGATTTATGTTGAGTTCATCTCGATGAGCAAACCTTGTCTTGTTTGATTTGCAAATGGTACAGATATTTCTAACACATCACATTCCAGCCTGACCACAGGCTCCTGCTGGTCGTCAGCAGTGGCAAGGAAATGTTTCCCACCCGAGTCAGCAGAATGCTTCTCAATTCCTCCTCTGCTGCCCTTTGTCAGTGCCTCCTGCAGCTTAAAAGGGAAAAAATATCATTGGAAAGGGGTGAGGGAAAGACAGTTGGTGTTCAGGATCTTACATGCCTTGAGTTTGTGACTTTTCCTGGGGTGGCCAGGAGCACATCTGGATCACCCAGGATTTAGTGTTTGCAGTGATGGGTTTGAAGCAGTTTGGTCCTTTCCAAAGGCAGAGCTGCAGTCACAGTCCAAGGGGGACAGCTGAGAGGACTGTTCTAAAATACTGGAATGGCCTGCCTGGGGAGGTGGTGGATTCACCCCATCCCTGGATGTGGCACTTGGTGCCATGGTTTAGTTCAGGTTGGGTTGGCTTTGCCTTGATGATCTTGGAGGTCTCTTCCAACCTGGTGATTCTGTGACTTCCCCAAGTGTTGAAACAAACTGAACCATTGCAGGGAGGCAAAACACTCAGCATTTCCTGCAGCCCCACACAGAGGAGGAGGAGGAGAGGGTGGAGGAGATGTTATTTGTGAAGAGGATTAAAAAACTGGATGAGAATGAATCCTCCTGGGTGTAGAGTCTGGATTTTCCAAAGCTGGCAGCTCGAGCCTGTGTGAGGCTGGTTCCCTGCTCCATTCAGAGCTAAACCATCACTAAATAGAAATGAACCCCCCCAGTCCTCCTGCTCCTCCTCCAGCCCTGGGCCTGTTCAGCTGAGCATTGTTTGGAGGTGTTTGGTACCCAGGGCTGTGGGGAGGCCCCAAAAGCAGATGTTGGGGGTGTTGCTCAGAGCCTGCCAGGCCTGGGACAGTGTCCCTGTGACCCACAGGACACCCAGACACAGGAGGAGGGCACAGGATTGCTCTGCTTGCCTTCAGCTCACTCTGGTTCCACCCCACTTCATCACTCTGAACAAACCATTTGCATTTATTCCTCATTCCAGTTCAAATGTGGCTTCTGTGGCTTCCACCACTCCAACTTTTTTCCATTCTAGAATTGTTTACATTCTCTGGGAGAGCTCTGTTCCCTTGGCCTGGCCTTCAGGTGGCCGTTCACAGCTGCTCTGTGAAATCCCTTTTTTGTTTTTTCCATTGGCTACTCCCTGTGAAGTCTTCCCTTTTTGCAGACATTCGTTGAGGCTGGGAGGGCTCTCAACAGGAGAGTTTTGAGGTTATTCAGCCACTTCCAGGGTGGCAGCTCTGCTGGGAGAGCCTCCTGCAGCATCTCCAGCTGGGCATTTTGTCCTTGTGTGCTCCCTTGGGATTTTAGGACCTGCTTTATCCACCTTGGGTCCACTTTGGGAAGAAATTTGGGTGATGCTGAAGCCTTGCAAGGTCTGGGGGCTGCTTATCATAGTGATTAAATTTGTCTTTTGCTATTCTAAATAAGCTGGCTGTAGTTCCTCCGTGCTGTGGTGTGTATTCCAAATTTTGTGAGAGTGAAAGCCCCACCTCTGGATTCCCAGAGCTCTCACTGCCTTGGCCAGAGGGAGCCCAGGGAATGGTCATTTACAGCTCAAACCCGGGGGAATTTCCTCCATGCAAATCTGCCTTTCAGGAGAGTTTCACTGCAGATTTCTGCAGGTGAAAACCATTCATTTTAGGACTTGAGATTTTTTTTTTTTGTCCCAAGGTATCTGTCAGACCTAGAGAGGGGCAAGCAGGGGATGGGATCAAACTCTCCAAGTTTCAGAGTGGGGAAAGAGGTTCCCAGGTTTGCCATAAATGTACTTCACAATTTTAGGGAAGTTTCAAATCTCTTTGCATCTGCCCTTGATGAGTGGAAGAGAGAGATGTTGTTTATTTAGCTCTGAAGCTGCTGTGGAGATGATCTTGCTACAGGTACCAAGAAGTTTGTTACCAGTAGGGCCTACAGGAATATTAATAACATAAATTATTACTCATTGGTTCATTCTTCCAGTCTGTGTTCTCCTTTCTTGATACAAAATCTCTCTTGTGTATCAATTTCTGGATCCCCTCTTTTTCAGTTTTATTTCACTGAACCTTTTTCCTCTCCCCAGGAGAGGCTGTGCCTCATTTATCATCTCACAGGCTTTGTGTTTCTGCAGTCCAAAATACACCCAAGCACTTGGAATGAGTCTCCTGTAAAGCAACAAGGAATAAATAAAAGAATTCTCTTGCCATCAGAGCAGCTTGTCCTTCACCAGTTGCATGCCAGAAGAATGGGTTTATTTTGAATTGTTTGCATTTGACAACAGTAGCTGCAGCTGCCACACAGAAAATATAACTGGTATTTTTATTTCAACCTTCTTAATTCACTGCCACTGAACAATTCCAGTGTGGATGTCATTGCTTCAGTCCAGTGCTCTGAAGTGTTGGGGAGTGAACCTCACCAGCAAATCCAGGAGTGATGGAGCTTCTCCTTTTGTGGGGGAATTTCACCCTTTAATGTGCAGATGAAGCTTTTGGGGGCTGGATGTCTCCCTGCCTTTCAAAGGGAGCTCTGGCAGCCCTGGGCAGGGCTCAGCTCTCTCACACTTTCCCTCTCTTCTGTAATAAATCTAACTTGGGTTTTATTTTGGGGGGAATATATGAAACTCCCTCCTTACTCTACTAAAATGAAAGTAAATTAAGATTGCAGATAAAAACGTGGAAGAAAACTGCTGGCAATATTTCCCAGCCCCCATGTCAAAAACCCATCAAATAATGAATGGCAGAAGTTCAGGTTTGTGTAATTTGTTCTGCACTTAATGAAACTTTTAGATTTATTTAAATCTGTGGTTTTACATAAAGACCTCACTTTAGTGCAGTAATTTTATTTTTTTCCCCTCCCTCTTCCCTGGACAGTGTTTCCATGACCTTTGTTAAGTGATTGTTTTTAGCTACAATGTCTGGTGTTTCAGATTGTTTGAATTGCTTCTCAATTCTTTTGTATTAAAAATAATGGCAATTCTTTCAGGTTTAAACTATGTAGCAATTCATTTCTTGACTAGATGTTTATGCTCGTTTTATTTAGAGGTCTGTCCCAAAAAATCTTTCAGTGTAAGATGGAAACTAAAATTAATTCAGTTAAATGGTATTTAAATAATGATTTAGTTCTGAATTACATTTCAAACCATTTTTTAGCAAAAAGCAGTGAGATCACTTTCTTGTTTTCAGAAAAAAACAGGCACAAATTAAACCACTCACTGACTTGGAGAAAAATACAGAAGTTAAGAAAATCTGCTGCAAGATGTCATTAAACCCAGTCATTAAAAAAAATCAATATATAATTTAAATGCCTAATCCTCTAAAAGCAGCAGCAGGGAAAACACCTCCTCTAATAAAGCTGTAGGTCATAAATACCTTAAGGAGAACATTGTAAAATATTTGAAAATTCCTGGTTTTTTTAAAAAAATGTGGCAACCTTCTAAGTGGCAGGGCAAAAGCTGAAAGGCCCCTAAACATTTTAGTGGTTCAGAAGATTTAATTTTTTTAAAGTACATGGTAGCTCAGTATTTCGATTCAGATGGTCTTAAAAAAAACCAACTCCAACAAACAAGAATTTTATGTAAATAGCATTTATATTTATGTGATTTATAATATGTATTATAAATATATAAAAATATCAATATTAAAAATGTTATATAAATATATATTAAAATATATAATATATATAGAAATATAAATAAAATATAACAATATTTATGTAATTTATAACCAATGACCAAAGTGAGAAGCACTAAGTTTTAGCCTAGGGACAAATGCTGTGGGGAGGCTAATTTTAATTTTTATTCTAACTCCCATAAAATACAATTGAAATTTCATTTGTTTGTTTGTTTTCCAGGGCCCACACATAGCCTCAGTGACTCTTGCTGCCTATGAATGTAACTCTGTGAATTTCCCTGAGCCTCCTTACCCGGATCAGATCATCTGCCCTGACCAGGACACAGCTGAGGGCTCCATCTCCTTGTGGGCAATCATCTCAAAAGTCAGGCTGGAGGCCTGCATGTGGGTAAGGCTTGGTTAAAAAATAAAACCCTGCAATTTCCACTTGTGGATTTCATTTCTGTGGCCAGCAATAGACAAAAAAAAATTTCCTCAATTAGCCAAATAATGATGGGTTTACACTGCTCGAGGTAATGTGAAAAGTTGTCTTCCTGGTGAACCTTTTAATGCTTTTTAATAGGGTATTTCTGGGATATTTTTATCAGCTGCAGTGCTGTTTGCTAAATACCAGCAGAAAACTTGCAGGCTGTTGATGTAAAATAGTAAATTTTAGCAAGGGTGTCTGCACCCCAGATGATCTGGCAGCTCTCAGGTCTAAGCAAGAAATAATTGCAGAAATTTGGGGCCTGTAACACGAGTGAAGCTGCAGTTCCTCATCTGCAGGACTCAGGGCCTCGTCTCACAGCTTCTTCTGGGCTGCAGAAGTAAATTAGACTAAATTAAATTAATTTTCCACATTTTTACATCTCTTATTTCTGCTTTTCTGCCTGTTTCCACTTTTCTGTTAAAAGCTGACCTGCTTTTCCTGTGTAAGTGAATCAGGGTCTTAGGAAACGCTGTCATTGGAACTTCCTTTCCCTTTTCCTCTTTTTATTTTTTTTAAATCTTCAGCTTCTTGTACAAGTTCAATTTTTGGAGGATTTTGGTCAGCCAGGCTGTTATTTTCATTACATGTAGATCATTTTGAATTGCAGTTTACACAGATGCATCTGCTGTGAACTGCATGCCAAATTAACTTTATTTTGCTGCTGACTTCCTGTCCTAGCTGATGATTTCATTACTAAATTCTTGGTTGACCATCTCAAATGCAGAGAAAGGAAATTCTAAAAACAGTATCTGATGCCTGCCCTGGTGTTCTTTAATATATAAGACAACTGGTCACTACAATTTTTTAAATAGCATTGGTTGTGTTAGTTACAAAAATTCCAGTCAGGTTGTGTGAGTTTAGAGACTAAAATCAAAATAGTAACAGAGAAAGTGGACTCAGAGCCCTGTCAAAAAGCAAAGTACAGCTTAAATTTCACTCCTAATGAAAAGCCAGAATTGCCTGAATGCTCACTAAACACACAAATACTTACAAGACTATAAATACATAAAAGATTTCTCTTTTATTTTCTTCCTCTGCTGAAATCTGTTTAATGGAGACGAGCAATAAAAATGGCATTTACAGCTACGTTTCTAGGGTTGCAAAATAAAAATGCAGCTGAGGGTAAACATCTCTTGCTTCATCTGCAGCATGTAAAAACTGAGCTATGAGGAGAATTAAGTTTAGAAATGAGTGCACAAGAGTTGCAGCCTCTGGAATCTCGTGTCCTCCAGAGCAGCCATGAGGCAGAACAAGCAGTGCCTTCGTGCTCTTGAGTTCCTTGGATTAGATTAGGGAGAGGACAAGGGAACAGGAACATTTGTATCCCACTTCTTCCCCCTTTCCTCCCCCTTCTTCCAATTCCCTGTCAGCCACCTTTGCTCTGAACTCTGTCTCCTCTGGGTTTTCCCTGGGGATCATCCTCTGTCTAGCAGTGGTGTCTCGTGTAATGTTTTGCTTTCTTGGAATGTTTCGTGAGTACATAAACGTTGCTTGCTAATTTCCTGTAAGCCAAATCAAGTTGGCAATTGCTGCTGCTGCTTCCAGAGTGTTTCTTTTGTCCTAATTCCAGCTCACTCCTTATGGAAGCTGTGGAAGAGAGTTATTTTGGAGTCTGTCACTCTTGAACTAAATGTCCGCTTAGCAAAGATAATGGTGACTTCCACAAAGTGCAAAGGTTGATTTTTTGCAAACCATCCCAGGATGACTTTGCAGAGCTGTGGCTGTAAAGCTGAGTGTCCTGTGGGGTGAAATGTGAGGATTTATCTGCACAAGGGTCACAAAACCACCAGCAGCCAACTTCAGCTAGAGATTAAAATCATTAAAATCACTCCTAGTCCCCAGCATGTCAGTGGTGGCCATTCCTGCTGATAATGAGTGTTACAAGGATTAAATATCCCTGTGCCCAAGGAATTATTAGGTGGGATGAAAATGATGCTTTTTTCAATCCCTGTAAAAGTTGGCTGCAGCAGCCCTGGCCTGCAGAGAGGGCTCAGAAACAATCTCTTAGGTGAATGCCAGTTTTCACAGCCTCCCATCCCACAGGGACAAGGAATTCAATAGTGCCCTATATTTTTTAATGTGTTGCAGCTTTTTTGGTTTTTTACAAGAAATAAGGGGAAAGAATAAAAATGTTTAATTGCTCAGGATTAGCAGAACAGGCAGCCTGTGTCCTGAGCAGGATCAAATCTGCTTAAAAGACTCTTTCTAGTGGAGTCATTTCCCAGTTTCCTTTTCTGAATGTAGAAGAATTTTGATTAGCATTTGCCTTTCCAGTTTGTTGTGGGTCCAGGGAATCTCCATGTAAAACTGGCATTCAGAATTAAATGGTGAAATATCTAATGTTACAAAAAGCAGTTAAATAGTCACTGGTTTGGAGCCCTTAATTGCTGCATTTTTCTTTTTTTTTTCCTTTTATGCATTAAAGAACCTATCTCCAGCAGACATGAAATCATATGATTTTTGTTGCACTTCTGAAATGTTTTGTAATAATGAGCATGTGACTTAGCCAATTTAAAGAAAGTTCATGTCCAGTACACACATGCAAACTTCTTCCTCAGTTCACAGAACGAAGCCAAAGCAAATTGGCAGAGCCTGGAGGAGCAATGTGACTTTTTCTTCTTGCATCACCCTGAGAACATAACCTCAAGTTAATTTTTCTGAAGTGTTGTTGCTACTGTTTTCAGGCTTATCTTCCCCTTGTGCCAGAAATATGCAGATTAATGAAGTTCAGCTTGTTGCAGTCATTTGGAGTTTTTCTTCTGTGGAAAACAAGGGCATAAACATTTGAGGCCGTGCACTTTGGGTGCTTAAACTGAGAATTTAACAGCTTGGGTAACTGCAGCGGTATTTAAAACCACAACCTGTTGATTTGGAGTATCCACAGCAGCTGGAATTCTTGCTTGCAGCTGTGTGGAGAGCAGGAACAAAGGAAATTGAAAAGCTTTCACGTTGCTTCAAAGGAGGAGAAAAGCATTTGTTACTCACTGCTGACCCTGGGAGAGAAAAGCCATCTGCAGGGAGCACATTCCCGTGCAGTGCCCAGCTATTGTCTCTTACCTGCCCTAAATTTAAACCATCCTGAGTTAATTCAGAGTTCCTGTTCCATTAGCCTCTGTTTATCCATATGTTCAATCTTAGCTTGTCTCTCTTTTTTCCCTTGGTTAAGCTAAAGCTGCCTTTACCCACAAGACTGAAATGAGTCATTTGATGTCCTGAGAAAACAAATACAATTTTCCTGCGGTGAGAAAGCAGCCATCCTTTCATCTGGGGTTGGCTCCAGCTATCCCAGCTGAAGGAGAGGGGAAAAACTCGAGCTCAGGCTTGGCTTAACCTTTTTTTCCCTTGCTGTAGTAAAAACCTGAGCCTGTTTTCTAACAAACACTTGCCCAGAGTCTCATGACTGAACAAGCAAAACTCCGGGACAGCACCGGGGAGGAGCTCCAGGATTATTCTGGAGGCCCCTGGGGGATCAAGGGCTGTCACATGCTGGGGAATGTGTCTGGCATCATGTGGTGGGGTGAGACACAGCAGTGCTGACTCAGGATTGTGTGGGACAGCAGGGATGTGGGGACAGCAGGGATGTGGGGACAGCAGGGATGTGGGGGACAGCAGGGCCACCAGCTCCAGCCTCCCATGGCTCTGGCCACGCGCCGCTCCATGGGGCCCCGGGGATGCACAGGTCGTGTCTGCTTGACCCTGCAACCCTCAGGCTTTCCCCTGTACAGAGAAAAGAAAAAAGAAATAGGGATTGAAAAGGAACAGCATTCTGTTGGAAAGGATGGGAATTCTGACCTGGTGTGGATGAAAGCAAAACTGCTCCAAACAGCTGGTGTGTCGTCGGCTCGGGAGAACGGCCACGGGATTTGTGCGTGTCACATATTTTGTGTTTGGGAATAAACAGGAAAATAAATCAGGATTGTTCCTTTTTTTTTTTCCCAGGGTGCTGGTACAGCCATTGGAGAGCTGCCCCCCTATTTCATGGCGAGGGCAGCGAGGCTCTCGGGTGCTGAACCTGATGATGAGGAGTACCAGGAATTCGAGGAGATGCTGGAACACGCAGAGACTGCACAAGTAAGGACAGCCTGCAAAACAACAGAATTAATAAAACACAGAGCAACTGAGAGGGAGTAAATAACCATTCCAATTAAACCAGAAGGGGCCAAAAAAAAAAAATCAGTTGGGGTGTGAGTTCACAAGAGACTTCCCAGGGATGGAAAAAGAGCCTGCACTGGGTGATACCTGTGGTGATGGGAGGGCAAGAATGCAGCTTGTTGAAGCAGATAAAATAGTGCAGCCAAGTAGTTGCTACAAGTACTGCAATTATTTAGAGTTCCAAGAACAGCACAATAAAGGTTGGGAGACACTGGGCTGGGAAAACAGGGGTAAAGGAGCTGCTGTTCCATAATCCTGGTTGTTCTGGCTGCTTTTAAAGCCTCCCTGGGCCAGAGATGATTTTCAGCCTCAGCTCATCCCTTTCAGATGACATTTGCCTGCCTTGCCACTGACACCCTCAGGGACCAGTGTGTGACCCGTTCATCAGCCTGAGGAAACATTTTTCCTGATGTGGAAATGCAGCAAAACTGCTCCAAGCCCCTTTATGTTGCTCTTGTCATTTATTTTCTCCAGGGCTTAAACCGTGCACAGTTTGCAATTGATGCTGCACATCAGTCAGGTGCTGCTGTGGAGAATTTTTCCTTCAGGTCAGGAGTTTGCATCCTGGCCACAAGTTCCTGATAGTGTTTTAGACAAAATTAAACATTTTTTCCTCGTGCTGCTTGCCACCAAATTCTTCCCTCTGTATTTTTCCTTCTTATCCTGTTTTGTCTGTCACTAAGTTGAAACGGGTCATGAGACTGCTGTTAAAAACCAGCAGATGCTATTTACCATGCACTGATGTCTTTAAACTCCTCTGCCAGGGTATTTTCTGGAGATAAATATATACTTCTTTTTTTTTTCCCCTCCTCCTTCAAAGAAATGGATGAAGCTTTTCCATGAAAGTGGTTTGTCTGGAAATACTGAATGCAATCTAGTAATTCTAACAGTAAACCCTGTGTTTCCCGAGAGCCTCCCCCTGCTAGGAGGTTCCAAAGGGTTTTTCTGCTATTATAAATAGTAATTTCTTCTATTTTTTTTAAAGATGCAGCAGGGGGAAAAAAAGAATCTGCTTTGTTCTTCACTCTCCCATCAATCTTTGCTTTTCAAAGTAATCCCTTAACTGTACAAAAATCAAGTTGTGGTAAAAAAAACAACAACGAAACCAGTTCAATACATGACTTCAGTATCTGTGTTTACTGAAACTCTCCCAGCAAATTATATGTGTGTACAGTTGTGGGAGCAGCCAGAGATGGTTTCCAGAAGGCACAGGGAGATTCTTGGGAAGAAAATTTTTGCTAGAGAGCATTTTGTCAGACCAGGCCAAACTATAGCTGTATTGACTGCCCGGAGTAAACAAATGGCCTTGTGGAATTACTGAAGGAAAAATGATGCTGTTATTTACCAGGACTTTTGATTTTATTTCCTTGGCAATTGAGTTTGGATTGAAGCGTGTTGTTTTGTGGATGGATGGCCAGGAAAAAAAGAAAAAAATCTTTCAAACTCCACTTGTGGTTTGGTTTCTATAAACTCTTTTAACATGAGGCTTTGACAATCTGATTAAATTGTATTGTGCTCATAAAACTGACAGTTCAGTTTTTTCCATTTGCTAATGTGACTTCCTTTTTGCTTTTGGCTTCAATCATGTTTTCTCTGGATGTCTGTGGGAGACAGGCCTGCCTTTCCTGTGACCTCTGTAAATCCCAATCTCCAGCACAGCTTATCACTCTTTGCCCTGTCATTTGTATTCATGAGCAGTGGTGATGTCTATTTTTAAATTGCTCATTAACAATTGTTATTACCTCCATCAGCTTTCTCCCACTCTGCCTGAGTTTGAAGCCTCACACGGGGGCTGTGACAAGTGTCCTGTGCCTTGGGGATGCTGCAAATGCTTGATGTCAAGTGACAGGAGCATTTTTTCAGCCTAAAGGTCTCTCTGCATCCAGCTTTTTGGGCAGGTTTGGGAATGGGTGTTGGATTTTGAAGGATAGCTGAGCTGCTCTTTGCCTACGAGGCAGAGCCAGCTGCTCTGACGTTTTTGCTCTGTGTGTGTGTTGTTCAGAGAGCTTGTTGCTGCTGTTTCTCAAAAACAATGGTAATGTGGAGAAACAGATGAGCATCTTCTCTGGTGAGAATAGATGGTGGCTACTGCATCCAGCCTGAGCTGGGAGGGGGAATCTGCTCCTGGCTGGGCCACAAAAAAAAACCAGCCCAAAAAGAGACCTAAGAGGATTAAACAGCCTAAAGGTTTAGTGCTCCATTCAGAGTTACACAGAGTAAAATGCCATTTACTTTAAAGAGTCTATTGATGGATTTTCTGTCCTGACTCTCAGATCTGAGTGACCTGTCTCCTTGTGCTGGCTTTGGAGAGAGCTCATTAACCTGCAGCCGATGTGTCTGTCCTGCACTTTCCATTAGCACACTTGAGAAAAAGCCCCTTATGTTAAAGGAACACTCACTTCTCCTTCCTCTGTGTCCCTTTGTGTGCTCAGCAGCGAGTCCCAGCTCGGTGCAGGGAGTGTCAGAGCTGCCTCGTGGCCGTGCCCTGCACAAGGGGTGGCTTTTCTTTGTCCCCAGAGCTGCCACAAGGCACAGCCCCAGCAGCTCACTGGGATTTGTTCATACTTTGGGCAGCGTTTAAAACCCACCAACGTTTCTAAACGGCGTCCCAGCTGCTGTTAACTCTCTTCCAGTGGAATTCCAGAGTGAAGGAGGGTTTTATCAGAGCTCCCCTTTTAGCCACAGGGAGTATCTCCAAAGCAACCTCTCAATTAGGGGAAGTGAACGCTCTGCTCGGTGCTGGGGCAGCACTTTGGTAATGACACAGTCACAGACACTCCATGCAGTTTTGTGTCCCCACACACACCAGCACGGACTCTCTTTTGCCAGTTTAATAGCTGATGGTTGGTAATTTCTCTCGGTTCTCTGTCATGCTGAAACACTTCAAGTTGAGGAGTGAAAAAGCAGCTTTTGGTGCCAGCTTCCCTCGGGGTACTCAGTGACAGTGCGTGGGCCTTGCTGTATCCCGGTACTCCTTGCTGAGAGGGGAAAGTACTGATATCTTTGCATATCTAATCCTTAATGGCTCTGAGTGTTTGGCTTCATTAAGTGGCATTTCTTTAAGAACTAATGATTTACACATCGGGGCTTTGCTTCTGTGCAGCCTCGCCTCAGCCAAATTTCCATGTAAAAATATTTTCTAGTTGCCCGTGTTACTATCAGCCACTGCTGTTTGTTTACTCTCCAAGCCGTGTCCTGCCTCGGGAGGAACACGGGCTTGGAGAAGGGTTAAATGCACAGAAAGGCCGAGATGCAGCAGGACTGGTTTGGAAATGACTGAGTGCCATCTGCACACTGGCTGTCAGTTGTTGCCGGGACCTGTTTTTGCCTCCACTGAACCTTTACTGGTTGTGGTTTGTCTGGCCATCACATGACTTCTCTGAAAATTCCCCCTCCCCTCCATTTCCAGTAAACTGTTTGAACAGGAGTGACTCAGACTGAAACCAGCTTCCCTGTAACCACAGGGCTTGTTAAAGAATTTGTCAACGTGGACTCGAGAGGGTTTGTATTCAACTGAGCTGCAACCGCCTGCCTTGGGTTGCGTCAGGAGTTCCAGCGAGCCCCCTCCTGCTCCCGCGGGCTGCGAGGGGTTAAACCCCCGCCTTCTGTCCCGGCTGTAATGAAAACCCTGCCTTGGCTTTCCCCGGCTTCACGTGGGGTTAAACCCCCGCCTTCTGTCCCGGCTGTAATGAAAACCCTGCCTTGGCTTTTCCCCGGCTTCACGTGGGGTGCAGGAGCAGAGCAAAGTCCGTGCCACACCCGGGGAGAAGCTGTGTTCTGACACGACGCTGACTTCACTCGCGGGGAATGATTAGGCACCACTAATGAGTGAAATCTCGCTTAATTAGCAGCGTTGAAGATGGCCAAATTCAAAACGGATCTCTCTCTCTCTCTCCCCCGTGATTAAATTAACAGCTCCTATCTGATAAGTTCCTGCTTGAAAAGGCTCCTGGGTTGTTTAATCGACAGGGTTTAAGGGTACTTGGTACAAGAAAAAAGAAGTTACAGCAGACCACAAGCAGGTTTTTATAAAGCATTTATCATAAAAATGGAAGTGGAAGGGTCATGTGCAATAACTGGGAAACCTTGACTTCTTTTTTAGTCCTTTTCTTTTTTTGCTTTCCCAGAAATCACTTGTTGAAACAGAACATCGAATTCCACTCATCCTTTCTCTTGCTCAGTCTTCCCTTTCCTCATCAGCTTCCTCTCTTTCTGGATTGTGCTGCACAGGGGGTTTGCTGCTGTGGGTGGTCACCAGGAGGCTGCTCCTCACACCCTGCATTCCTCCAGTTTGATGCCTGTGTTGGTTAATAGCTCCATGGGAGGTTTCTTCCCTCTTTTATGGTGGCCTGGAATTAAATAGAAATTCAGAACCGATCCAACCTTGAAGCTGCACTTCTAAAACTCCCCCAGGAGTGCTGGGGAGTGAGGTGGAAAAGTGACAGTGTGTTTTCACAGACCGTGTAACAAGGGAGATACACGAGTAACAGCTCAGCTTTGAGCTGTTCTCCAAAATCACCGGGTTTAAAGTGAGTTTTGGAATGAGTCAGTGACAGCTTTAAATAAGGGAACTTCATCTCGAGCACTTCCTGAGAAAAGAGGTAGCAAAGAGTTAAAATAGGCAGGGGGAAGACAATGAGAGCTGTGAGTAAGGAATGTGTAAAGCACCTCCTGGTCGGAGTTCTTTGGGTACTGGCAGGAGAACGTGCCCACATTGTTCTATTCATTTGCACACCTGCTCACAGATAAGGAAAAGCCAGCACAGGGCATTGCACTAATTACTCATGGGGACTGGAGATGACTTTTTGAGTTCTGCTTTGAAGGGCTCTTGGCATCTGTTCCCTAAAAAATGATTTTCATGTTCAGTGTGTCAGTACATAAATCAGCAATCACCCGGGCAGTGAGGAAACCTGGGGTACCCTGTAACATTTTCACTCAGCATTAGCTCAGGAGGACTTTGTCAGTAACAAATGTCTCACTTTACAAGAGAAATTAGAAATGTCACCAAGTGCACTGGAAATGCTGGAAGCACAGGAGTTGTGGAGAAGCAGGTGGTTGAATTCTGCCATTGGATTTTCATGCCCTGTTCTGTGTGTGTTGGGAATCCTCAACACAAGTTTCTGAGGGGAAAAATTGGGGAAATAATTGATATTTCCCTCCTCAGTGAAAATTCTGAGAAAGACCAATAAATGATCAAAAGCTGGGTCAGAAAAGCTCTTTTAAATATTTTTTAAGGACAACCTTGAATAACTGATAGAAATTCATTCTAGTATCATAATCAAGAAAATGGCTGGGTTTTTTTTTCCCCTGCTCCAGACACTGTTTAAATATCTGTGTTGTACAAGAGTCTGGTATGCAGACCACTTCTCTGAGCTGTCTGGGAACCTCTGTCCCTTGCAGGGAGAACAGGGGAGAGGTTGCACATCTGGGCTGGGAGGGAAGACTGAAGTGTGTGCTAAAGGCTTTGTCAGCTGTGGCAGAAGTTCCTCACTTTCATTCTGGTTTAATCCTTAACTTATGTCTAAATCCTGTGTGGAGAAACAGGGTTTTTTTAAGTGCTGATGGCTTTGAGTTCTCAGGTTGATCAGAGATTGAAAATGTGAATTTTTGTGACTGGTTATCAAAAATTCCTTCCTTACAATGCCTTCATCTTGTACTTTTTAAAACTGTTTTCATGTTCAACATTTATGTCCTTTTCTCTTGCAACTTTTCCATGATTACCCAAACCACCTCAAAATAGGACCTGATTCTTTAGAATGGATTTTTAAAATGAACAAAATTCTGGAATTGGCAGAGCTGTGGCCACAATAACTGATTGCAGTGGTAGCTGCGAGATAAATGAGCAGCTGCAGTGAGGTTTTTGGGAGTGCTGGGATGTTCTTTACTCCACTCATCCCCCTGCCTGTGGCTGTAGTATCTTGTCATGGAATCACAGAAAAATTCACCTTGAGAGGGACCCGAGGCAGTTTCTAGTCCACTTTTTTTTTGTTTTTAATTCCTAGTCCAGCTCAGGTTCCTCAGGGCATTGTCTGGGCAGGTCCTGGAGCCCTCCAGGGCTGGAGGCTGCACAACCTCCCTGGGAAATGTCCTCCAGTGCTGCTGACATTCCCACTGACAGCTGCCTTCCCTGAAAATGGGCTGCAGGATCTGCCCTGCCAGGCCTCCTGTGAGATGTGAATAGGAAGGGATTGTTCAGCAAGGAAAGGAATCAGTTTAAATCCTGGTTTTGTGCAGGGCTGGAAAGCTGCAGAGTGTCAGAGTGGACACGTTGCTGCTCTGAGGAGCAGAGGTGGCAGGGGATGTGGTCACAGGGGCTACAGCTCTGCAGGACAGATCTGATAAGGCTGAAAGGACATGCTCCTTCCTCTTCCTTTGGGCTGTTTCCTTTAATTGTGTCTCATTCTTCACAAAATTTCTTTATTCTTACAGTGTGTGAAGCAAAAGGACTTTTTTATGTAGAAGTCTGAGGGTTTCAGTTCTAGCTGTGGAAAAAGCTGGCAGTAAATTGGAGTTACAGAGATCACTGAGCCCTATAATCTGTGTTCCCTTTGCTATTTCCCTTCTGAACCTGAGTGTGGATTGTAACGGGCTGAAATCTTGAAATTAAAATTGGTTGTAAGGAAATATTGGCTGGTTCTTCCCTCGAGAAGGGGGAGGGAGAAAGGAGGGAAAGAAAAAGTTCCTACCATGATCCAGATGATAATGAAATGAAGAAAATACCTGGAAGTTCCTGGTGGAACTAATGGACTGATCCAGAGCTGGTTGACTTCATTCCTGCTCCTGTTAATGGGGAGATCTTATTTACCTTAAAATGGACCCATAATTTGGAAGTTTCACACTTTTACTCCAGGACAGGCTACAATTAAATGACCAGGAAAAGCCAAACCTGCTGTAGGAACTTCACTCTGCTGTCTCTGCTCCCACAGGACTTGCAAAAAATTCAGCTCCTCACAGAGCTCTGTGTCTGCTTTTGTCTGTGTTTTCTAGCATTACTTTTAAAATCTGCTAAGAGGACAATGGGTTTGATTGTATTTTCTGTAGAAAAACTTAAGGCTTTTTTCTGAGCCTAGAACTAACTGTAGTTACTCAATATCTGAGTTTACCAAGTCCCAAAGATGAGCATCCTCCTGATTATCTCTGCAGCATCACCCCTTCACCTTAACCTGCAGCCAACCTCAAGAGTTTGAGGACACACAGATGTGGAAATAAATCTGTGTCCAGCACTCTCATCCTCAGAATGGCCAGCAGAGGAATCCACCTGTAGACAGAATTTCTTGTTGACTTGGGATTTGTCTGTAATATCTGCTGCATGCTCATCCTAGCCTACAAATATTGTGAATAATGAAGTTTTACCAGTTGCAAGCCCTCAGATCTCCAGCACAGTCAGTTTAATGAGGCTTTTTGGGTGCTGCTCTCTTCTCTCCACAGTTCTTTGGAGAAGCCAAGGCTGTTTTATTGCTCTTTGGTTGCCTTAATCTTGTACTTTTTAAAACTGTTTTCATGTTCAACATTTATGTCCTTTTCTCTTGCAACTTTTCCATGATTACCCAACTCCTTTTCCAGAATTTTGTGTCTTAGAAAACCCAGACTTCTCATGAAGTGAAACTTATTTAGAATCTGGAGTGTCTGTCCTATGACTGCTGTGTATAAATTTTCTTTCATCAAAATTAGTGCTTGCTTAGTTCTGTCACCATCCCATCACTCCTTTCAGTAATCCTTGAATTTTTTTTCCACCTT
The DNA here is from genome assembly GCA_037834095.1 of Argya squamiceps. Classification (NCBI taxonomy): domain Eukaryota; kingdom Metazoa; phylum Chordata; class Aves; order Passeriformes; family Leiothrichidae; genus Argya; species Argya squamiceps. The sequence goes on along the minus strand of JBBMKD010000063.1, from coordinate 2,599,269 downwards.
CCTCTTTTGGGGGTCTGATTTCCCAGGCAGGACCTTTCTTTCCCAGATTTTTGGGTGATGAGGAAATTTAAACCTTACCCCTCACACCCCCTGCTCTCCAGGCATCAAATGGAAATATCCCTTTCAGTTTGCCCCTTTGCATGGAAATATTTTGGAGAAAACAGGAACAAAGATCCTTGGGCTGCTATCACAATACTCCTGTTTGTAATTTATTCATGAGATTTGTTCCCTTTGATATTTTGGGGAGGGCTGAGCGGTGGTTTTTGGTCAGTGGGTGCTGAACCATTTGCAGGGATGTGTTGTGACCTCCCAGCCTTAGGTACCTCTCTGATTTCCCTGCAGCTGCTCCCCTGCAGTCACTGCTTTATTCCAAGGAGTTAATAATTCCTCCCAGTCCTCTGAAATCCTGGAATCCATTGCCTGACCACAAATGGTCATTCTCCCATAAGTTGTGTTTGATTCCATTGTGTTGTAACAGAAAGCCAGAAGAAACAAAACACTGTGCAGCTCATTTTTAACATAACTGGGATTTTTACATAAAGAGGGGCACTGTCTTTGCAGGCAGCTCTTTAAATGTTAAGGACTCTGTCATTTTGGTGGTCTAAATGGTAGCTTCATTCTCAGTCTGCAGTGTATGGGGGGAACAAATGTTCTCCACTTCAGATGATTATCTGAAAAGGGACCCGAGGCAGTTTCTTGTCCACCTTTTTTTTTTGTTTTTAATTCCTAGTCCAGCTCAGGTTCCTCAGGGCATTGTCTGGGCAGGTCCTGGAGTCCTCTTAAACTTTTTTATTATAACAATAGTAGAAATAATGCTCAGATCTTGAGGAATTGTCCACTCCATCACACACCAGGGACACCTTTGGCCTGGGGAATCTGCAGGAGGATGAACTTCCATCCCTCCAGCTGCTCCAGAGTTCTCCTGGAGAACCACTGAGGTGTGCCACATTCAGATCTCTCTTTATGTCCTTTCATTTTTTTCCCCTCGTGCTCCTGTTTTCTGTCAGAGTCACAAATCCTGTGAACCCCCTTCCAGAAAATTGTTTTATCTTCTCCAGTCACATGTGCCAGGTGAGGAACATCCATGGCATTAACACATCCTGAGTCCCCCTGACCCCAGCCTAAGGCCCTGTGTCACACCATGAACTTGGGATGGAATTTACTCCATCTTTGTGTTAAATCTGCCAGTTTTACCCATATATTTATAAAGTGCTTGAGGTGTTTACAGCAGAAAAGAAATGGGGGAGAAGTTTTTCCAGGCCTCAGATCCCTGGAATCTGGATCTGGATGGTGTTTTTCAGAGACTGAGCTGGGGTGTGATGGGAGCTGTTGGTTTCTCAGTTGCTCCTAAAATCTGACTGCAACTGTTCAGAAATGAACTGTCACATTGCATAATCTGTGCAGCCTTCAGAGAGCAGAGCTGGGGAAGTGTTACAGGGTTTTTTTCTGTGGGATTCAGTCCAACTCTGATTATTCAGAGCTCCTTGGATACCTCCAGCTACTCCTGTGGATCAATCAGAGTAAGAAAAAAGAGGCTTCACAATTTCAGTGGGAACAGTTAATTGTGACTGTTTTGTTACAAAGAGAAAAGAGGGAAAAAAAACTTATTAAAATCATTTTTTCTCCTTGAGCTTGTTAGTTGAATCTGGTGAGGTGCTTGAGAGAGGCTCACCAGCTTTATAATGAGAGATTAAATTATAAATGGAAACCAAATAAAACAGGGATGGGGCAGAACTTTGTAACTTAGACAAGGCTGTCCATTCCCTCTTTCAGGAAGGACTTCTCCAGGGATAAAAGGTCCATATTTACACAGAGGAGGAACACTGTGGCACAACGTGTAAAATCCCTTTAGGTTTGGAAATTTGGGAGAGTTTTTTGTCCCATGGAGCCACTGGGCTCAATGAAATGATGAAAAATTCCCTTTTCCTGAGGCTGAGCAGATGCAGGACAATTCCCCCCACCCTGAGCTGCCAGCTGGGCCTGGGGAATCATCCCTGACCTTTCCCTGCCTCTTGTTCCAGCCCAGTTCTTGGGATCTGATGATTAACCCAATGAAGTCATGTTTAATCATTTAACCTTCCTCTGCCTGCGCTGTGGCACTCACAGGAAATCTATTTCCAAATCCCCAAAAAAATAAATCATCTCTGAAAGGGACACAGTGAGCTAAAGCATCCTGAAATGTTATAAAGAATGAATCACAATTAGCTGAGAGGCCAGTCCAGTCTAGAAACTTTAATTTGGGGGGAAAATGGTTTGCCTGTAAGTAGCTGAACTTTTGTCTCTTTTCATATATATATTTATAAATATAATATTATTTGTTAAAAGCAGTAAGTTATGAAAATTATTTTCTTTTATTTCAAATGCTTAAAAAATAGAGAAAAGATTATTCCCCGTGCAGGCTTTAGAAAAGAAAAAAACATTTAAAAGTTCAGTTGTGAAATAGGTAAAAGTTGTGAAACTGGGGATTGTATTCTCGGAGAAATGAAACTTTTAAGGCTTTTTTATTGTTGCAGATGTGGCAAAGATTTGTCAAAGAAAATTTAAGGAAGGAACCAAAGAGAAATAGTTCTGAACTCGTTTTCACCGAGTAAATATTCAGAGTTTTGTTGCAGCCCTGGAAGGTTTATTACCTTGCAAATTATTCATAGCTGTGATTAGATTAGATCGTAGAAAATAGGTACAAAAAGTCTTTAATTTGTCTTTTGGCTTATTTTAAAAATTTGGAAAAAAAGAAGAAAAATGACAAGTTCTTGAGTGAAATTTTTAGAGTTTAAAATTTTGCTTTCCATGAAGTACTTGGTGATAGATGTAAAACCAAAACTTGACAAAGAAACAAGCTGAGTAATAACTTCAGAAAATAAAGTTATGAATTAATAAGGTGAGAAAATTTGTTCCAACATTGGTTTTGGTTTGTTTTTGGGGGTTTTTTTTTGAGACAAACTTGTTAAACTCTTTTTAAAGACCTTCATTATTAGCTTTTTAATGTTTTATATGTTTGTAGCTGGAGGGGAAATATTTGTTTCAAGGCAGCCTTGAATTTTGTAGTTGAGAAATGTGGGTGAGGGAAGCTGGTTCCTTTTAAGAAATTTGGTTTAAAATGGTGCCCTGTGCCTTACCCTAAGTTAATACAGTCAATTTATATATAATTATAATAATATATTTTATTAAAGCAGCTGTGCTGCAAGTATCATTTTATAGGTCATTTTCTGGAGAGTTTATTTGCAATTCCAGCTTGTGAAAATGAATACAGCAGTGCATTAGCAACACAGTAAAAGATAATGGGGGAATAAATTAAAATCAGAATAGAAACAACTTCCATGCAAATAAATCATGGAGCCCTTTGAATAATTGTCTTGGAGTGTTTTATTTTAAAGATACTTTGCCATCAGATTTATGGAACTGCGAGGAAAAAATATTTATTGGCTTGTAAAAGTGAAAATATTGCTCCAACCCTGTGAGCTTTGGGAAATGGGGGAGAAAATGGGAACTGAGAATGGCCTGGGCACACTGAGCTCTGCTCCAGAAATCCCTGAGCAGGGAGGGAATTCTTTCAGGACACCTTTCCCAAGGACAAAATCTGCTTTAGCACATTTTTATGTCTTAAATTAATTAGGAAAGGAGTCCTAAAGGCTGATTTTCACTCGTGTGTTTGGCTGGGGAATTGGGAGAGCTGTTGTTTCCCTTGGGGAAAATCCTGAGGGTTTAATTCCCTCCATCCCTGCCAGCCCATCCCAAATGCTGAGGGTCCCACTGGGGCTGGGGTCCCTTTTTGGGGTCCCCTTTTTGGGATCCCTTTTTGGGATCCCCTTTTTGGGATCCCCTTTTTGGGATCTCCTTTTTGGGATCCCTTTTTGGGGTCCCCTTTTTGGAATCCCCTTTTTGGGATCCCCTTTTTGGGATCCCTTTTTGGGATCCCTTTTTGGGATCCCCTTTTTGGGATCCCCTTTTTGGGGTCCCTTTTTGGGGTCCCCTTTTTGGGGTGCCCTTTTTGGGATCCCCTTTTTGGGTTCTGTTTCCTTGGGAATCACCACGAGGGAATTTGGGTTGGAGCAGGAAGTGCCCTGGATGTTGCAAGAGTTTTGGGCTCGGCCCTCAGTAAATTGTCATGTTTTGTTTATAACAATTTGTGTCAAAATTGGCTCTTTTAATTAAAAAAAAACTATTAAAAATTTAGCTTTACTTTCCAGATTTTTTCGTGTCAGAATAAACTCGGGTTTGGTGTCAGCAGGTTTAATCCCTCGAGTCCTGTGGGGATCCTGCAAGTTCAATGAGAAAATATTGAGGAAATTTTCATTTAAAAAATTAATATTTGATCTCTCCTATTTTTAATCATGAGCCCAAGGTGGAACTCCTGGTCAAAGTGTGGAAATTCACCTTTATAGGATATTCTAGAGGGGTTTTTATATTCCCCTGTGGTTAAAAATGTCCCACTGAAAGATTTTTGGAAATCTCGTTTCTTTGGTGTTTGTCTTTCAGTTTTAATTTGAGTTATTTTTCCAGGCATTAAATAAAATGAATAGAATTATTCTGACTTGAGTAACAATTAGTTTTGGGGGGTTTTTTTTAATTTTTAAATTGAGAATTTAACTGTTTGAGAGCACAGTAATGGAGAAAAGTTACTGCTTGAGAAAGGGGTGTAAAAAGAAGTAAATGGTCTCATCACAGATCTGTTATTTTTTTAATCTGCCACAGAAAATTTTGTCAGTTCTACAGCTCAAAATTTAAATAATGTGCAAGAACATTGTAAAATAATTGTAGTTTTCCTTCTTGGGTGTGTAGTATTTAAGGTTTCAACAGAACTGTAACAAAGTTAAAATTGTACAAATGTGATTTTTCTGGATTACCCTGCAGTTGCTTCAATCAATATTAATGACATTCTAAATTCTACAATTCAATAGTAAAGGGTGGAATTTAGAATATCATTAAATATTGATTAAAGTCATTTCCTTGTGCAATTTATTGCATTGCTCCTGGAAAAGCAGAGTTTTATTGCTTATTTGTAGGTTTTCAAGAGGGAATGGATAATTATTTTTTAGTGTTTGCTATTCCCAAGGTTTCCCTGCCCCTGGAACTGTTGTGGCCAAGCCTGAGCAGGGAGCACTGACCTTGCTTTTATTGTTTTGGACAGTTTTGCTTCGAAAGAATTTTATCTTCTGTAAATTCCCTTCTCACATTGAAAGAAACAGCTTGTGAGAATCTTTATTTTTGCTTTTGGGGGGGTTTCCTGGGTGTTTGGCAGATTTTGAGCCTCAGGAGTAAGGATTGATCACAAAACAAAGGGAGGCAGCTTTGTCCAGAGCAGCTCCAGCCACAGGGGCTGCACCTTCCCTGCTTTTAAAATAGTTTAGGCTCAACTTTCTGGATTTTAATGAATTTTATGAGTCTGTTGTAGGCAGTGCCTGGAATTGGCTATTTTGATTGAGATTCTGGGTTTGGGAGAGCAGATCTAAGGATATAATGGGATTATTGTGCTCTTTCTGTTCTCAGAAAATTCCTTTTTCCCCACTGGAAAAATGGCATTGCAGGAATTAATTCCCTCTGCTTGTTTAAGGAATAAGGTATAAGCAGCCCTGGCGTTCCAAAGATATGGAGAAATAAATCCTGGAAAACCTATTTCCATACCAGTGGGAGCTTAGTGCCACTCTCAGGGTTTGGAAAAACAAAACTCAGTGCACGTGGGTGCTCATGTTTCCACCCCAAGCACAATTGTCCCTCTAAACTCACAGTTCCAGCCTGGCCTTTCTGCTTTAAAATTCCTCCCAGTTCCTCCTCAGGAAATCCTGGAAATCACACACCTTCTGAGCTCTGTTCAGGTGGGGTTTTCCTCATTAATAACTTTATTTTCCTCTTTGCAGGACTTTGCTTCCCGGGCCAAGCTGGCTGTGCAGAACCTGGTGCAGAAGGTTGGGTTCTTTGGGATCCTGGCCTGTGCTTCAGTGAGTATTTCCCAGGAGCAGGGGGGATTTGTGGGCACAAACTGCAGCTGGGGTGTCTTGCCATGGAATTAATTTTTTGTTTGCAGCTTCTGTGAGGTCTGTGGTGCTCAGGGAAACAAAATCTGCTGGAATTATGTTATGATTTCTTCAGGTGTTGATGTATCTGACATTCTGGACATCCTCAGGTCCAGAGGTGTGCATGGATTGGAGAGTGGAAAACCACCTGCAGGAATCCTAAACCACCTGCAGGAATCTTGATTAGGGTGTCCATCCATTCCAGTCCTCCCAAATCTGCTTTTTTGGGTCATTAAGAACCAGAGAGGGCACAAAAAGGAAGCAAATTTCAGTTGTGTGCTACAAACTGCTCGTGGCTTTTTTAGTCAAGAGGTGAAAGGAGCATCTCCAGTGATGCTATTTTAGTTTTTGAGTAGGATAATGCTCTTCTTTCAGAATAAAAAAAATATATATTGGAGGTTTAAATCTCTCTCTGTAACTTGCAGGAATGGTGTGCCTGTTCTTCATCCCACACACAAAACTGTGGGATGTGTTTGCAGGGAAGGGGGGACGTGTGGGACCCCCCCCAATCCCATTTTTCTGGAATATCCACAACACCACCCAGCTGCTGAGGCTTTCACTCCACTCCTGCCCAGCATCTCTGGGTTTCCTAAACTGTAAAGATGACACAGGTTTGCTCAAACGTGGGTAACCTGTGTCAGAATTAATCTGATTAGAGCTGCTGACATAAAGCTCCTGCTCACTAATCCTTTGAAATGTTTAGAGTGAAGTCGTAGCCTAAAAGCTGCTCCTTAAATCCTCCTCAGAGCTGCTCCCTGCTCTGACTCAGGCCTGGGACACCTCCCTGTCCCTGTCACTTGGAGGTGGCAGGGAGGACAGACTGGCCAAGGTGGAGGAATGGAGAGTAGGAGGAAGGAGTTGGTAAACACCAGAGGTGGCTGTAAACACCCCGCAGTTCCTGCTTAGTAATATTTAAACATTTGTTTAACTTCTCCCCCACTTGTGCTGCCTCGCTGGGGCCCTGAGCTGCAGCTGGGCTGGGGGAGGGATGAGGATGCACCAGGGCTCACCTGGGGGTTTGTAAATGTGCTCACACAACTGCTGCAGGAGAAAGGGAGAAGTGAAAGCTTCCAGAGGTGTTGGAAAAGCAGGAATGCAGAGCTGTCCCTTTGTGTGACACCTCTGGGTGAGGAAGAGGAAGGACAGCAGCCCCCCATGTGTGCTCCTTGCATTTGGCTGTGCCCTCACGAGCCCCAGGGGCTTCTCTCTGCTCTGCCAGTGTCTCCTCTGCTTGCCTCCCTTGTAATTGGGATTTTCCTTCTGGATTTCAGGCAGAGTTTTATTTGATGTGTTTTTTATGAGTGGAGAAGTTGCTGGTGAAGTGGTAATGGCCCTCCCAGCTGTGGGTCCTTCTCTCAAGTGGTGGCTTCTAAATGCTGCATAAAAAACCCCATCAGATGGCAATTAAAATTCTGCAAGTTTATCCAGTGAAGTCAACTGACTGTCATGTTGTTTGGTGGCAATAAGGAAGTCAGGATTGTCTGCAGTTTATTTCTATATAAAGGCAGCTCTGAGGAAAGAACAAAGCAAGAATCAGCCCTGAAGTTCCTCACTGTGACTTGTGAGAATTTGCCCTCTTGTCTTTGTGAGCTTTTTTGGGGCAACTTTCAGTACCAAGCACAGAGAAAACCTTGCTGGCTGCTCAGACACCCTCCTGGGGAGGTGCTGAGTGATTTCTGCCCACGGTGTGCTCAGAGGCACCCACAGCACCTTCCCCAAACTCACTGCAGGGATTAAAACCTTCTGTGAGCTGAGAAAAAGCCCCCAGAGCAGCCAGGCAAGAAGAGCCTGGAGGTCTGGGGGAGCCTTGGCTCCCAGGAGCAGAATGAGGAGTCAATGATTGACCAGCCCCTGTGCCCAGAGCAGTGGCCCAGGAGGGGAGGGAGCTGCTCAGGCCCCGTTCCGGGCCATGATTAGAGCCCAGGTCACATTTCTTCCCCTGCAGGTGCTCTGCTGGCTGCTCATAAATCTGAATTGCTGCTCTCCCAACACTCCAGTCCTGTTGCTTTCACAGTTTTCTTGCTTGCAAGTGTTTGAGGTCTCACAGTGCTGTTCTCATGCAGCTTCAAGAAAACAATGTATGTTTTTAGTATTTATTTATTGTTTACATTTTTATCCTCTGGGAGGAGGAATGTGATGGATGGTGGTGTTCACCATCCAGGTGGAAGAGGTGGCAGCCTGTGCAGCCAACATCTTGACCTTTGTACAAATGTATAAAAGTAATGGAGTCAGATAATAAAAAGAGGAGGAGAAGCTTTCCCTTGACCTGCTTTGTCTGCCTCGTTCCTCAGGTCATCCTGAAATGGATACACAGTCCAGCCCTTTTCACAGATTGGTGGCAGAGTGTCCTTTATTCCTTCCCAATCTGCACTCCTCATTTCTTTATTGAAGTCACCAAACACCAGCAATGCTGCAGTTTGTCACCCCAGTGTCACTCTGCTCCTGGGAGTGACCCTGCTCACACTCTGCCCCTGTGCTCCAGGCTGAGAGGGAAAGCTTGGAATTCAGATCCTTCCTTGGTTTCAGTTCAAAAATATTTTACAGATAGTATGACAATACCAAAAGTCAGGCCAGCAGTTTAATAATAATAAAAAATTCTTTTAATTCTAAATGAAATGCATATGCTTAATAAAATCTAATCAGTGCTTTTAAACTGGATACATATGACTGTAAATGCCAGGTTTTTAATGTAGGTTCTCAGCTGGAAATCACTGGGGATCAGTTGAAACTCTGACTTCCACGAGTGATGTGCTTGTCAGAGAGAAAATTTGATCAATCACTCAAAATGGCTTTGCTGTGGTTTCTGTGCATTTCACGAGGAAAACTTTTCATTGGCTTTTTTCAGGATCCAGGGGTAAGGAGGGACCATGAGATGGAATTGTCTGGGACATTGTCTAGCTGAATCCCAGAGACTTAAGTTATGTGGTGCGACATCAACATTTTTGTGATTATTGAGACACAAGAGGAGTTTTGGATCAAGTTGGAGAAGGGGGAAACTGTTCATTTTTCAAAATCTCAGAGTCTGTCGTGTTCCTGCCCATCCAAACGTGTGCTGCAACTCATGAACCTCTTTCCTTTGCACTCCACAGATCCCAAACCCCCTGTTTGACCTGGCCGGGATAACCTGTGGCCACTTTCTGGTTCCCTTCTGGACCTTCTTCGGTGCCACCTTGATTGGAAAAGCCGTGATTAAAATGCACATCCAGGCAAGTGCTGCCCCTCCCTCGGGGCTGAAACCTTTCCTTCTTTCCCTGCCCCGTGTTCCTTGGGAACGAATCCTGGAGTCTCCTTGCCCGACCTGAAGTAATGGAAATTCATTTGGAGGGATTTACAATAAAGGAGCTGCCGGGCTCCTCCAAACTGAGGCAAAGTGAGTAATTTATAGCTGCTGACCCGCTCAGGAAATTGGTGGTTAGCCAAGGTATTTACCTATGGCCTTTACCAGACTGCCACTCGCAGTGAACTCGCCTTTTTGGTAACAAACACCCATTTGCACTTTGAAATGCCCTTTTTTAGCTGGGTGAGAAAACCCCGCCAAGCCTTGCGGGGGCCGGGCCGGCCCGGCTGGGGCGGGTTTGCCGCAGGTTTGGGGCCGGGGCAGCGATTTTTTGGTGTCCCAGGTGGGTTGGGAAGGGCCTGCCTTTGGTGGGCCCCGTTTTTCCTGCTCGCTCAGGGCCGTGCCAGATGTGCTGAGTTTGACAATCCAGTTGTTTTCACCGAAATGTGGAGGTTTTGCCTGGAAGTGCGTCACCCTGGTCCGAGGAGAGATGAAGTCTGGATTCCCTGGAGGGTTTTCTGGTGTGGTCAGGGCTGCAGCATGAGCTACGTCGCTGTGTTTGGGATGTTTTCAGCTGAGTTTGGGTTTTTGCAGTGCCTGTTGTTTGGAAATCTCTGCTGTGACTCCCATCAAAATAACAGAAGTTTTTAGTACAAAATGATTCGTGTTACAGCCTCATCAAGCTGCTTTAAAATCTTTATTTTGCCCTAAACACTTTTTTTTTCTCCATCATATTTTAAATGGTTATTTTATTTTGCCCAGTGTTTAAACAGAAAACAATAAATAGATTTGGAAATTCTTCCTTTTCTTTCCTCCACACTTAGTTTTGTATTATCTGAATTTTCTGCTGCTTTTAAATCCTTGTGTTGCTAAAATGTGTTCTGGCAGCCCAGAAAAGTGAAATAATATTAGATCAATATTCCTTTTATTATTTTAATTGCCTTGTTCAGCCACCACAGTGTTTGCTGTGTAATTTATAGTGCTCCACACTCAGATCCCATGTAAGTGAAAAAACATTTCCCAGTGCCTTGTACAGTTGGTAAATCATCTGATTTTGTAATGGGCTCAGCTTTTAGAATTCTCTTTTTCAAGCACACCCTTGTGCAATAGCCTTGATTTTTTGGAGTGATCTGGCTGGACTTGGAATTTAGGAAATGTGAGAGTCATGGAAAAGGCTTTTAATGCAATGTTCAGACAGGAAGTGAGTGACTGGTGCAGGGACTCCTTTTATACGACCTCCTGACTAAAATGATGTCAATTTAATTTCATTTTTTCACTCTGATTTGAATAAGAGCAACAACTAGTGTTGATGACTTTGCAGTGAGTAGGAAATTTAGAGTTATTCTGTTTTGTAAAATTATATCAGATAAATCATAAACTTACTTCTTGTAAGGTTGAAATTGTATTTGAAGTTTGTCTTTTAATATGTTTAATAGCTGTTAATATGATTAAATATTATATTTGGAATTACAGTTTCCTGGGTACAAGTTTGATTTTAATTTAGGGGTAAAACTTGCTAGTTTAGATTCTCATATTTAATATTACTCTGATAAGTTGTTTTTATGAAGAGTTTTTGGATGCATTTTGGATTAGGGTTAGGACTGATTATTAGGGACTGTGATTGTTCTGTTTTATCACAGTCTCACAGGTGCCCAAGGGCTCTTTGTTCTTCACTGTGTATTTTTTGTTTTTTCTGCCTGAATCAGGGCACTAAGGCACATTATTTCCCCCCTGTGTGATCTGGAAGGCCACTTTGTGCAGGGGCTGTGAATTTCTCTGGCTGTTTTTCCACTCAAACGTTGTTGACGGAGTAAAGTGACCTTGAGCTTCTGGGAATGGGAGTTTGGGGAGGATGAGAATGGGCAGCACCAGGCTACAAAAACACAGCAAAAAAATCCAAACTGTGAGAAAACACAGGCAGAAAGTGAGCAGCTTTTTTTCTCTCTCCTACCTCCTTTTTTTCTGAGGAGAACATTGAAAAATAACGAGGAGAGGAGGGAAAGCTGGGCAGGAACACAAAGTTGTCCCCCTTGGTGCTTCCCCTGGGCTTTGTGTGACTGCTCTTTTCCCTCCCACAGAAACTCTTTGTGATTATCACCTTCAGCAAACACATCGTGGAGCAGATGGTGGCCCTCATCGGGTGAGTAATTCCCCAGCTCAGTAATTAATACCTGCACCCATTAAGTGGAAAAATACTGGAGGAGGCAGCTCAGGTTGTGCTTTGTTCCAGGCTTTGCCCCCACACGGTTTGGGTCTCTCCTTCCCCCAGTCCTTGGAGGATTTTGGTGGCCCTGCAGGCTCAGGGTTGTGGGATCAGCACTGAAACTTCCCCCCAAACCAAGATCCAGCTCTTCCACTCCCAGATCCCTGCATTTATAGATGGGATGTTTGCCCAGGGTTTTCTGCAGTGCTGTGGTGGGATCCCGTGGCAAAAAATGAGAATGGTCATAGAAAATTATATTTATAGAAAAAAAATCATAGAATTCTGTGATTCCATATGAAAAACCTGAGATTTTATACAGTGTTCCAGCCTGACAATAAACATTCTCCTCAACTGGAAGTACCTTACACATTGACAACATCAAATCACTCCTAAAACATCAGAATGAGAAATTTGGTGTGTGGAGCCCATTCTGTTAAATCTGGTAGAAATGGATAAAGTGTCCTGATTTTGAGAAGGTTTGCTTTGGGTTTTTTTAAACTAAAATTAATCCAACCTAATTTAAATCCATAAAATAAATTTCAAGGTGTTCCTGCTTTCCCAAGGTTTCTTCTCTGGGGCAAGTGGATATTTGGCTGCCCAAAGTGCAATAACTATTTTCACATAATGGCCACACTCCTCAAGAAAAGTTTCAGGGGAGGAATATCTGGAAATAATTCCTTTTAAAACAAAACTCCCAGCAGTGATGGTGTACAAAGAAAAAGGAGTGTCAGAAGAACCTTGCAGGGCATTTCAAACAAATCCTGCTTTTATTATTCCTGATCTTCTGCTCCAGCATCTGCTTTGTACCAAAACTCAGAATTAATTTGTTGCTGTGAACATTATTTAAAAAAAAAGGGAGGGAGAGAGAGAAATGTGGTTTCTTTTAAGCATCCTGAGTTGTTCTCAGCATCAATCACCCCAGACAGTTTGATCTGCCCCTAGCTCAGGTACATTTCCAAGGATTTACTCTCCTGTGGATGCTTTGAGCCAAACCCAGTAGATTTTTCCTACTTCATCTGTCTTGGAGATAATTTTTGCATTGAATTACTTCGAATGCATTCACAGGAGCTCTGCTGGATTGGGGTTTTATTGGAGGGTTGATGTCAGAGTTAAAAAATGTTCCTGGGAGACAGTGAGAATTTTGGAATGTCCCGGTATCCTTGACTTTTCTCAAGCTGTCTCCAGCATTACCTCATCAATTTCTGTTAGAGGGGAGCCTCAAACATGTTAAACAATACCTTGCCCTAAAAACCCTGTTATTGAATTAAAACAGAGCTCTGCTTAATGGTCAGTAACTTTATTTTAATCAAATTCTATCCACCACAATGACTTTTAGACTTTCTTTGTCTGGGCTGTTGCTCTAAAACAATAGGAAATATCTGAGCACAAGAGCTGAAAATAATGAACATAGTGATATCCAGGATAAATGGAACCTAGACAGAAGATTTAGTTGTGAGATAAAGCCTGAGAATATCTGATTTTATGAACCAGGGAGATTTTCTTGACAATTTTGTGATTTTTAGTCAAAAAAGCAAAACTGATTCATGTGCAGATTTTGTTCTTTGTTGTCACTGGATGCTGCTGGCTCCCTCACTGAGCCAGGCTGCCTTAATATCATTGAATTTGATTTTACAGTTTTGTCTAGGGCTCCACTACAAACAGATCATAAAATACTTTTTCCATTCATTAAATAAAAAAAAAGGAAACAGAAAAGAAAACATGGCAGGAAATTAAGAAGCTGTTTGCAGAAAACTTTAAATTTTTGTAGAATTTTTTTGGTGGGAGCTGGAGAACAAAAACAGGACAGAGGGTTTGAGAAGTGGGGTTGGTGTGAGGTGGAAATCCAGGCTGAGGAGAATTTCCAGAGGTGCTGGAGCTCACTGGGGCTGAGAATTACCAAATTCCAGCAGTTCCTGCCCTGAGCTGTTTTGTTTTGTTGGTGCCTCAGTGCTGGGAGAGGATCCTGCTCCCCCTGAGCTTTGCTGAGGGGAGATGCTCTGGGGGAGTTCTGTGTTCTGTCATTTCAACAAGTTTATTGCTGACTTTATTCAAGTATTTCATTCTTGTGTGTGTTTTGAGGGGTTTTGGCCCCTCAGTCCTTTCCATTCCTGGTTTTTACCTGCAGCTGCAGGGCTGTTTGTGAGGTCACACAGTCCTTCAGAGCAGGGTGATGTTTTAAAGGCAGTTTAAAAGTGGATTAAGAATTCCCAGAAAACCACTGAAGAAGCAGTTCTCAAAGCACACAGCATCCACTAAACTGTGGCCATCCATTCTGGTGGGAAATGGTCAGAAAGAAATAAAAATGTACATTTTTTTAGGAGGAATCCCACCCTGCACAGATTCCCTCTGGCTGTGGGTAATGATGAACTGGGCTGGGATTGTTCCTGCAAGAGGTGCTCAGCTCCAGGGGTGGATCCTACAGCAAAACCAGTGAATTCCTGCCTGGAAATCAGAATTCTAGAATGATTTGCGTTGGGAGGGATCCTAAAGCTCATCCAGTCCCATCCCACACCTTCCTCTGCCCCAGGCTGCCCCCAGCCCTGCCCAGGCAGCCACAGCCTCTCTGATGCCTTGTTACTTCTGAAAGACTCATCTACTCAGTTAATGATTAGTTAATTCAGTTATTATTCAGTTAATTCAGTGAATAAACTGATTGGGGGTTAAAACAGAAGCCAGTAAGATTTTGCCAGTTTGATTTTTAAGTCTCTTCTCGTGGGTGTTACCTCTGAGGATCCAACAAACTGCAAAATCCACCCCAAAATATCAGTGCTCTGCAGTGTCCTTAAGGCAGTGGTTTTTGTGGGACAGCTTTCCACCCTTCCCAGCTCTGCAGGGCCGTGGGAGGGATTGCACAGCTGAAAGAAAAGCAGTTTTTTGGTCACAGGTACTGGAAGTGGTGCCTGGACAAACCAGTTTGTTGCTGTTTCTTGTGCCATAATTCTTTGCTCACAACTTAATCTCAGTTGATGCTGGTAAAGGGAGCGTGGTGTTCCTTCCACCAAAAAAGCACAAATGAGATCATGGTGACTGACTGAGGTGACTGGGAAGATTGCTTAAAGATTGTTGGGGTTTTTTTAGTCAAAAATAATTTGCACTACAGGTTGAGGTTTTATTTCTTTAGCACACAAGGCAGGGGGTGATGAAGGGACAAACAGAAATCTTGTCCTGGGGTGGGGAGAGAGTGGCTTCACAACCTCCTGGGAGGGATTTTGGAAGGTTAAACCAATTCTGTGGTTCAAAATTCACCAACCTTCCTGCCACAGGTACAGCAGAAACCTGGGGGTGTGTCCTGAGCACAGCACAGCAGCTGCACACAAGAATGGCTTTAGTGCCCTGGAAGGGACACACATGTGGCTGAAATTCGAGGAGCTTTGGTGTTGAAAGCTTTCCAGTGGATCACAACAGAATTAGAGGAGTTTATTTGCAAAAGGCTTGAAGGATTTAACTCTGAATGAGCAAGGGCTTTTTTCCCTAAATTGAGTTTTTTTAAAAAAAGAATTTGTTTTAAAAAGCAAGCAGAAGTTTCCTTCCAAAGAGCAGCAGTGAGCAGAGCTGAGGACGGGCAGGTCAGAGATGTTGCAATTGCTGATTTTGAAAGCTTTGATTGAACATAACAGAATGTCCCAGGGAGGAAAAGCCCTGGAGCCTCCTGGGCTGCCTTGGCCACTGGAGCATGGCCCAGGTGGGAGCCACGTCACACCTGGGCCCAGCTCAGCCTTGTAACCTCCACCAGGATCTCTCCTTGCCTCATCTCAGAAAGCACATGGAGCTGCCAAGGAGCCTTTTAACCCCAAAACCTTCCTGTTCATCCTGCCCATAAACCAGATTTATTCTCTACAACCTCAGAGCTCTGGGCTCAGAAAACAGCTCAGCTCCAGAGCTGTGCTGAGGGTGCTGGTGGGGGCTGGGGGCTCTGCTTTGGCTGGAAAGGGAGCTGGGTCCAGCTTTGGGAAGCCCCAGGGTTCAGGTTTTGGGCAATCTCAGCTCCCAGGATTCAGGTTTTGGGAAGTCTCAGCTCCCAGGATTCAGGTTTTGGGATGTCTCACCTCCCAGGATTCAGATTTTGAGCAGCCCCAGATTTCCCTAAACCTAATCCAGATTTTGGGTAGCCCCAGCTCTCAGGATTCAGATTTTGGGCAGCCCCAGGTTTCCCTAAGCCTGACCCAAGTTTTGGGCAGCCCCAGCCCCAGGTTTCCCTAAGCCTGACCCAGGTTTTGAGCAGTCTCAGGTTTCCCTAAGCCTGACCCAGGTTTTGAGCAGCCCCAGGTTTCCCTAAGCCTGACCCAGGTTTTGAGCAGCCCCAGCTCCCAGGGCTGAGTCAGGCTCAGGCTGAGCCCCTCTGAGTCACTGCAGGGTCGTGCTGGTGGTGGTGGAGCCTCGGGGAAATGGATGGTTTAAATACTGTGAGAATCTTTATCAGCACAGGAAATGACAGCTCATTAAAATACTAACCGTTGAGCCAGTTTAGATCACTGTCTGGAAAAAAATTAACCATTGAAGGCTCAGAGGGCTCACAGGAAGAAAGGTGCCCTGTTGAGACAAGGGACACGTTATGCAAATGAATCAGCTTTGTTAATTGACCAGTGGCATAAAAATATTTCCACTGGAATCTATTTTTCAATGGTTTTTAAAATACCTGACTTCCAGAGAAGTTGATACCAACGTGCTGGAATGAAACTTCTGTGGGAGGGGTGGCTAAAACACCCGAAAAAAGTAAAATACCCAAATTCAGTGCTTGTTCTTAAATGTTTGATTGCTCTGGAGCTGCAGGATGGATTTTTCTTGTGTTCTCACACAAGGAAAAATAGAGAAATGGGGATAGAGAAATGGGAATCTCACAATTGGTGTTGGTGGAGATCGTTTAATGACGTTTTCCATAAATGTTAGGAAGGTGAAACCTTTGCCTTCCCCCTGTGGCCTGGCTGTCAATAGTCCCATTGAAAGAGATGATTTAGAAAGAGCTGAAGGTCCGGGCAGGGAGGAGCCCATCCCAGCACGTTCCCTTTCTTTGTGGGATCTTTGTGCCTCTTCCCTCCCTTCTCTGCAGCAGGAGATAATCCCTGGCCTTGGGCAGGGACAAACCCACGGGGATTTGTGTCAGAGCTGTCTTCCTTTGGAATTGTGGTGCTATTTCCCAAAGGATGGTTTTTTCCTCTGGCTGTTTCAGCCCCCAAACCTGCTGGTGTTTGCCCCGAGTGTGTGGAGTGTGAGGGAAAAGGGATTTTCCAGGCTGAGGGCTGTGGATATTGGAGGGATTATCCATAAAGTGGGGCCGTGACTCAATATTGCATCACCTTCCCCAGGTGTGTCCAGCCTTGTTTGCACCTTCTGTTCCCCCTCAGGGCTCTGGGTTCCCTCCAGGTTAGGATTTCTGGGAGAAAATTAAATGAAATTAAATAAACTCCCGTGTTTGTGACCCCCCAGTGCTCCCAGTTTCCTGAGGGGAAGGATCCCAGTTGTTCACAGGGCTCAGGGCTGGCTGCACTGAGGTTCTCATTGACATTTTTAATTCCATCAGGATCAGTTCAGGAACAGCTCAGGGTTATTGATCAGCTGCTTCAGCATCACTTGGTGTTCGAGGCCTCTAATAAATGGGGAACTTCCATAAACTTTCAAATTTTCATTCCTGAAAAATCATGGGTTTGTTCCCAAAATTTGAGTCTACAATGGCAGCTGCTTTTTTTATTTGAAAAACACTTGTGAATTGTAACATTTCTCTGTGGAAAAGTGAACAAATATCCAAATGTGCTTTGATAAAGTGGGAATTTTATATCCTAACTTAGGGTGTGACAGATTTTTTGTGAGATATTGGTGCAATGACCCTGAGGGGCAGCATTTGCTAGAGACCTGTACTTCAGGATTTAGCAGAGCTGGAATTAATTCCCTGAGTGTTCCCGACCTCTCAAAGCACAGGCTGAGAGATTTCAGTCACTCAGGAACAACCCATGCTCCTGAAGACTTTGTAAAATGAAATCATGCCTTTCAGAAATGTAAATGTAGTAATTAAATAGTTATAAATAATTATTTTTAATAATAGTAAAAATTCAGATGACTGGAATATCAAACAACTTCCTACTTTTTGTAAACTGGCCCAGGGAAAATACAATTTTTTCTCCTCTGGGTTGGGTACTTTATCCTGGTGCCTTTGAGGAAAATCTTTCTGTACTTCAAAGATTCTGTTAAAAAGCTTTAAAGTTTCCCCAAAATCATTTAACCACCAGTGAAAGGCATTTGAGGTGCAGCTGTTGACAGTTGTTCGTGGAAAAGCAAATTAATACATTTAAACTCAGATTTGCTGTACCTGGACTGGAAGTTTTTGGAGTCAGGCTCTGCAGGTTCTTGGTGTAATTTTTTAAATAATCCTTGAGGAACTTTGCTGAATCTCTGTCATGTGGTGCTTCAAACAGATGGGAAGTTTTGTTTTATTTATTGGGAAAAGAGCTTTAGAATTGGTCTTTCAGATAGGAATTATAGCTCTGAGTTAAAAAAAATAAAGTGCATCTGTTTAGTTACAAATAGCAGGTAATTGTTCTGAAAAGAGACACCAGGAGTGTTTTTTCAGTGAATCCAATTTTTTTATGGGTGTTTCCGTTGTAAATTAGAATGGAAATCATGGTTTTGACTGAAATGTTATGATTTTAGAGAATTTAGGATTACCAAAGGCTACTGCAATTTTGGGGAGCTTGTTCTCAGTTTCAATTCCATTTAACATTAAAACAATTAAAAATTAAAATTCAGCAGAGAATCAGAATGAATCCAAACAAAAATTTAGTATTTAACATTAAGGGTTTCAAAACCAACTTCTGGACCAGAATTTCCCCTTCCATATTCTGGATTTCAAAGACAATAGGTTTGATTCCCGAAGGAACACGGGGGAAATTGGGTTTGGATTATTCCCGGGTTATCTCCCAGCATCTCCCTTCTCCAGTCCTGTGAAATTTGTGGGTTTTTGGAGGTGCTGAGTGCAGGAATTGTGATGCAGATTTGGCCCTGCCTGGTCCCACCCGGATCCCACAAAATTCATCCCAAATTTTCCTCCCCCTCGGATCAGCACCGAGGGAGCTCCGAGGTTTGCAGGGACACAGAACTCAACTCTAATTACATTAAATCATTTTAAAGATTTTTTTTAGATTTAAGATTATGCCTTTGGATATCAGGTGGCACATAACTGGGTGATTAAATGATTTAATGGTGTCCAGAAAAGCACCAGTAACTAATACTGTGCTGCCGAGAAGGGATTTCAAGAATTTAATGTGGATTCGTGATTTTCTAGGTTTTTCTCTGCTTTTTTAACTCCTTATTTAAGTCTGTGCACCTTTTTTTTCAGAGTTAAAGCCTTTACAAATGTACAAAAAAATAGGATCTGAGGTCCTTCATTTAGGATCTCACAGTTCTTCAAAATTGCTTTGATAAAATTAATTTTTGTGCACTTAACTGATAGTAGTGCCCAGGCAGGGAAATAAAAAATGAATTATTTAGTGAGAAAATTTTTGAAATATTGTTTTGATGCAGCAGGAGCTCCTCAAGACTCTGAACTTGGGTTTCATATCTTTGTTCTGTCTTTTATTCAATTCAGGGCCTGACGGAGTTCAGCTCTCGGTGAGGAACGGAGTCGTTCCAACACCACCCTGTTAATCATTGACCCCTCATCATTTAAATATCCCTCATTTCATAATCATGCAGAAGTTCAAAAGTAAACCATTACCTTGCAGTCGCTCCTCAGGGCTCCCAAGAATTGTTTGAGAAAGAAAAGAAAGCTCAGAATGTCCCCGATGTTGTGAGGGTGACTCGTCCCGCGGGCCCTGGGAGAGCTTTTCGCAGGAATAGTCAGTGCTGAGACACCCCTGGAACACCGGGAATGCTTTGGGACATTGACACATCTTGTGTAAAATGAATAAGGGACGTGCTTTGGCCTCCACAGGTTGATTGTTGTTTTTTATGTTCCCAGAATTTTTACCAGTCCGGGCACAGAGTTTCCTCACCCGGTGGTGAATCACGGGGAGGGGGGAAGCGACCTTTTGCTGGGAAATGGGTTCAAAAAACCTCCTTTGCCCCTGGCCATGAAGGAAATAAATAGATTTACTGGAGGAGAATGAGACACTTTGTTTCGTGCTTTTCAGAAATTCCTAAAATTAGAAAGCTGTTATTTTTTAATTGGGCTTCGGCCTGGAAAAGGGAATTTGGTGTCAGAGCAGGAGGCTGAGGGGAATTGTCCAGCTCCTTGGTGTACACCTTGGCTCTGAAGGGTTTTACCAAACCCACCCTGGAGCAGCAGCAGGAGTAGTGGATTTAATAAATCTAAATAATTAACATTTTGGTGAATTTTTTAATATAGAAGACCACAGTGATTTCTTTAAAATTAAACAAAAACCAGAATCTTCCTTCTGTTTGCAATTCAAGTGGTCAGTAATGAAGAGTTAGGACAGGGTGGATCCAACTCTGGGGATGTTCTCCCCACACAGCTCAGGCCAGGGGGCTGCTGCTGGTCATTTAGAATTTATATCTGAATTTAGGGAGTTTTATAATGTAGAACACCGTGAATTCTTTAAAATTAAAGAAAAATGAGAGTCACCCTTCTGTTTGCAGTTCAAGTGGTCAGTAATGAGGAGTTAGGACAGGGTGGATCCAGCTCTAGGGATGTTCTCCCTACACAGCTCAGGCCGGGGGGTTGCTGCTGGTCATTTAGAATTTATATCTGAATTTAGGGAGTTTTATAATGTAGAAGAACACAGTGATTTCTTTAAAATGAAATAAAAATTAGAATTTCCCTTCTGTTTGCAGTTCACGTGGTCTGTAATGAGGAGTTAGGACGGGGTGGATCCAACTTTGGGAATGTTCTCCCCACACAGCTCAGGCCGTGGGGTTGCTACTGGATCATTTAGAATTTATATCTGAATTTTGGGATGTTTTGAGGGGTTGTGACCATTCTGACAGGGGTTTGGGTCTGTGCTAAGCAGGATTTCAGGAGAGGCTGCTGAGGGCCGAGGGCGCTCCCGTTCCCAAGTTTTCAGCTTCAGGACGGAGCTGTCGGCGGGGCTTTGCCGGGCCCGGGCCGGGGCAGCGCTCGGGGCCGCTCCTTTGTTCCTTTGTTAATCCCGGCTCGGGGGAGGCGCTCCAGGATCGCTCCCGCATTCTTTTTGGGACGGGATGACGCACGGATTGTCCTAAAAAGGACTTGGCTGGGCAGAGGGGCCGGCTCCGTGCGGGAGAGGGGGCGAGGCTTGGGCCGAGCAGTTTCTTTTTTAACCGAGGGATGACACAAGCCCCAGTCATTTCCTCATTAATCGGTTCAAACCAGTTCTTACAGGAACTGCCGCTGATAAATGTGGGACTTCTCCGAAGTCATTCATTGGGTTCTCAGCGCTGCTGCCTCCCAGGAAATGCTCCGGCTCCCTCCTCTCTTCCCAGCGCTGGCTTGCTCAGAAAGATTTTTCTTTTGAAGCGCTTTTTGAGGATCTGGGGAAATGCATCCCTCCCGAAGTATCAGATCAAAAGATGAAATGTGGTTTATTTCTGTTTGCTCGAGTAGCTTCGAGTTCCCTGCTGAGCTGTGGCTCAGCCTGAACTTTGTTCTGATTAGGTAAAGTGGTAAGTTTAAAAAAAAAAATGTTTTTTGGTTTTTTTTTTCTCCCCTATTTTGTCTTTTCTCTGGGATGAACTTTCCATCAGTGCTATTCCGAGTATAGGTCCTTCTCTTCAGAAGCCATTTCAAGAATATTTGGAAGCTCAGAGGATAAAACTTCACCACAAATCCGACGGTGCTGTGCCACAGGTAAGACCCTCTTTGCCTCCCTCCCTCCCCGGCTCACTTTTTTCTGTTCCCTGCCTTAGACTTGTAGTTTTTACAAACGTAACTCCCCATTCTGTTTTTCAAAGACCTGCACCCACACAGGGAATAGATAAAAATCTCATTTTAAAAGCAACCTGGGAATTAAAAATATTAATTGTGTGCTTCTGGAGTTCAATCCTTTAGAGAATAAATTAAAGTATAAATCAAAACGGGTGGCTTGTCTTGCCCCTCTGCATGAGCTGCCTCCTCGGAAAGTTTAATTTAAGGAGAAAAGATTTGCCTTTCCGTGTGAAATAGTGACAATCTGGGCAGCACCAATGCTTCAGAAGCTGGTGGGATTTATGGCTCAGTGGACAATAAGAGAAATAAAATCCCATAGCCTTTAGTCTTTGAAAGGAAATTACAGTGTTTGGAGCAGGTACCGGGACAGAAGTGATACAGGAAAAAGTATTAGATTTTTTTAAAGTATTTTTTAAAACTTACCCTGAATTTTCAGTGGGACAGAGCAGCTTTGATATAAAATTCTTGAGGCTGCTGAGGCATTTTGAGCTAAAACCCCTGAATCCAACTCACATTTCACGTGCAGCTGTTGGAAAAGTCCCTTTTGCCGGTTTCTTACCACAAAAGCGCCGGAGTCAGGAAACGTGCCGTGATTTCTGCAGGGGGTTGTGAGCAGAGCATTGCTGCCCTCCTCTGACAAAAGGCACAACTTGAGAATTCCCGGGCGAAACGCTGCCAGCGGCCCCGGGACACCAGAGAGTGGGATCCTAACGAGGAGATAACCCAGAAAAGGCAATTTAGGGGAAAACCCACATTGTTAACCAATGACCTGCTTGTTTTCTTGGCGAGGAGCGTGACAGGGAGCGACAGGCAGGGGCTGCTAATTCCCAACTCCACAAATCATTAGCGGAGCCCAAACAATACTGGGAATAATAAATCACTTTGGGAGCACCCTGGGAATGATCAGGGATTCGTCATCTGCCCGCCAGTGCTTTTGGCAGCCCCTCCTGCATTGTGTTTCAAGGGACTGAAGTCGGTTTTGCAGAGGGACCTGCAGGAATCCTGTCAGCTCACACTTGGTTCCTGGTTTTAATTCGATTATTGCAGAATAAAGGACACGGTCAGGCTTTCTCCCCTTTCACCCAGAGCTCTCCGTCGTCCTGTCCACTAATCTTCATTCTCCTCCTCCTTCTGTTTTGTCTCTTCAGGGGGAAAACTGGCTCTCCTGGATATTTGAAAAATTGGTGATTGTCATGGTTTGTTATTTTATCTTATCTATAATCAACTCCATGGCCCAGAGCTATGCCAAGCGACTGCAACAGAAGATGTACTCGGAAGAAAAAACCAAATGAGCTTGGAAAAAATGGGAAAAAACCCCTCAGGATGGGTTTTGGCAGACACGAGAAATGACACATCTTTTCATATGTTTAAAAAACAGCATTATTCAAAAGGGGGGAAAAGATTTTAACATCAATTTTCAACTCTTAACAAGTATTTTTTGTTTGATTTTGAAAGTAATTTGGATATTGGAGCAACGGGTTCATTGACAAACTTATAAAAGTTACGGTAAGGCGTAAATGAGTCTGGGGTGTGTTTTACAGGATGGACAACGGGGTGTTAAATGGACTTTAACACTGACGTTGTCCATACAAATTACTTCCAAAACTGCTGATTTAATCCTCTCCATCTCCTGATTTAAGTTCAGACTGACCTGAGGGTAACGTTTTCTTTTGAAGGGGGTGGCTGGTTTGCTTTTTTCCATAAGTTTCTTGACCATGACAATGTAAATAACCGAGTACAGGTCGGGTACCAAGTGTTGCATGTCCCTCACGGTGAGGCTGTGCTGTCTGAATTCCCAGTGTCCCATTGCATTGCACGCTGGAAAAGCCACCCTCTCCATGGTGTTAGAGATGGTTGATGTCAAAATGCTGAAGCCAACGTTTTTTATTCTGTATATTTAGAATGAAGTTAAGATAAAAAAAAACTTTATAAAGTCATCTTAAGATCATTCCAGAATTTCTTGTGTCAGTCTTTTTAAGCTGTTTCTTTTCCTCTCTCACTTTTGGATGCTCTGTGCATGTTTGCTCATCCTTCCTGCACTAATGGTGCTCAAACCCTTTGTTCTTTTTTTGTTCTTTTTTCTTCAGAACTTTTGCTTAGCAAAGGGAGGAGGAAGGCACAGTCACTGCTTGAATAGGTTAAACAGAGAACAAGATTGGTTATCCTAAATTCTGCTCAGGTGTTGGCCCCTGAACTCAGAACTGTGGGCAGTGGAGGAGCAGAGAGGGGGAAGAGTTCAGATTCCAGCTGAAAGCAGATTTTACCCAGTAATGGTGCAGAGAACTTTAGAGAACCTTTAACCAAGTCAGATTTGTTCTGATCAGCGTGTGCCAGCTCAGATGTACAAACCAGAACTGATTTTCAAACGGCTCTTTTCCCTCCTGAGTGCCTCAATCCCCGCTGCTGCCGCTGTACCTGCCTTGCCCTGATCACTTGTGAACCATCGGCTTTTACTTTTATCCTGGGGGCGTAAGCACCAAGAATTCATGAATTTGCCTTTCTAAGGAGCCTTCCCAGGCGGTGGCTGAGCTGCTCCTCCTTTGGGCAGGCCGGGGGCAGGAGGGCTGTGCGGGAGCTGTTGTGCTGAGCGCCGTGCCGAGCCGTGGCTGTACCATCCTGTCGGATAGCTTATCAGACTGATGTTGACTGTTGGATCTCATGGCAACAACAGTCGGTAGGCTGTCTGACATTTTGGTATCTCTCATCTGACCGTGCCTCATCCATCCCCCGCTGTTCCCATTGAGCAGCAGCAGCACGTCCGTGTCTGGTGGGGCTGCCAGTGAGCTCCCAGTGCGGGACAGAGCCCTTGTGGAGCTTCCCCTGGGCGGGGCTGAGGTTTGTACCGCTTCTTTTGGCTTCTCAGGGAGCTCCAGGCAGTGCTGGGAGTGCCTGGGGAGGGTTTGCAGGGACTCAGCAGGTTCAGTTCCAGCACAGGAGTTGGTACAGGGGAGTTTAAAGCCCTTCAGCTGCTCCTGGTGATATTTAAAAGGTGAACAGTATTTACTAAATCCTACCATGAATATGGCCTTTGACAATAATGTCACAAAGAACTTGTTCTGGTACAATTCCAAACCCCACAGCTCCGTTTGGGACTTCACCTTTGCAGCCTACAACCCCTCAGTGCTGCACTTTGTGAGGGATCTCCCCAGAGTTCCCTTTCCCCTCAGGACTCTGGGTCAGTGACAGCCCAGACACTTCTGCTCC
The DNA here is from genome assembly GCA_037834095.1 of Argya squamiceps. NCBI lineage: Eukaryota > Metazoa > Chordata > Aves > Passeriformes > Leiothrichidae > Argya > Argya squamiceps. The sequence goes on along the minus strand of JBBMKD010000063.1, from coordinate 2,574,724 downwards.
CCAGATCTGTCACCTGGGGGACACAGGTGTTTGTTAACCTCTCACTGCTGGGAGGGGACAGCACTGGTGCCATGCTGGGGTCCCTGTGTGCCCTCAGGTTGGACTTAGCACACTGCAACAATAACTAAAAGACAAAATAATCTCTTTTTCCTTGAGCCTGAGCCAGTAAACTGCACATTTCTAAATGCTTCAGAGGTCTCCTTCAAATTCTGCCTCTTGCCTGCTGGAAAACCTGAAGGAAAACTGGAAGTTTTCTCCCACTTTTGGTTTAATATGTTTACATATATGTAGTGTGAAATATATATATATATATATATATATTGTTCTTCAGCTTGTGTTTCCATGTGTCCATTCCAATAAGCTCTGCTGTTATTTTGAACCTTTCTAACACTAAAGAAGGAAGTGATCATTCTACCTGGGAGATAAGACTTGGTAAAAGGTAAAAAAACCCTAATAATCGAGACAAAAATGACACAAACCTGATGAGATTTGCAATGGATAGTTTTATGTTTGCTTAAATAAACAAAGAAATAACGTTCCCCAGTGTTTATTTCAGCTGGATTGTTTCCATTCTCTGTACTGAAGTCTTTTGGTAACACTGTGACATTTGCTGTCCCAAACATTCTGCAGTGTGAACACAGAAGATAATTCAGCTGCATTTTGTGCCTTCAGAGAAAGACTCAGCCTTTAGCATTTGACCTGAAAATGTGGATTTTGCTCCCTTAACCCAAAGTTCCCCTTCCTTGCACACATCTTCCTTACACGTTGGAAGCAGCCAGTCAGTTCAGTGTGTTGGGGACAAATCCAAGGGGAGCTCTTGCAAGAGGAACAATCTTGGCACAAATCCCTATTTTTAGGGCTCCCTAACTGCTGTTTCTTGCAGTCAAAACACTAAATAATCTTGCTTTCTTTTTCTGGGAATGACTGAAAAGCACACTGAATAACAGTCCTGTAAGAACAGCTGATGACTTTAATGTGACAGAGGTGGGATTTTTTAGTCTCTTACTTGTGAAACATGGTCAGGTAGGGCTTTCCCTCTTCTTTCTGGGAGGGTTTTGCCTCCCCACATCTCTGAGGGCACCGAGAGGTGGCAGTGCCCCAGAGGGCAGGAATTGTTGGTGTAAGCAGAGCTCAGGTCAGGTCAGACTGTCCTGTTCCAGCCTCACGTCCATCAGGACAGCAAAGCTGCAGTCCCTCCCTCCCTGCCAGTGTCATGCTGTGTTTCTGTTCAGCAGCTCCCTCAGAGCTCCCCCAGCTGCCTGTTCCTGCTAAAAGACACTTGTCACTGACACTTGACAGTGGCTTGATGCTGTTCCAGAACGTCCTTCCCCGCTGTGCTTTTGGCCTTCAGTGTTTGATTTGTTAGAACCAGCCTCCCTCTCACTGCAGGCACTGCCAAGTGCAAGCACAACACTCCGGATGTTTCCCTGATTAACTAGCAGAAATATAAATATTAGTGAACAAAATTGATGGCAGGTGTAAAGATAAATGGGGTTGCGTGCATTCTTTGAGGTAAAAATAATGGATTTTCTTTGAAATGTAAAGTTAAAAAATACTTTGTGATCAGCAGTTAAAAGGCTGAATGTAGATGTAGATAGGGTAATTGGAATGACTCTTCTGAGATTTAAAATTTGCTTTTTTTGCCGTAAATTTGGTTGGTTTTTTGGAGGAGAAGGAGGAACAGCAATAAACAGTGAGGATTTCACCCAGCTCTCTCCAGACTGCAGCAGCTGGTGGAGTGTGGGAGTGGGAGGGGATCCTGCTGGGTCTCTGTAACCTCGGCAGAGGGGAGTGGAGCCATCCCCGTCCCTGTGAAACACCTCTGGGAGTTCAGACAGGAGGGAAACGTTTATATTTGTTCTTGCAAAGTCATTTTTAGAAAGATAATGCTGAAAAACTCTCTGAGCCCGCTGTGGCTTTGCTAATTCAAGTGCCTGATGGAGGGCAGTGAAATGCTGGCGTGAATTTCTTTACACATTTCACTTGTGAATTGATGCATCCACTCGGCAGCAGAACATTGTTGTGGCAGAGGGAGAGGCTGGAACAACCCGGGTCAGTTGTCACCAGAGGGGAAGGAGCTCAAACAAAACCTCACCGTTGTTATGTCACCTCCCAGCCAACGGGGAGAGCCCTGCAATCAGTGACTGCTTGGAATGTGTGAAGAAATCAGGAAAAAAACTGGTATTTTAGTCAAAAAAAGATGATTATTTCCGTGTTTGAATTGGGTGAAGAGGGTGTTGAGGCCACTCAGCTCATTCACTGCTGGTGGTGTCCAGGCGTGGTGAAACAAAGGTGCAAATGTGAACCTGTGGGATGGGCCCAGCTTGGGTGTCGTTTGCTTTAGCACTGCCCTTTGTTGTGCTGAGGAGGTTTTATTAATTTATTATTATTATTATCCCTGGAATGAGCCAAAGGGCAGTGAATTAGCATTAAAGCAAAGGTCACCTTTCTCTGGAGCTCGTGTGGAATCTTCCGTGTCCCAGGGCAGCGGCTCCGGGTTCGTTGCTGGGCCGTTCCCGGGGCTGCCCGGGCAGTGGCAATGAGGAAAGCGGCGGCTCTTTCCTGCCGAAAGGCGAGACAGGAGGTGTCAGCTCGGGGTGTTGTTCCTGCTCCGGTAACAGCCACACCCGGCTCCTGGAAACGCCCCTGCTGGGCTCCGAAATGGGCTGCTGACTCTGCTGACTCTGGTACCACCTGTAAGGAATTCCTGAGAGAGCCAATGCCTTTCCCAAAGTTTGTTTTATCCCCAGGAAATGAGCTTGTGGCACTCCTGTGCAGTCAGGAAAGAACCTGGCAGTTCTCTTGCAGGAGCTGCTGCTGATTAAAACATGAATTCCTTGTTCAAGGCTCACACTTTGAGGGACTGTGGCTTTCCTCAGAAGGTTTATTAGGATTTTTCCATCCTTTGATGGGAAAGCACAGATTTCCTGTGCTCAGCATTTCGTTGTCTCAGAGAGAAAACACACATTCAGATTTACAACATCGTGCAAATCCCACCATGGTCACAAAACCTCACTGCTCCCAGTGCCTGGTTTGCTGCAGCTGTTTTCTGGAGAGCTCTTAATATTTAGGATATTTTCATAACAACACATTTCATTTCTCAGATTCCTGGATTTGTAGGTCTCTCCTCAGCCCAGCTGACCTCTTGTGACACAGGCAGTGCATTCCTGGGTGTTGTGTAAGGCTCGAGGTGGGGAGCAGCAAGGAAGAAGAAACTTTTGAGATGCCTGAAGCTGGTATTTACTTGACTTCCAACTAATGGACGCCAGAAAACATTTTCAAAGCAACATTTTGCCACTGCAAGTGGTGATTTTAATTCTGTTGCCTCCTTTAACTTCTGCACAAAGTGTCTCTCCCAGTCCTGTGTGTGGCAAACCCCAGAGCAGCCCTGGAGCACGGGAGCCTGGTGGCTGCCCAGAGGAGGCAGGTGTTTGTGGGGGAAGTGAGGCAATCTCTGGCAACAGGTTCCACTTGTGACTGAGAGCTCCAGTTCAGGGAAGGAGGAAAAGGTTTAAGTGTTGTTTTAAGGTTTAAGTCCCTCCCTTGGGCCTTGGAGCCCTCTCTGCCCTCGGTGTGGAGCCTTTTTTGGCCAAGTTCAAGTCTGTCCCCTGCAGTTCTGTTCAGCTGAGATTTCCTTCCTCGTGTCACTGAAGAGTGAGCTCTCCTTTCACAGCACACCTCAGGTTTGTGTCTGGTTTTCATGTGAAAATACTGGGTTTGAGGGGAAGTGACTGAGTCTTGATAGAGGAAAATAATGTGAAACCCTGAGCAGTGGCTGGTGGGGGGGAATGGAAGCTTTCTTCTGGGAGCAGAGTATTTAATTGGATTTTTGGTCTTTCATTGCCAAATGTAGGATTTTGACTGTTTTATCAGTTGCATTTGGTTTCTTCACCACAATTCAGCCTTTAAAGGAAAGATTCATAACTTCAAATCACTCCATAAACACAACTGGTGACTTCAGGGACTCCCAGTCAGCTCACACAGGCTGGAGTTGCCCAAAGTGGGGTGGGGAGGAAACTTCCCAGGGTTTTTTTGCAAGAGGCAGAAGGCCAGGCCAGGCAGCAGCCAAGCACTTCCATGGGAAGATGGATCCCTGAAGGGGATTGTTCCAGGCCCTGTGGACAGCAGCAGCTCTGAGTGAGTGCCCAGCTCTCACCCCCTCACTGAGGAGAGTCCAGGAGCAGCCACAGCTGCCCTGGCAGCCGAGTCCAGGCAGGATTTGATTCCACCTTCAGCCTGTGGGATGAGGCCACTTCCCCCTTGGCTCCCTGGGCTCTGCTCTCCTGACGTGCTCCTGTAAATGATCCACTGCATCTTGGACACTGCTGGGCACAAACTCAAACCCAGTCCTGCCATCTGCCCACAATTACACCATTCTCAGGCAGCTGAAGTGTGTTTTTGTGAGCCTTAAGCAAACATGACATTGTCCATGTAACCAAATATGTACAATAATCATTTTTGCAGAATGCACCCACTTCAGTGCAAATCAAACTCATTTCTCCTCACATTCAACCAGAGAAACAAAAGCTCAAGCAATGGTTTTCTGTCCTTTTTTTGGTTTAACCAGTGGCTTTTTTTAGTTTCTCCACTTACTGCTTTTACTTTTAAAATAGGAATTTTGGCCTAGAGAACACCCTCAGTTTACTAATTTTTCTGCCTTACAGTGTAACATTTGGGATTTTTAAGTTTGGTTTTAAGACAAGAAGGTTTCTAGCACCTAATTCACACACAGATAAATGTGACTCTCTTAGGAGCCAGTTTGATATCTCTGAGGGTTGTATGAACACGTGGTTAAAATTCACATTTCTCCCACGATCTTTATCATGGAGCACCTTTACTCTAAAAATCACCTTTATTTCCTAAGGAGCAGTTTCTCCAATCTCTTCTCTGGAGCCTTTTCCCCGCGGCGGGCGGGAACACTGAATTGTTTCAGCTGCTGGAAGGGGTTAAGCGGGATTGCCCGGCCGCAGGGCGGGGGCCGAGCCCTGCCCCAGATCCTGTCTGCAGGGACAGGATCCCACAATGCGAGCTCGGGAGGAGGGACCGTTGTGAGCCCCGGCCGGACTGAAGGAGCCGGAAAAGCTCCGCGGTTCGAATTCAGCATTACCAGCTGCACTTGCAGCCCGTTAAAAGCTGCCCGAGTGTCGGGGCTGCGCCGCCGGAGCGTGGGCAGCGGCTGGAGCAGGAAGCTCCGGGGGAATTCGCTGCCTTGGAAAAGCTCTGTCTGCGCTGCCCTTGAGGAAAGGCAGCAGCTCAGTTCCTGTTGGAAGGTTTTTTGTGTTGTATCAGATCCGTGAATCACTTTCCTGATTCCTCTTGGGCAGGTTTTAAAGTGGTGTCCAGCATTTCTTTCAAGTACACTCAGTCCTATTTCCTTCTGGATGTTTGGGCTCTCATTTAATAATATTTATCCACACTAAATTTATTAGCAAATGCAGAAAGAAGTGAATAACTCATTCAAGGCCCTTTTGTACCTTAGTGTTTCTCACTAGTGTTTCAACTGGCAATTTGAATATAATTTCCTCTTTTAATTATTAAACCCTGGTTGTTGTGGGAACCACAGAATTTTTCTCTTACATATTTCATTCCTTCATGTGCTGGTGCTGAGTCCGACCTTAAAAACACCAATATCTATTTATGCCCAAAAAAAAAAATGTTATCTGTAACTACATTGCCAAACACTTACTGTGTTTAAAACATTTTAAGTTATTAAGGTTATTTTTCATTTTGGGGGTTTTGTTTTATTTTGTTTTGTGGGTTGATTTTTTGGGGGTAGGGTTTGTTTTGGGGTGGGTTTTTTTGTGGTCAAATAAATGTTCTCCTATTCATGAAATGTCTGCTATAGTTGGAGATCTTGAATCAGCTTCTGAGTGAGCTGCACCTGTCCATTCCAACAAACAATAGTGAGATTTGGAGCATTGTTCTGGGTTTATGGACATCCTGTGGGGACTTTGCCTACAACAGGCAAGGTCAAGGCCACTGAATCTGCTGTTCCTGTCTCTGAGCCCTTGGCTTGGGCTGACCTTTGATCTACCTCTTTAATTGTAATTGTTAATGAAATAAAGGCCTCCTTCCAGGCTCTATTTACATAATTAATTTTATGAAATACACAGAGAATTCCTCCTCCACCTTTTAATGTAATTGGAGGTGATGACTATTTGGTGGTGGCTGTTCACTTCCTGTCACTTTGACCCTCTCCACATCCTGGGGAAAAAATAAAGGAATCCCATCACAGATCAAAAAAATGAAGGCTCAGTTTGGGAAAGGGTGGGAGAATTTCAGGACTGAAAAACATTCACAGGAAGAAGCTTAGAGATGCCTAAAACAATTCCTGTCAGCCCCTGCTCCAGAGCAGGAAGGGATTATAGCAGCTAAAATTCTGATTTTTGCTTTGGGGTTACACATCTTACCTGTGTGCTGTGTTTCCTGACGTGGCACAAACTGTGCCATCAAACAAACAAAAAAGACCAAATATCCTGCTCCATTAGCCTGAAGTGCCATAAATAAATCATAAATATGGGTCTGTCTCATTCAGAGGTGCACTGAGCACCTGCTGTGTTTGCTTCATGCTCAGAACTCTGACCACAGAGAGATAACAGGAGGTTATTTCTGCAATAAAGTTAGTTATTGCTACAGCACTGCAGTGACCCACTGCTCTCTTCCTTGTTTCTCAGGGAACTCACCTGTCCTCAGCCTTTTGAAAAACCCTTTTTCCTGTTCTGTGAAGTGAGAGGGAAAAGAACTCCTGGGACTTGGCCATTTTTTCATGGAGTTACCTATTCTCATTTCTGATGGAAATTGTGTTTGGGATCTGCTGAAAACACCAGGGGAATTTATTTCTGTGTTGCTGAACATCCTGTGCCTTTTGGAGGAGGGAGAAGCTCACCATGGTCTCCTTTCCTGACCCTTTGTTCCTGCAGACTCCAGTTGCCTGTGCTGTTTGTCTGAACTCCTTGTGCAATCTTTCCTGCAGTTCCTTCTGTGAAAATACCCAAATTAGACAATGGTTGAAAGTGGCAGAGACACAGCAGAAAATCCTTCTGAGCAGAGCAGGCCCCAGCTCTGAGCTGCCACCTTTTGAATGAAATGGCACTAAAACCTGAGGTGAACTGTGAAATTTGTCCTTTTGTCAAGGGAGAAGTCCTTGAGATTGATTTTTAACTCTTAATTTTTGGCCTGTGGGATTATTTCTGTGGGAGAACAGTGTGACATTGGGGGGGAATGGCAAGAATTCCCAAAGCTCTCCCTACCATTAATGAAGAGCTAAGAGAGGCAGAAGATAACTCAGTGTTACAAGGTAATCTTTAATTCTATTGTATTCTTTTATTTTATTTTAATTCAGTGGGAGCCTTCCCAAGTTACTCCATCCCTTCTCCTGCCAGGAGGGAGCTGCAGCTTCCCAGGGCACCACCTTGTGGTCGTGGTAAAATTCGTGCAAAAAAGAGCCAAGTCCTTAAATTGACTTTAGAAATTATAAAATGTAAGTTGTTACAAATCAAATTGTAAGTTCTTACATCTGCAGTCCACCAGCCATCCTCATGGAAAATATGTTTAAATAATTAATAAGTTAATTAACTTATAATTTGGAGAAAACCAGGAATTGTAGTTTTGCTTAGTGAAATGGTCGGAAGAGGATACAGCTACAGTATATAGCAAATGTATGGAAAAATAGGTATTTATTAGATATATTTAATAAGAATAATATGAAAATAGGAATGTATTCAGTTCAGATTCAGTTCTTGCTATTCACACACACACAGATTCTCTGCTCCTAAGACTGAAAAAGAACTGCAGTACAATAATTTACATACTTCAGGAAGTTGATGGGAGGTTTTCCAGCTTGGTTCTTTCAGAAAATCTCTATTTCAGACCTTGTAACAAAGAAATGAATCACAGATTGGTGTAACTGGAGATAACTTGTTCCAGGGTTGTGAAGCAGTCCAGGAAATCTTCCTCTTGGATCCCAAACTTTGTGTACTGGTGAAGGTAAGCTCTGTGTGTTGAAGAATGGGTCAGACATTAGAAATCAGTGAAGATATTGGCAATTATTGGTGAAGTACCAGCACAACTCTTTTCACTTACTTGGAAGCAAACATATTCCAAGCTTTTCCTACGATGCTGTCCAGAGGTTTCAGCAGGAACTGGCTGTTGCTGACCAAAGCAGCAGATTTTTCATACTTGTTAAAAGCTCTGGGTGTTTTCCATGCACTAAAAGCATCCTGAGGGTTTAGCCATGATGTGTATAATGAGGGATCTTGGAAACTTCCTGTCATAAAAACAGGACAGGCCTTAGGACAAAAGCCACCCTTGATCCCTGTGTGGCCTAATCAATGCTGCCAGATCAGGGAACAGATCTGCAGAGTGGGCAGCCTGTTGAAAATACAGCTTTTGAATAGATTCCTTAGATTCTCTAGAAGCACAAATACAACTTTTAAACAGATTCCTTAGATTATCTAGGAGCACACTGGTGTGGAAAATCCAGCTGCCAGCAAAGCTCATCACTCCAGAAAGAGCTAAATGTATTTTCAGACATTCTAGCCAAGAATTCCAGATCTACACACCTGAGTCTCTTCCTCCTTCCCTGAAGTGCTTCAGGAAACTCAGAAGCGAAATACAACAGCCCTGAGCAATTAGACAATGTGGCTTTGGACAGTAAAATGTTTCTAGAGGGAATATCAACCTTGGGAGCCCAGTGTGTGGTTTTGGGGCCACATCTGGTTGCAGAGACAGCAGAGAGATGTGAAAGCAGAGCCCTGAGGGTTGTGCTGCTCCCTCTTACCCAAGTCTGCGCTGTGCACATCTTTTCCTCTCAGGATAACCAGGTTGGCAATGGAAGTGTTGAAGTGCAGGGGTTTGTTTGTGGAGGGGATGGAGGAGCCTGGCTGTGGTGGTCGGACCTGCCAGTCAATACCTTTGGGATTTGGGAAAAAAGACAGAAAAGGAAGTTAATGTTTTGTGAAGATGCAGATGGGAACCATCCCTGTGCCCCAAACTGAGACCACACTGGGGTTTGTAGCTGCTGCACATGAATGAAGCAGCAATCACACAACTCCCAGAGAAATCCACTGCTAATCCAGCAGGATTTGCCTGGCAGTCACTCTGCCAGAGAAAATGGATACCTGTTTCTATACTTAGCAAGCCTCCAGCCCATTCCTTGCATAACTGGGAGCTGTGACTGTAAATTACATGGGAGAGCTGAGCCTGATTTTTATGGGTAGAAGGTGTAAAAAGAAAAAGCAGAGCTCACCATCCAAGGAATGTTCCAAAGGAGTTATGTAAATTAAGTGCAGAGCCACAAACTGTCAGTTTGGTTTGTGTATTTTCAATAGTTACAATTAACTGAGAAGTCTGGAAGCAGAGCAGGAGCAATCTGGGAGCTGCTGTGGCAGCTGAGGGAATGGTGAAAGGAGCAGCTGGTTTTGTGGGGGCAAATTCCTGCTGAGGGCACCAGCTCCTTTCTGAACTGTGAGCTCCAGGAAACATCCAGCTTTATTCCATCTGCACAAAGGAATGTTTGAAGAGTGATGCAGACTGAAGGTGAGTCTGGGGTTTGTTTACCTTCCTCCATGTGAGCATTAGCAATGAGAATCTGCCTGAGGTGTTTGAGGAGGCCGGGCCAGCTGAAGGTGCTGAAGGCCAGGGAGCTCTGGGCCATCTGGGGGATGTTCCTGAGGCCCAGCAGCCGGAACTCGGGGTGGGGCACCAACGGCTCCAGCAAATCTCCTGAAAGGGGAAATCAACTGCTCATGTTTGACACAGGTACTGCACAGGGCAGCTCACGTGGGAGAGGAGCTGTTCAAGAGATAATGGAGAGCAGATTCTTCTCCAATGGGAGAAGAGTGTTCAGAGATTTAGCAATTTCAAAGCCACGCAAATTGCTGTGTGTTACTGAGCTCTATAAGAGGGGTTAGTAACTTTTATTTTACAGTTTAGATCAGAATCTCAAGGACTCTGCACTCCAAAGAGATGTGGAAGTTTAATTTATAAGCAATATGGGCAACCTCCTCTAATTCTTTCAAGGTACAAATGTCAGTCTGCTGACCTCTGCTCACCTCTTCTGCCTGAGCAAAACTCAGTTTGTTTGAGTTCATACAAACTTCCAACCCAAAGTGAAATGTGAAACTCAGTCCAAAATTACTGCCCTGTGCAAATTTCCTCTGAAATGTAAACAGGTACAAGGGTGTTTGTGATCACTTGAAAAAGGAGAAACAAAGTTCTTTTGGTAAAGAATGAAACCAGAAGTCAGGGCATCTATTTTTGACTCTGCTACAACATCGGGATCAAACTTCTAAATTGGTTTGTTCCTGTTTTAAACCTTGGGATGTATCCAAACCCTCGAGCCAGGAGAGTGAAGAGCTCCAATTCCCAGCTGACCTGACTGCAGAGGTGTGTGGATGTTGGGTTGGTACCTAGTGGGTTTCTGCTGTAGCCTGAGCCCCCTCCTGCTGTGTGAGTGGGCTGGAAAACACTGCCCAGCTGGTGAGCAATGACTCCATTGACATCCCTGAAGGAAATCTGTTTGATGTTCATCAGCTGGGCACAGATCTTGTGGATGACGTCGTTTTCATGGACAAGAAGGGCATCTGACGAGTGGTACAGATGTGACAGGGTCAACACAGAGTTGTAGTTTTGAACAATGACCTGGAAGCAAACAAAAAACCACACACACAAAGAAGAGTCAAACAACTTAATCTCTTTTTAGTTTATAATCCTCTGGCTCCTGTTGTTTCCTCAGTTATGATTTAGGAAGTGATTCATTTTCTTTGCCAGAGTGCAGAATGAGGTCAGGAGCTCAGAGGCTTTTCATGGAAAGAGGGCAAGACCTGTGAAAATCAGGTTATCCACACAAACATGCTGGAAGCAGATCTACCTGGGAACTGATTATAATGCTGAGATAAGGCCATATCAGGAGATTTCTAGTTATATAACAGAGCTTCTTGTGAATCTGCATCACTTCAGCACTTAAACTATCAAGTTTTTTTTATGAGAATTCTTTACCTGTGATACTGAGTCACTTGAACTTTTTCAGTGTAAAGTGTACCCATTTTCTAGTTTATTTTTGTTGTAGATTTTTTTTAAGTAACCAGTGATTATAAACCTATAAATTCTATATAAACCATAGCTATTCATTAAAAGGCAATATGACATTCACCTCCCCAGTGCCATAGGGCCAGATGACGTGGTTCAGCAGGAATGAGGTTGGAAAAGCATCTCTCAAACTCTGGGTGACAAATGCTCCCAGGCCTGAGCCTGTGCCCCCAGCCATGCTCATGATGGTGAAGAATCCCCCGAGCCTGTCACACTTCTCTGCTTCTTTCTGCACCAGCTCCATGATTGCTTCTTTGTGTCTGGGCCCGTGGACACAGTAACTGTGGGGTAACACAAAACAGCAACACAGGGTGCATCAAAATAAAAGCAGAAAGGTGAAGTTATTCCCACAGCTGCTGTTTTACCACTCCCAGGGAGTGTGAGCAGCTCCCCAGCCTGCAGAATCCCCTCAGGGGAGCTGGAGGCTGCTGTTCCTACCCGTTGGCCCAGTTGTTCCCAGATCCTTGCTTCTGGCAGAAGTGTGAGTGGCTGCTGTACCTCCAGTGGCCAGACCTGGCAGCCGTGGACAAGGTCTGGCTGATCACTTTGGGCTCCATGTCAACGAGCACGGCCCGGGCAGCAGGGACTGCACAGGAGGGAAAACAGAACTGGGGAAAATGTGCTGATTGTTTGGGTGGGATGGATGGATCCAAGGTTGTTCCCCCCACCCACTTCAGCCAAACTGTTAATGGGACAATACAGAAAGGAGCTGGCCATGCCCTGATTTCTGCTGAACCATTTATTGTGCCAAAAAACAAATCTGAGCTGCAGAGAGCACAGATCTTTCATGAAATAAACTATTTGATGTTTCTGTGTGCTGTAATCAGACCCTGAGAGGGGAAAAAAAGCCCTTTAAAGCTGTACCTCCAGATTCCTCCTCACAGAAGAACCTTTCCTTGCAGGACTCTTGGTAGGATTCATTCTCCTTCTTGGAACACAGCCCGTGGGTGCCACGGATGTCACTGCAGAGGGCACTGAACACCTCGTGCCCAATCTGGTTCCCACACTGCCCAAGCTGCACTGTGACAATTGACATCCTTATTCACTTGCTATTTAAGCCTGGAAAAGAAAATTATTTGTTTTCTCACTTTTGTTTGGTAAAGCAGGATGGAAACAGGTAATTATAACTCAAGAGTTCCAAGACTAGGATGCAAAATTGGAAATCTTAAGCCAGTTCAAAAACGTAGCTACTTTTCCAGTTGTGAACTGTTACCAGGCCTGATGCCAGAGCCTGTTGAGGTGACAAAAGGATTCCCTGGAGAATTTCCACCACACAGAGCAGTGTTTCACTGGTATGTTTTGACATTTTCCCCCACTCAGCATTTAGACAGCAGCTCTGCTTTCTCACTTTTCTATTCTTTCACAGAAACAAGGTCAATTCTTTTAAAACCCTCTTGATTATTCTGGGCTATGCTCCTCACTCCCATCCCAGCCGTGCCGCAGCTCTCCTGTACCGGCATTCCTTGGAAGGCTGCCCGTGCCTGTAACGCGTTCTGCAGGCAGGTACGAGCTCATTGCCCTTCCCGGGCCTGACTCCAGCGCTGCCGCCAGCCCAAGCCGGGTGTCACTACGAGACCGAGTCACTCCTCACGCAGAAAATAAATAATACGTGAATTATTGTCAGGCTCATGTCCAAAGCGTACGATACCGACCCTCCTGTGCCCGATTCTCTCCGCGGGGAGCCCCCCTCAGGGCCCGTCTCCCCTCAGAGAACACCGGCGCCCTCACGCCCCTCGGGTTCCGAGCCCCGCCCCAGAGCCTTTCTCCTCCACAGTCCGTCCCGACACCCCGATCTCGGTCTGGGCGCCGCTGTCGCCCCTGGAGGCTCCTCAGGGCTCCCTCAGTCACCTCATCCCCGCCGGCTCCCTCAGGGCTCCCTAACTCACTTCAGCCCCGCCGCCCCCTCAGGACTCCCTCACCTCATCCCCGGCGGCCCCTCAGGACTCCCTCACTCACCTCATCCCCGGCGGCCCCTCAGGATTCTCTCACCTCATCCCCGGCGGCCCCTCAGGGCTCTCTCACCTCAGCCCCGCTTCGAACCGCCCGCCTGGCGCGTGCGCAGAGCGCGC
>JBBMKD010000063.1:2512803-2561207 GCA_037834095.1 Argya squamiceps | reverse complement strand
CAGGCGGCGGCGGGAGCGCGGCGGGGCCGGGCAAAACCCGCGCTGCCCCGCTCTGTCCGCACTCGGGGCTGCGGGCGGCGCCGGAGCTCTTCCCCGCCGAACTTCGGCGTCGGGATCCCGGCACAAGCGCCGCAGCGGGGTCGGCGGGTTTTTTTAATTAATTATTTATTGTCACATGTCCGAACGTCAGTGCAGAAATGCCGATCTTGACGGAGCCGTGTAAAGCCGCTGCTCTCGCGCCAAAATTAAAAGCAGAGGTTTAAAATGCTGCGTTAGGCGGGTCGGCGGCTGTTCGCATCTCGTGCTTTCGTGGGCAGTGCACCTGATAATGGGCAGTTCGCAGCTCGTGATGTTCACCTAGATCGTGTCAAAGCTTTAGCGGGATTTAATTGCATCATCCCTGTTTATATTTTTCTAGGTTTTCTGTTGCTTTTTGATATTGTTTTGTATATTAGCGGCTTGGTGTTGCTCGAATTGCCACTGCGTTTGTTTTCTGTTCTTTAAATACTGATGACAGTCTTGGAGTCTTTGAGATCGCGGAATTGTGGAACGATTTGGGTTGGAATTGACTTTAAAGATCATCTCAGGCCATGGGCGGGGACACCTTCCACTATCCCATGTTGCTTCAAGCTCTGTCCTTGGGCACTTCCAGGGATCCAGGGGCCACCACAACTTCTCTGGGCACCCTGTGCCAGGGTCTCCCCACCCTCCCAGGGCAGGATTTCCCCCAGATATCTAATCTAAACCTCTGTGCTCTTGTAAAAAGTCCCTTCCGCGTTTGCTGTAGATTCTCTCCAGGTATTTCCGTGGGGAGATGAGCAGATACTCTGTTACCCACACTCCATGTAACCTGTACAGAAATTGTTTGACGGCCGAAGGCTTGAGAGCTTCTCAAGCTGCAGGGAAAGCTCTGCCTGTCACCTCCATAATCAATAAAACTCTTGGCTTTAGAAAAGGTCGCTTGCATCACCCTGTTAATGCTGCCAAGAACAGGTTCTGAGCAGAGGTGGAGAGAAAGTTGAGTTTGTTCTCCCCGGTGTTCCTGTAATTCAGTCTCGGGGAACAATTAAACCTTTGTGGGGTTTCAAACCTTGCCGTGACTGATGTTCTTGTTGGCAATCTTGGTTGGTCCCAGGTGCCTTTTGGCAAACAGGTAAAGAGGGTGAGAATGGGCTTGAGGTGAAAACAACCCGACAGCGGGAAATGGAAGAGCAGGGAAGGAGGGGAACATCAGGAATGTGTAAGGGGAAGGACATTCCAGTGGAAATCATCTCCCCGGGTATGTGTGTCCTGCAAGGATGCAGCCAGAGCAGGGGAGCTGAAGGAATGAGCAAGGGGGAACACTCAGGAGTGTGCTGGCAAATTTGTGGTGTTGGTCCCAATATCTCCCAAAAACTGAGTCCAGGAGGAGCCCACACAGCTCAGCCATGGGTTTGGGTAGGCACAGCCATCCTGGAAAATCTGCAGAGTTGTTAAAAAGGACTTTCCTCAAAAGCCATGTGGTTGTTTGCACTAATTATTATGGTCAAAAAAAAGCCTCAGCCTTAATTTGGCTGTTTGTAATAAATGAAACAATGTATGGGCTGAAGGGCTGGTGGCTGCCCAGTGCCTTTCTTGGTGTTGTGAGATGAGAAGAAACCCTGAAAAAAACACCAGCATGTTATCTGAAGTGAATTTTGGTTAAATTAATTCTGAGAATAAAACCCAAAGTTCACAGGAGCAAGAGCAGCACACGAGAACTTTGCCAGAACCATTGGGTAACAGGAGGAGTTGCTCTGGGAACTGAGGGGTGTTTATTCTCTGGCTTGAATTTTTTAAAATTCATTTGTTGGCATCTAAGAGTGGGGTCAAGGGCAGCTTTAGTGGCTTTTATTGTGAAACATGTCAATAAGCTGCATTTCTCTAATAAATGTCCACAGGAGGACATGAGCTGGCAGCTCTCTGAGCTGGAAACAAACCTGATCTTTTGGACTCCTTAATTGCCCGTGGTGTCAGTAGGTGGATCCAAGAGTTAAATTCCCCTTTAGATCACCCAAAATAAACCAGCCTCTGTAAACTTTAACGTTGAAATGGTCTGGAAACTGTTGAAAGGTTTGAGTTTTCTTTGGTTAGTGTTTTCACTTGGATAATATTTTAAAGTGCACTCCTTGGTTTGGGCTGATTTTTGCAGATGTCAGTGGGTTTTCTTCTTCTGCTTCTCTGAATTTCACAGGTCACTCAGTATATTTGTTTTTCAGTCTGTAGGTCCCAGGCTGTTCACCACAAACTCACAGTTGTTATTTTGTGTCCATATTTTTAAAAATAAGAATGTGACAGTCCAGTCTGAAGCTCACTGCTAGAAGCTTGCCCGTGACATTCTATTTGTATTCATTCCAGCTGTCTGCTGCCTTTGCACTTCTTTTGCCATGTAGAGCCACAGACAGAGGGAAGGGATCAGGTTAAAAATTCTTTGAGGAAAATATCTCTTCAGAATTAAACCACATTCATTAATGGTGGCTGGTTCTGATGCTGAAGTGCAGGAACCTCTTCAGTTCTGGTTATTGGTCAGGAAAGGTGTTCAACATCAGAGTAAAGCTGAATTCTTTCCTCACAGTTGGGACTTACCAATCTGAAATAATAAAACCTTCTCAGTAGATTGTTTCTAGTGCAGATGAGTCCCAGTTCATCTGCTCACATGATCTCTGTTATTGCTCTCATTTGCATAATACTGCAATAGGAATCAAAAGTTTCTGTGGAAGAGGAATTTTAAGGAAAATTGCAGTACCTTGACGTTTTCCAAGTTCACTTGGGGGTGTGAAATTGTACCTGTAATATTTAAATGGTTGAGTAACAGTGCAGCCAGGTAAGACAGTGGTTCCCTGTTTGAGACACATGGCACTACTGCCAATCTTGCACAGAATTTAGGAGATTTTTTGATCTTCTGCTGATAATATTTTTTCCTGACCTGTTTAATTATACAGAGATTTTGCCTTTATAACTTAAAAATTTGTTAACCACATCAGTGCATTTAATTTTAAGGCTTTCCTTATTCTAATTCATCTTTTTTCTTCTCATCCCCAGGGTCAATTAAGTGAGAGCATGGACCATGGAGGAGTTGGCCAATATGACCTGTAAGTTGCTGCTAGAAAATATTCTGTATCATTCATGCCAACCACATATAACTTCTGAGTTTATTATATTGTTAAGGTGAATAGAAAACTTTGTTCCATTTTGAGTTGTGTTTTTAGATGTTTCACTATATCCTCACATTAAAATTTGTCAATTGTATCTTGAAATAAAACAACAATAATAAAAAGAATTCTGGTGAAAGCTGCTCTTTGTCTTTTGATCCTTGTTTCTCCTAACAAATCTCTTGCCTTGAAATAATATTTCTAATATGGATGTAACGATATAAAGAAATATCTGAGGTTTTATCAGTTTATATCAGTTTGAGGTTTTCATCCTCTAAACTTAATTCTGGTGTAATGCAGAGATGCATTATGCATTTAATTGAAGGGGGATGAAGGAAATCTTGATGCTATAAATCCCAAAATCTGCAGGTAACCTTGGCAGTGCAAGCTGCAGCTTTGCACACACCAACCAATAATTCCTGGTGCTGGGAGCTCTCCCCATCTCCCAGGCTGTTTGGTCACACCCTTTCCAGGGAGTCAATGCTTTCATTTGCTCAGTCCTCAGTAGCAGGTAGACTCAAAGGCTCGTTGTGCTTTTCTGCAGTGGGATGGAACATTGTGAGAAGTTTGAGATTTCAGAGACCAGCGTGAACAGAGGCCCCGAGAAGATCCGGCCCGAGTGCTTCGAGCTGCTGCGCGTGCTGGGCAAGGGCGGCTACGGCAAGGTCAGCACCCTCCCCCCAAATCCTTCACTCCCCCAGGGCTCCCTGCTTGCTCTCATTTCCTCCTCTCTCTGAAAAGTCCCTTCTGCCAGGGGTAGAATGATCTAGAACCAACCCCAGCTGCCAGAATTGCTGCCATGGCTCTGAAATCCCTGGCAGAGCCTCACCCGCTGGAGGCAGCAGGGGATGTCCCAAACTCCTTCTCTGTCAATGTCTGCCTCTTGCCTTGTGCCTTGTAGTTTGTGGCTAATCTCCCCTCTCTCTCTCTTGCAAAATTTGCTTTTTAGCATGTGGCAGTTCATGCAGCTGAAATATGTGACTGCCATTGTTGGTGTTGTTTAGGTGTTCCAAGTGCGAAAAGTAACCGGAGCCAACACCGGGAAAATATTTGCCATGAAAGTTCTTAAAAAGGTAACCTGAATTTCACTGCTCTCTCAATCTAAAAGGAAATAAATCTATCCCTCCATTTACCTTTTAGAATTATCTAATGATTTAATATGCCTAAAAATAAGTTCTGGGATCCATACAGTTTTTACTCAGATAGAGTTGGAATTAGAATTAAACTTCAGATTTTCTGTCTGGGTAATTCTCAGCAGCTCATTTAAATAGGTCAGGAAGTCCTTTCCAGCCTAAATTATTGTGTCATTCTATGAAATGAAGACTTAAACTTCTGTAAGAAACTTCTTATGTAGATATTGTGGTGAAATGTAATTTTTTAATGCTGTTGCTAACTCATATGTACTATGTTGTAATTTATTGAACTCAGTATAAAAGTCTGCCTTGTTTAGCATGTTCTGTGCTCACAAATCTCTGCTTTTTGCAGGCAATGATTGTAAGGAATGCCAAGGATACAGCTCACACGAAAGCAGAGAGAAATATACTGGAGGAAGTGAAACATCCCTTCATTGTAGACTTAATTTATGCCTTTCAGACTGGTGGAAAACTCTACCTCATCCTTGAGTATCTCAGTGGTCAGTATATGACATTCTTTTCCCTCCTTTTTGGGGTCTTACACAATCAAGAATTTGGGGTTCTTACCCTACAAATAAAAGGCCAGTTAATGATGGCTTGGTGTCTTAAACTGAAACAGCTTTGTATTAAAAATACATAGAAGAACATGAATAAACTTTCTAAATCTGTACAATAAAGAGGAATGAAACATAAAATAGTTGTTTTTCATGACAGTACAGGAGAGAAGGAGTTGAAGACTTTTCCTTGCACTAGATTTGTCATTTTTTGTGTATTCTGTGCAAGCCTACAAAGTTACCTGAGGGTTCAGTCCTTGCAGGGTCTTTGTGACAGAAGAAAGTGTTACCTTTATTTCATGGTTAGGGAAACAGATTAGAAACAATTTCTTCCAGCTGTAACAACAAAAAACAGGGACAGAAATGCTGTTGTTTTTAAAATGCTGATTTCTTCAGGTTGCTGAAATCCTGAGGGTACCAGAATAGTGGCTCAGTTGTTTTTTTGTGAAACAGCCTGTTGTACAGCAGGCAAAAATACCTGTTGCTTATAGCTTTCCTAGAAAACAGACTTCTGACTGACTTGAAATGTTACTTTTAATTGAGTACAATCTATTTTTTCTCATGACAGGAGGAGAACTATTTATGCAGTTAGAGAGAGAAGGGATATTTATGGAAGACACAGCTTGGTAAGCAAAGCTATTTTTGTAAATTAATAGTTTGGGTTCTTTTCCAAGTGCTTAAACTATATTTAACTACTCATTGATTTCAGAGTGCAGTGAAAGAGCAGTTCAGTGGGTTTGGGGAGGGTGTACACGTGCTGTACTCACCAGTTTTGTGCTGTCCTCACCAGTTTGTGCTGGTGGAACTCCAGTCTCACAACAGAGGAGGCTCCACTGCTGGCTGCTCACTGGGGCTCTGTCCACAGGGCTGTGCTCAAGGTTTGGGGATTGAAAACTGTGAAAGAGTTGCTTAAGATGCTCTGCATGAGTGAATATGTCTGGTTTTGTTTCCTTTCAGCTTTTACCTGGCAGAAATCTCAATGGCACTGGGGCACTTGCATCAAAAAGGAATCATCTACCGGGATCTGAAGCCAGAAAATATCATGCTCAATCATCAAGGTACAACTCTAGTCGTGAGTCAGGCTGCCATTCCTCTGGAAACAATTCTCCCAAAGGTCACAACACCTCAGCTGGAGGTGAATGTCCTTAGGACAGCAGCAGGGCTGTTGGCACTCCTGGGATAAGTGAAGAGCTGCCAGAGCTAATTGCCCTCAAACACTGCTTCCTTGCTTTAATAGGCCTCAGCCAGCTCAAGTTCCATGCACCCAGGCACGTTTTGAGTGGTTGATTTGCCTTTTTTGCACTTCTGGATTTTTTTTTTTCTGCTGGGTCACTGTGAAGTAGAACCTGTGACATTTCAGTCAATGAGGATGGCTGATGGCAGGAAAGGCAGCTGGGGTAGGATGCCACATCATCTGTGGCTGAAATGACTTAGCCAGAGCTGACACTCCCCACTGACAGCAGTTTCAGTTTCTGATTGCACTGTGCCAGTGACTGTGTGACACTGATTAGTCTGGCAATCTGTAGCACCCAGAATTTTCATGTTTTCTTAAACAACTTATTTACTTAGTCTGAGTCTTTGTACTGAATTATTCAGAGCGTTTTACAGTTTGTTGAAGATCGTTCTGTGAATTTTGAAGCAAGCAGTAACATTCAGTAACCTACTTTTTTAGCTAAATGATGCTCTACAGTCTTTATGTTTAAATACATGTGTCTGTATTTGAATACATTTTGGTAGTTTGTCAAGTGGCAGCACGTGGTTTTCTCTGTAAGTGTGATTACCTTGTTCTATCTTATGGCTGCATTGCCTTGTCAGACCATATGTGGAAGTAATTCAGCTTAATTACACATCCATGTTAAAAATTCCTAATTTTTCTCAGTGTTACTTCTACAAATGGCAGAATTCTGACAAGTCTGAAATTTGATCTGTTTAATTTCAGGTCATGTAAAACTGACTGACTTCGGGTTATGTAAAGAATCCATCCACGATGGAACAGTCACACACACATTCTGTGGAACAATTGAATACATGTGAGCTGCATGATGAAATGCAAAAGTATTGCTCTGCTCTGGGGGTAATGGTTGTGTTTTGCCTTTTTAACTGGTGGTTCATGTGTTCAGTCACTTAGGACAGCTTTACTTGATAAATGGAGTTTTGTTTGAAAACTACCAGTCACAATTAGTATTAAGCTCATTAAAACTCTTCCATATTTTTGATTTTTCTGCTTATAGGGCCCCTGAAATCTTGATGAGGAGTGGGCATAACCGTGCTGTGGACTGGTGGAGTTTGGGGGCATTAATGTATGACATGCTGACTGGAGCAGTAGGTGCACAGTTATAATTGCATGTATTTCCCTTTGTAGCTTTTCTGCTTCCCTGTACCCTAACTCAGCTGCATGTATAAATACATATATTACATATTATATATATACACTGCAAGTAATACAGCTCTCAAGTTTAACTACATACATGAGCTGCTTTTATCCAAAGTTTCTATTTGCAGTAATTTTACCTGCTTTATAAATGACTGAAGTGAGTTCTGTGTACACAAAGATCTGAACAAGTCCTTTTTTTGGTCCTGTTTCAATGGTGCTGTCCAGCCTCCTTTCACTGGGGAGAACAGAAAGAAAACAATTGACAAGATTCTCAAGTGTAAACTCAACTTGCCTCCCTACCTCACACAAGAAGCCAGAGATCTGCTTAAAAAGGTAGATTTTTTAATGACTGTGTACTCCACATGTATGTAGAAAATAAAAATGTAATGATAGCACTGTGGCTGTTCAGTTCAAGCTTGGTTTATTACTGATTAAGTCACTTTTTTTGCTGAGTGGTACAGAAAGTGTTTTCCCTTGAAAACACAACTGTTTTCAAGTGAATGCAGATTTTTCTGATTGTTCTGTATTCATTCTGCATGGTACTCATTGAAGTGATGATTCATGGCAGAACTAGTCTGGTTATAACAGCGTAACTAATTCTGCTTTTTTGGATGTTATTTCTCATCAAGCTGCTAAAAAGAAATGCTGCCTCACGTCTAGGAGCTGGTCCTGGAGATGCTGGAGAAGTTCAGGTAACTTGAACTTAGCTTGAGACTTCTTAAATGACCTCATTGAAAAGAAAACAGCTTTGAAGGCACCTCAGGGAAGGAGAGTGTCTCTCTTTTGAAGGGTAATGAGCAGAAAGGCAGCCACATGTGACAGCTCATCAAAACCTGAAGTCTTTAAAGCTTAACAAAAGCAGCTGTCTACCTATTTGATAATTTGAGATTTGGCAAATAGGTTCTATTCTGAAGCTCTGTCTTGCAGTAGATCTTTTCTAGTAGTTGCACAGTGGTAA
Source organism: Argya squamiceps (assembly GCA_037834095.1). Lineage (NCBI taxonomy): Eukaryota > Metazoa > Chordata > Aves > Passeriformes > Leiothrichidae > Argya > Argya squamiceps. The sequence goes on along the minus strand of JBBMKD010000063.1, from coordinate 2,553,018 downwards.
TTGTGCAGCCCTGGAAGGGTGAGGATACTCTGATGAAAAACTTGCCAACCTTGTACTAGTTCAGCTAATTGAAGGGGAGAGTGTGGCATTCCAGCTTGACTTTGTTTTTGTGGTGATATTGACAAGTATTGGAGAGTCCTCCATATTTCACAGTTCTGATCATTTGTCGTTGATGCAGTGTTTTGTCATGGTTTAACTTCTAAAGTTGGGAAATGAGAGGTATTTTGCATGTAAACTGGCTTTTTCTAACACTTCCAAGGAAATGGGGACATGTTGTCTGCCTTGGAGGTGTGATCTCAATTCTCAGCTCTTCCAGCAACTCAGAGCGAGTGCTGCAGAATATTCTACACTAAACCAAATGTGATTTTGGAAAGAAACAGCCCAGAGAAAGGGTCTGGCTAGAACATGTTAATGGTGGAGCTCTGTGCCCTGGGGGCAGGTGCTGACTGTGCTCGTGTCCCCCCTGCAGGCTCACGCCTTCTTCAGACACATCAACTGGGACGAGCTGCTGGCGCGCAAGGTGGAGCCTCCTTTTAAACCCTTATTGGTATGTACTGGGAGCACTGGGAGAGATTCATTCCCTGTGTGCCTTTAGCAAAGCTCTTAAACTTAGAAATGTTCTCTTTGCAAACTGGAGTGCCACTGATTCCTGGTATTGGAGTTATATCAACTCGGGGGACAGATTCTTTCTCAGTTAAAGCTGGCAGATCTGATCTAGCACCTGATCTGCTTCAGTCTGAGTTCCTCCTGCTTCTGACCCATAGGTTAAACAGACCTGCAAGTGCAGTTCACTCTGAGATCAGCTTCTAAACCCTCTACAGTAAGTCAGTGCTTAGTTTCAACTAGATAGAGGTGCTAAGCAGAAGTAAATGAAATCACCTAATTAAGCATTTTCTGTGGTTATTAATCGTTACAATGCATCTTGTGCATTGCTTAAGAGTTTACCTCAAACCAGTGATATGATGAGCAAGTTTTTATTATCCCATCCTATATCTGGATGATGTCTGTTTTTCCCTCTGGGTACAATCAGCTCCAGCAGCTGTGGGTGTTGCCACCTCTATAATTCCCAGCTACTAAAATTCTCACTTAAAACTGGCTCAAAGCATCACTAATGCCAAGCATTCTACAGCCTGGGGATTCCAGATCTTTTTCCCCTCACCCTTTGGAATAAAATTCAGAAAGACTCAAGACTGATATTTCTAAATACTTATCTGAAGGTGGTTTGGGGTTTTTCTGTTGGTAGCAATTTTATGGAAGTTCCTTGTATAAACCAGATGGTTTTTCCTCTTGTGCTTCCATGGTTGCATGAAGGCCTGCACAAATGAATACCTGCTGCCTTTCCAGAGACTCGTGGCAGTAAAGAAGGGCTTTTAGAATTACTGTTGTCCTTTGAGCAAATGAAACAACATTCCTCATAATCACTTATTCCAGAGTTGTCCTCTATCCCTCAGACCATAAACACTTCTGTAGCTGCAAAAATGGGACAAAACTATCTGGAGAGGCCTCCAAAAACTAAATAGTTGCAACTGTTCTACACTGGTTGTGACAAGGGCTAAACTTGCAAGAAACTGGCATTGTATTTCTAAAAGTTCTTGTTTGTAAGTTGAGGAATTTTTTTTTATAAGGCATCTTTTTAATTTTAATTTGTGTTCCTTTTTGATCCATAATTTTTGCCCCTCCCCCTTGCCTTTATTTCTCAGTGTCAGTGCCCATAGTGACCTCCCACTGGCAGCGACAGGATTCCGACACCACTCCAGGGTTTTCCTCCAGCAGAGCTCTGCCAAAAACCCATGGAATGAACTCCATCCAGAGGCTGCACTGCTCACCGCTGAGCCATTTGGTTGATATCTGTAATATAAACCCTTAATCATTTTGTTTTTGCAAAGCAATCTGAAGAGGATGTGAGCCAGTTTGATTCAAAGTTTACACGTCAGACACCTGTTGATAGCCCAGATGACTCAACTCTCAGTGAAAGTGCCAACCAGGTCTTTCTGGTGAGTGAGCCAGGGACAAGTGAGGAGTGACTGTGGAGTGGGAGGTTTGCTACTGGAAACTGGGGGGAAATTCAGCTAAATTCATTCCTTTGACTCCTAACACTTTGAAGCAAACTCTGATAACTAAACCCAAGTCCTGTAACAGGTTTGAGATGTTTAAAGGCTTTGAAAATACTTTGCTTATTGCTGACGTTTTCTTTATACAGCAGCCAACAAACTGTGCTGCCCATGTGGCATGTCAGCATTCTGATTCAGAGTGGCACTGTGAACCCTGCACATGGCATTGCTTTCACAGCCATGCACAGACAACAATGGCCAGGCTATAGAGCAAAATTAATTAAATTGAGTGTGCCTGTGGGAATCTGTGATCTGAGGAGAAATCAGGGGTGTAGCAACTCCCTGAAGTCCCACTGTTTGCTTCAAGGAGTGAATAAGGGTTCCTCTGTCTACATTGACTCTTCTTTTTATAATTTCCCTATAAATAATCTATAATTAATAATCCTGTAATGAAATAACTGCAGAAGTGATCCTGAATGCAGACCTTGCCTGTGAGTTGCAGTGCCTTTCTCCTGTTTTGCAGGGTTTTACCTACGTGGCTCCATCTGTACTTGAAAGCGTAAAAGAGAAATTTTCTTTTGAACCAAAAATTCGATCACCTCGCAGACTCATAGGTAGCCCTAGGACACCAGTCAGGTACTTTATCTTCTTTTTCTTTTCTTTGTAATACACTTTTTGACAAGTAGTTGAAGCACTACAAGTAAAAAATGCAGTCTTGCTTCTGAGTAAGCCCAGCACGTCCATTAGAAGTGATTCTGTTCTATAAACCACATTATTAAAGACAAATCTGTGGTGTTGGGCAGCACATGAAGTTCTAATTTGTTGCTTTCAGTGCTGATACAGCCTCAGAGTGGTGACTTTGATACAGCTAAAACTGTCTCAGAACATCCTGAGCACTAAAGAATCGTGTTAGTACAGAAAAACCCTCCTGCAATCCCCTGGAAATGAGAGAATTTTACAAGAGGCTGTGGTAGAAGCCAGACATGAAAATTTCTCAAACTCCTGGAAGTGGAAGGAAGAATTAGAATTGCTTCTCCATAGGCATTTGGGTGCAGTTTCCTGCAGAGTAAGGGATCTATACCTTGATGCTGTCTATGTGTCCATCTCTGATTTTCTGTGTTTCTTGTTTTAAAGCCCTGTAAAGTTTTCCCCTGGGGAATTCTGGGCGAGAGGTGCTTCAGCCGGCGCATCCAACACTCAGCCACCTGTGGAATACCCGATGGAGACCAGTGGCATTGAACAAATGGATGTGACAGTCTGTGGGGAGGCTTCAGCACCGCTCCCAATCCGGCAACCAAACTCTGGGCCCTACAAAAAACAGGCTTTCCCCATGATTTCCAAACGACCGGAGCACTTGCGCATGAATCTATGACAACACCATTTCCCCAGGCCTTGGAAGGTGGAAAAAACCAAGAATGGACATGAGCCCTCCCTTGAAGTTGAAATTTGAGGGCTTGCTTGGTTTACTTTGAAAAAAGTGACAGTATCAAAGAATCGGTCATTGCACAGAGAGACTTGGAAAGCAAAAGAAAAACGGATTTTTTTTTTCTCCTGTCAATCAATGGTGCATAAAAAACAAAACAAACCACAAACAAACTTTAGCAAATGGTATTGCAGAACTCTAGGCACATCATCTTACTGATTCCAGTGACATCTTCTCACCTTATCAAGGATCTTTCAGCTCGAGAGCTCGAAACTGACAGTATTAAGGGGCAGGATGTTGCTTCAGAATCACTGGTGTAGTCGTGAATGTGTCGAGGAGGGTTGGCCCTTTCACTAGGCAGAGTTTGGAATGCCTGCAGGCTTGCAGCTGAGGGGTAATTAGCATGCAAGCTTCGTTAAGCGGTTTCCTACAATGGGGTGGAATCAAAGAGGAAAGCTAAACTTAATTGGTGTTTCACATTCAAAACTTAATGAGGTTTTTTTTATATATATATATATCAAAATATATATTTTTCAAATAGATTTTTTGATTCAGCTCATTATGGAAAGTATCCCAAAATGAAAAAGGCAAACTTAATTGGTTGCTGTGAAGAAAGTTCAAGGCTCTAGTTCTGATTCTCCTCCTCATGAACCAACCAATCAATCAATGAATCACTCACTGACCAGCCTGGCAGTGTGGGGTGGGAGAGAACTGTTTCCCTGCTTCCCCAGCTGAAATCCCTGTTTGTTCCTGCAAAGACAAATGGATTTAATCAAACAGCAGTGCTGCTATGTTCTAGGCTTAACTGGAAGCCATGGGCTCACACATGTCCTGCTTATTTCATGCCTGTCCTCAGCAGACATTTCACTGGGAAACTTCACTTTTGTACACGCTGGTCCTCAGCTGGGCAGCTCAGATTCTTACCCACAGAGAGATCAACAGTGAGCAGAACACAAGGTCAGTAGAAATCTCTAGAAGTACCACAGGAAACACAGACAAATCCTCCAGAGTATAAGGAAATAAATATTTTTGTAACCAGTGGGTAAGAATTTGAGGATTTTTTAAATTATTATTAATAATGAAATTTTGCTTATGGTAGTTCCCTGCCATTATACATTTCTAAATTTATCAACATTTTTTTTCTATGCTGGGGCAATAAATTTGCTGATTGTATGAGAAAAGTGTTCAATGGCCTTTCAGTGAATGTCTTCCACAGTGGGTCAGAACTTTAGCAAAACTTTAATTTAGCAAACATGTTCTTAAGGACACTATTTATGTTTTTAAAATTGTCACGATCTGTACAACTGACTTACAGGTACAAAGAATAAAATAAAGGTAAAAAAACTTTACCTTACTTTAAATACTTCCTGCCTTAAAGAGAAAGCATTTCCATGAACATAGCTGGTGAAAGGGTTAATATCTGCAGAGCTTTACCCTAGAGTTAGAGTGTGGATGGTGTGTGCGTGTGTGTGGAGATGATCATGCAGCTGCATACAAGTCCTGTCACTTTTTGCCTGCCACACGTTGCATTATCTTTTTAGTCAAACTGTGCAAAGTCTACTTCTGGCGTTTCACAACAGTAGGGATGTTTTTTATTCTAGATTCTGCTTACTCTGTGGATACTGAATCTTTTTGAGCCATAGGATCCAAGCCATAAAACTCTCTGTAAGCATTGAATCCGATCACAGTGCTCTTTGCTGAAATTGGCAAGGCAGAAGGATTCGGCGAGACCTTTGATGCTAGCAAAGAACCAACACAAAAAAAATGGTTATGGTTGAGCAAAAATTAGTTTTGTTTTGGTTTTTTTTTTAACTTCCTGATAAGCTTTTTGTTGAAAAATACCAATTTTTTTCTTTTAGTTTGAGCAGGAAAATCAAGTTACCTTACAGTGACATACTGGAGGATTGCCATTGTTCAGTTGGTGACGTGGCCACGGGTGATTTTGTGGAACCAAAATCCAGGTGTTCAGGGGTGTTTGCACTGGGCCTGTCTGCAAACACACAGCACCTGGACTTGCCTGGCATTCACTGAGGATAAAGGAACTTGGTTAAAAACAACAAAAGAAGAACTTTTTAGAGGCAGATCTCTCTTGGTCCTGGTTACAGCTAACAGTTGTTTTTTTTATCTTGGCTGGATAGAATTGTCCAGAGGAATTGGTTTAATGGCTGGCAAGAATGGCAAGAGTTGTTTGTCTGAGTTCACTGATCAATTTCAAACCCAAACCCATCAGTTTTCCAAGGAAATTCCATGTACTGTCAATGTTTCAGCCCGTAGATTGTAAGTTGAATTCCCTACCATAACTGTGAAACTTTGGGAGTGTGACTCAGACAGCAAGCACACACTATGCAATATGGTTTATCCTGTATTTATTTGTAAAAATATCAGACATAGATCCTCTATATATATATATAATAGTGTCAAAATTACTAGTTGTGAACTAAGGGGAGTGGAGTTCTAGCTCCTGTCTGGCTATTTCAGATAAGTGCAGAATGCATTGAATATTGGAGAGCTTAACAAGTGCTTTCTTTTGTTCATTTAAAAATGTCTTAAATTTTTCATTAGAGTATAGAATCTTATTTTTTTTATTTTGTACAAGCTGCGCTTTTTTAATTATAATCACTGAAAAATTCACTATAATTTGATTTTATAGGATTTTTGTAGCATTACAAAAATATAGTAAAACTGAGGTTAATACCTGTCGTGGCTAACCATATAAAAGTATTAAATCTTAAACTTGAACAAAAAGTCATATTTTTTTTTACTAGATGTTAAATAGGGAAATATTTTGTTCTGCAGGTCATTATCAGAAAAGGTTTCTAGGTCAGCTGTGTTACCAGCAGTTTTTCTTTTTCCCATTTGATGCAGAAACTATTCGGGTATAAAATATTCAGAATTCCATCATTTTTCTCTGTGGGAGTGATGCATACATACATTTGACGCCATTCGTGTACTAAATTGTAATTTTGGGAATGCTGGAATAATTCCTACCAAGACTGTCTTAATTGTGCCATCTGACATTTGAATGTCATCCTGGTATTAGCTCATAATAAAAGATAAAAATCAACGAGTCAATTGTTCTTTGGAATATCCCTTTTTTTGTTGTTGCTGTGCTGTTTAAAAGCTGAACTGCTGGAGAACATTTCATATTTGAGTTCACCCTCATTGTACAGTTGAATTTTATTTTGGGTCCGTTCTCTTTTCAGTATTAACTCCCAACCTGCTCTCAGTGTTAATCAAAATGTGCATCAAACATTGAGGGGGCTGTTCTGGTTTTAGGGCAGCTGTTTGGGGTTTGGTTGGTTTATTTAAATTCTGTCTCCACAGCAGGCTCGTTGCTGCTTCATTTTCCCAGTTGAGAGGGAAATCCTCTGCCCAAAGGAGAAATCATCAAGAATAAGGCAAATTACTTGAATATTTTTCCTGCAGATCCTTGTGGGCAGAACTTCTCCAGTTGTTCTCTTCTAGACTAAATCCATCTGTAGCTGTCTGTAAGAACAGCCTTGAGCTGCCTTAAACAAAGGTAATCCCTGGCCTGGTTTTCATCTCTCACAGTTTACTGCAACTAAACATCCTCAAGAGCTAAATGAGGTGGATATGAATAGCAACTAAATGCAAATTTAAACATTTGTTAATCCAAGTGACCTATTTGTTTTTTATTTTAGGAAGTAGGGAGGTTTTAAGTATAACAGGAAATGTAAATCATTGTCTTTCCTGAGAGCTCTGGTGGGAAATGGAGGAGGAATTCCCTCAGAACTTACAAGACCCAAGAGGGGTTCCTTCTAGTACTTTCCCCTGGGTTCTTGGGCTCTTAAAAAGTGGCTGTTGATTGTCATTTGTCACCATGTGTGTCCCTGCAGACTCAGAGCTGCTGGTGTCTGTGTGTGGCAGCAGGGCAGTGGCCCTGGCCTGGAGCAGGAGGAGTTCCATGGATCAGAGGGGATGGCATTCCTGGCCAGGTACTCACTTTTTCCCTGTCTGTAACTGAGATGAGAATAACCTGTTTGATTTATGAAGTGTAAATCTAAACCAGTTGACCAGAATCTCTTTTTTATTCTTGGTTTTTTAATAAAACGTTTGTTAAAATTACTGGGTTTGGATAGAAAAATCAACAGAAAGAGAGGAAGAAGAGAAATTGTTCCCTGATCCCTGTTTTCAGCCTATCTCCACACTTACTCAGTTGTTACTACAGTATTGTAGACAAAGACCAAGGGACTGGAGTTGGTTTAAAGCACTAATACTTTGTTGTGCTCCATAAAATAGTCTTGGTGAGCTTTACAGGCCAGATGTAATGATAGATCTTAACTTGAATCTTCCATCTCATCAAATTTTTATTCTGAATACTGGATTCTGCCCTTGGAGCTGTACCTTTAGGGTATCCAAGTGTTTCAGTTTGTAATTGTTTGCCCTGATGACAAGTTTTCTAAATGTCTTCAGGTAAGACAAGCTCAAGTTAATGGTAACTAAATGTAACTTTCCTGTAACAGAATCATTTGAGTGATGTTTTCAGTCTTACCTGAATAGCACAGTGAAAAAAGAGAGGTTACACAGAAGTTAGTGCTAGAAATAACATAAAAATGAATAATGAATCAATTGTAACATTTCAAGGGTTTTTGTTTCCTTCAACAAGAAAAATGTACCTGGCAGCGAGCAGTTGTTATGTTATGAGTTAATACCAAAACAATAAGAAATCTTTCTTTATTCAACATGCACCAAACAAATAGATTCAAATGCATTTATTCTCTCTGATTTTTTATGCAAACTACAAACTGCAAATAGAGTATAAAATAGATTCTCCCCTGTAAGAAAATCTGGTTCCTGTTATGACAAAAAATATAGTATTAAAGATTTCTTTTAAAAATACCAGCTTTATAAAATGCTAAATAAAAAACTAACATCAGTGGTTGATTTAAAGCCAAAAGATTAAGCCAAGGATCCATTAGAAGCTTACAAGAACCTAAAGGGGAAATATCTTATTCTTGTGCTTATCTACAGGTGCAGTGAGAAACAGTTGCTGTTCCAGGTGCATTAATAAGCTCATTTCTCTCATTTACTGGGCAAGCATTAAAGATCTTTAATGCCAAGAGTGACAAGCAGCTCTAATTCTCACTGCAGTCCAGAGTATAAAATTTGCTCATAATCTTAATAAAATCAGTAGGTTGACCTTTTGGCTTTGAGTCATGTTAAAAAGAGAAATACAGTTTAGTAGAGTCTGGAACCCTATTCAGCTTTTAAAATAAAATGTTGAATTAAGAAGTAATGCAGCACATTTCAAGGATTTGACTGTTTTCCTATGAGAATCACAAGAGAAGCAATGCTGGCTTTTCTGCATTCATTCTGAAAACTTCAGTTTTCTCTACCTAGAAAAGGTCAAGTTGCCATTTTCTGCACTGTTTTAAATACATGGTATCTAGAATTTGGAAACTCCTTCCTTTGTGCCACCTACAATTTTAATCTGCAGTAAACTGAAAAAGCTTAGTGTGAACAAACAAACTGGAACCCAAGTTGTTTGACAAGCTTTAGAAAATCTGGAGATGCATAGATGTGGCTCCATCCTTCCACTTGTTAACATGGTCTGAAATAACAGTTCTGCAGAGTGGACAGGTTTTTTCTCTATTAAACCATAAAGAGATGCATTCTTCACAAAATGTGTGCTGGAATGAAAAGAATGACAACTTAGAGCTTCTAAGCTCTTCCATTTATATTATTTGTACAGTCTGATTTCTAGAAATAATCATCAAACATACACTCATCTAATTTTATGTTGCCTTGTGTAAGAGTAGTTTAAAATATTCTTTGATTTAAAAAAAAAATAGGATTATGTGTATTACCTGACAGATCAGCAGAATAGGCTTCTGAAATTCAGCTTGGCAAATGGAACAAATATCATCAGATTCAGAGCACTGTCTCTTGCTGGCTGGCACCCCATAGTGCTGGAAAACAAAGGATTTGCAGCAAATATTAATTGTGAGGGGCATGAAAAAGCCAAACCCAAATACCAGGACAGAAAGGAATTTGGAGTAAGGGCTGCTATGGCAGGGAAACTTAAATCCCTAATGTAAAGAAATACTGCTAATTTTTAAAGTAGAAGCAGGACAAAAAGGATTATTTCACATCCTTTTTTGTGAAGGGATGTGCAGATTTTTTTGTGGGTGATTTTGTTGTTATACAAGTGACAACACCCATTCAGTCAAGGAACTCAGACTGTGAAATGGGAGAATGAGTGTATGGGGGTTAATTTAAAAATGCATTTGTTTATTGCTAAAACAATACAAAGGAATAGGCATGAGGAATTTCTAGAAGGATTTTCATGTAAATTGGGGTTATGGGTTTGTCATAAGAGAATGCAATACTCACTGGGCGTGTAAAAAATATCCTTAAGACCTGCCTGAAGTTTCTCCATTGTCCAAAAAAGCTCAAAAGCTGAAATGGGAAAGAAAACTTGAGTTATGCTCAGTATTTTTTCACTGTGAACTAAAAAGCTCCCAAGCTTTTGATTCCAACACTGGAAGTCTCACTGCTGGTTGGATATTGGGAGTCACATAAGCACAGCAATAGTTCAGACTGACCCTGTTTTAAATTTTTTTAATGTATCCAAATGAAGAATTTAGGCTGAAGTTTTTCCTAGTGGGAGTCTGGTTTTTAAGAGTGCTGAAGTTCTGAAATGAAGCACTGGAGTGCAAATATATCAGCATTGTTATCATGCTTGTAATTTAGTTCTTTAGTTCTAGAGTTAAGGTACCAGAGCATGATGAAGTGTTGGTCATGTTTAAAGCCAAACTGGTTACATTTGGGGCAGATGAGCTCTTTGGAGAAGCAGAGAGCCAGCAGGATATTGTTTAACTTGTTTAGGATCACACAGGATACTCCAGCAGAAAAAATGTCATTTCTTGGAAAATGGTGACTTTTGGCTGTTAATTTTGTCTTTATTTTTGCGACTTCTGTGTCTGATGTGAGGGGACCTATGGTAGCTGTGTCCTTTGCTTTGTAATCCCAATCCATTGCTAGATAAAGATGATTTGGAGTCCTGAGCCAGTTTTCCTGGAAGGCTGCATCAGTAAAACTGAAGCAACTCTGCAGTGAGTTCAGAGGGGAACTTCCAGAAACGTGTTAAGTCTGTATCACCCTCCAGCCATTATTCCTGCAGAACAATCGCTTGAGAACTTGCTGTAAGATTTGAGAAGAGTCTGAAGCTTTTCATACCTTGAGGATGAGGTAGAGGAGGCCCAGCAGAATGCCAAGGGTCCTTCCCAGAGCAGTATCCAGCTCCCCATAGGCCATGAGGTAACGGAACCAAACTGGTATGGGGACAAACATACGGTAATACTGGCAGAGTTCTTCTAACAGCATGTACCAGTAGCCCTAAGCAAGACATGCAAAGGAATAGCTCAAGATTTCAAACTCTCCAAGGGCTTGCAAAATACACAGAAAAAAGAAAATGAGTTGTTATTCTTTGGAGTAGGTTCTTCTGGTAATGAAATAATTCAATGCGGAGCACGGCAGAAAGGATCAGGGGATGAGTCTCACCACAACTGTCCAAGTAACAGTAGCAGAATTGATTGCTGGACTGCAGAAAATCAAATTACAGGCTGAATTGGGATGGCTTGGCAGATGCCTACCCACTTAACAAGGTTGTCAGACTTGATTTCATAAGCATTAAAAAAAGTAAAGTGACACGAAAAAGGAGAATAACACAAATTTGGTCACAGAGATCAGCTTGTCATGAGGCAGAGCTGTGTCCTGCACTCAGGGTTAAGAAGTGATAATAAGGCCCATTCTTTTAGTAACAAACAATTAATAATACTTATTAATTGTTAATAATAATAAATTACAAACTCTTTTCCTGTAAACAGTTTTGTGTCTGTCTAAGAAACTTGTTAATTATCTACTTCTTTAAGGATGGGGTGATATAAAAACTGGAGGGCCAGGAGCTGGACTGAACAGGTAACCAGAGTTCAGTAACACTCAAAAAATGAGTGAATAACCAAACACAAGTGTCCTGCACAGAACACTGTGTGTGTACATGTATAATCATAAATATTTAGCTTAGCTTTTAAGGAAATAAAGTAAGTTTTTCTTAAATCTGTATTTGTAACTCTTTCTATAATGTGCACTGGATGATGCCACAATTTGCCACTATTGACCAGATTCCTTCTTTAATTTAGCCATAGTTGGTGTAATGGAATTTTCAATAACGTTTTTGCATGTTACATCACTAGCTGTAGGAAAAAAAAGAGATCTTGATTATAAATCAGTATTTAGAGAAGTCAGTTATACCTTAGAAGAACTTGTTCTGGTACATTATAAGAGATAAAAATGTCCCAAAAGATCCTGTTCAAATGCTACCACATCAAACTGTACTCGCTATTTTTTTTTTTCTGAACCAGCACTAGTAATTGCAATTTTAAGATAAAATTATTTGGTTTTGCCTGCCTCACCTTGGGAAGCAGATAAAAATACACCACCAGTGAGTGTGAGCTTCTGAGAAAATGATTAAACCTCACTGATTTGAGAAATTAAGCTATGAATCAAATTCCTTGATCTGACACAAATATTCCTTAAGTTTATTAACAACAAAGACAATTCAGGATTATTTTTGAAGAGACAGAAAAAAACAGCTGTTTGCATGTGCAGATCTTAAAACCCTGACAGTTCTTGTTGAGCATGTGCAAAATTTGCTGTGCTCCAGCTGCTCCAGGCCAACTGCCCGTGTACACATTCCTACAGAGCAGAAAATGAAGGGTTTGCTTCAACCCCCAACTTGGAGACAGAAATAAACCCATTTATCCAATCATAGAATACAAGCAATTGTTTCAGATCAGACTGAAAACCTTTTTTAGCACCAAGCAGAGAAGAACATGAAAGCCACAGGGTTTTCTTGCCCATGGTGCAGTGGTGGATTATATACAGATACTTAAAGATTTTTTCCTGAGTAGGATTTAATAATTAGTTACTTTTACCATAAGAGAATCTTCACAAGGAATCAAAACTAGAGCTTGTTTCCTTACCTTGGATTTAAAGGACATGATAAAAGAAGGCACCAGGAGAATAAAGCACTTCAAGCCCATGAAGAAGAATTTCAAAACAAAGTCTGTGACTCCCACAATCCAAAGCACTTCCCAAAAGTTCATAAAATCCACAGTGGGGCTTAAGAAGATTAAGCTACAAAAAGAAGTATCAGAAGTTACTGGAGCACCCTATTTAGAGGAAACTGTAACCTGAGATTATCACAGCAGGTTTAATTAAAAAAGGAAACGTGGTTTACAGCAAGGGGAACATTTACTAAGGAAATGAACTGCTCATTGTAAGGATCTCTGACAACTTTTCCATCTTGGAACCTTCTTTGCTGTATGTTCACCACAGCCCCCAGAGCTCAGTTTGCTGTCTCAGTTTGGCATTTAGCCTTTGATTTCCAGCCAAGGCTGCAGCTCTGCTCAAGGGGGAAAAATCAGCTGGAGTCATAAAGTGCACAGAGCCCCAGGATGCCACGTTTGGTATTGCCAAGGGTCAGAGCTGGGAGTCAAAGGCAGGAATGTTCTCTGTGGTACAGCAGTGCCATTGAATCGAGTATGGAGTCTAGGAAATTCCAACATACTGTTTTTAAGGACAGCACCTGTTAAATTTGGCAGAAGGGGAGGAATGGAGATTAAAGTGAAAGAGAAACCAATGCCACAATTAAAGAAAAACAGCAGATAAAGTGTCCCCACTTCATGTCTGAGTAATTTATGGTGGGGTAGAGCTGTTTCTCTGCTTACCTCTGATACAGGCACTGAGAGTGGAAGGTGTAATACAAGAGGAGAGATGATCCACTCAGGTAGAGTAGTACCCAAGTGCATTGCAGCTTGGAGCACCGTTCCTGCAAGGGGATTGTAAAGACACATTGCAGTCCTTGCCTCACAGTCAGTGATGAACTACATCCCAAACACCCCAGTCCATTGCACCTGAGCAGTTACTATCAGAGGACTTTATCTGAGGGGGTTTAGAGCCCATAAAATAAAAATGGAGAACTCAATGGAAAGGTAAACCAGTAATTTTTGTATTTTCAACCTACTAATTTCTGGGTGTACCAAGGTTTTTTCTAAAGACAACCAAAACTCACCCCACTCTGAAGAAACAACAGGTTTCTCTTTGGGAGTGAACAGAGAGCTGAAAATTTAAACTCTCAACTCCTATTTCATCCCACAAATATAGTTAAGAAGTTAATCCATAATTTACAAAAAAGTGATTTCAATAGCCAAAGTCAGAGGGGGAAAAAACCCACCCCCTTGAATTTTGCAAACCTTTTTATCTGAGGAGTTCCCCTGTACAGGAGCACTAAGACTTCACTTCCATCTCGATACCTAATATTATTAAGTAAATAAAACACCATCTCCATTCACATTTTTTTCAAAAGTGGATCAGTTTGTTTAAGTCTTGCTTAAAGGATTTTGTTGCAGAGGGTGATACTTACTCTGAGAAAAACCTGATTTACTATGCTTTTGTTTGCATAGGCGTAAGTTGTTAGCAGCCCGATTCCAAGAGAAATGCCTATTAGGAAAATAGGATCAGTTATAAACATGAAAAGGAAAAATAAATCACTGAACTGGGTTAAAAAGCAGCCACTTCCAGTATGTCTTTGTAATTAGAATTAATAGCTGAGACTCTCAAGCCAGGATAATTAAGCACATTGTACATATGCCAGCAAAGGAAACAGAAGCCACTGAAATGTAGTTTAGTAAATCTCTCTTTCTGATGAATAAAGCAAATAAAAATAAAGCTAAAAATAAATTGAATTACATTTCAGGCATGGTTATTAGTACATTTCTAACAGGGGGGAGGGGAGGAGGGGTCTGTTCCCTCGGAGCTGACTTTATTTCACTCTACCGGTTATGTGCTGCATGAGGAGTTTGACACACAGGATCAGGAGGTAGGGCAGGCTCTGGTGCAGCCACTGCAGGAGGTACCGCAGCTCGGACAGGGAGCTGCCGCCCTGCTCGTCCTGCTCCGGGGCCGCTTCCTCGGGCCCTCCTGCCTCCCCGTGGGCGTGCCCGTGGGAGCGGCTCTGCGAGCCCTGCCTGGAGGCTCGGGAGGTCGCGTTTTCCCTGGAATCGCCCGCGCTGGAGCTCAGCTGGATGCGCACGTCGCCGGTGCCGTGCTGGCAGGAGCCCTCTCCCGACAGCCGGGCCGAGGGGGAAGAGTCATCGCGGCTCCCCTGGGTGCTGTGCAGATGGGAGGAGCAGTCGGGTTGCATGGTGGGGTTTGCTCCTGGAGTTTTTTCTACTTTGTGTCTCCTAGAGTGGGATAGAAACAATAACAGTTAAAGAAAGAGATAAATAGTTCAGGAAAATAAAAATCCAGTAGGATGTACTGAGTGATTCCAAGACAAGATTCTCTGAGATCCTGCCTGAGTTTGTTCTGTGGTTCACACCCCATCTCCACAGGACAACCTCCTGTGTCCCATATCAAAATGATTTCCTTCCCTCCATGTGCAGATTTCCCTGGCTGCCTTAGGAGCAGCTAAAAGTGCAAATCACAACAGCAAAAGCTGCTGGACAGGAGACCAGCACTGCCTTGTACACGAGAGATCTTGGAAGTGCTGCATAATTTCACAGAAATAGCAACAGCAGTGGGCCAGAAAAGGAGCAAACACTGATGGCAAGGAAGCAGGGAGTACATTTCCATGCATCCATTAATTGGTGAGCACTGGTTCAGACACGTCCAGTCAAAAGCCAGTGCACGCTCAAAACTGAGGGCCATTATGGGATTAATGAGATTATCCTGTCTGGGGAAGGGAGCAGAACCAGGTTATAGGCCATTTTCTAAGAAGCATTTAAAAGAGGGAAAAATTAAATGCAGCCAAATGAGGTCTGATTTATCTTTCCTTTGGCATCTTTTGGTTGTCTTCTGGGCAGTTTTTCACTTCTCTGTGAGTCTTTAGGATCAAATAGGGTTAAATCAGCTTCTCTGGACTGGTGTGACATCAGAGTAATGATTTTGGAGAATGCCTGGAAGCTGAATTTGACACAATACTTGTCACTATGGAGTAATATTGGAACACTGAGTATTTTATTATAATCCTCTTCCTATTTCTCAAACTCTTACAGATTCCTCTTTGAAATTATTTTTTTCACAGCTAGGGTCACTGGGGATACAAAAATAAAGCAAAATTGCTTTTGCATAGCAAGAAGTTCTGGATGCATTTGCACAAACCTCGTATTCTTTAGCCTTTAAAAAGAAGGTAACATTTAAGAGTAGAACCACTATAACACATGAATATGAGAACTTACTAATATTTACAAGTGCTGCTCCTCCTACTACTATTTTTTTGTTGGCCAAAGATGACATCATACTTCAAAACAATCAAAATTCTCGTTCTGCATTTCTTTGTGCACGAATAAAACCGATGAAGTGGAGATGGTATTGACTTGTGTGAACAGTGTTCCTGAGCGATGTTTTTACAGGAAGGACTAAAAAAGACACCTCATTTGCACTGCAGTTGGTGTTTTGGGGCCGGGTTTTGAAAGAACTGACAGCTCGGTGTCTAAAAAGCCGGAGCTGGAGAATCGCAGCCGCCCCTGGCACTGCGCCGAGCAAACTTTCAAATCACCGAGTTATTAAATGGGATTTCAGGGAAGACTCCCGCACGCACCCATATTTTGTTATCCCCCAAAAAAATCAGCTAAAATAAGATTCTTGAGAAAGGCCCATTGGAACATTCCCCGTCTTTCCCCGGCCGCCGCTCCCCACCCGCGCTCCGGGAGCTGCTCCCGCACCGCGCCGGGACCCCCGGGAGGGTTTGATCCTCCGGGAACTCCTCAGGAGGGTCTGTCCCGTGAGCCCCTCGGGTGGGTTTGTACCGCCGGGACCCCGCACAGGGAAGGAAAGCGTGACCCCGGAGCCGTGTCTCCGTGTCCCCCCTCCCTGCCCTTCGCTGTGAGGGGACGCGGGGGGCGGCCCTTTTCCCGCCCTCTCCCCGGTACCTCATGGGGCGCCCGGCGCCTCCCGCCCGCCGTCAGCCGCCATCGCCGGGGCTGAGGGGGAGGAAGAGGAGGAGCCGTGAGGGGAGGAGGAGGAGGAGGAAGAAGAAGAGGAGTGAGGAGGAGGAGGAAGGCTCCGAGCTGGGCGTTGCTTTGGCAACGTCGCGGCCTTCGCCCCGCCATGGCCCGTGAGGGTGTGGGCGGGGGGGGGCGCCTCCCCTCAGCCTCAACCCCGCCAAAACGAGGAGGGAGGTTCCTGCCGAGGCTTTTTCTTGAAAGCCTCAATTAAAATTAATCTGGGAAGGCAATAATAAGGAAGGAAATGAAGGGACATGTATAAAAATACATGTGTACTGCGGTATCATTACTTGTCGGTGGCGATTAAGGGAGCCCTGCTGTCTGGAAATTGGCTTTGCCTCCCAGGAAGGCTGAGGAAAGCACTGCCCTAGTTAATGCTGCTGTAGCTCTTGGGAGAGGCTTGGAATGAAACAGATACAGGTTTTCTTTTGAAATATGCTCTTGAATAAATTAGTTTGCGTCCAGAAATGGCATCTGTTTTCCCTGGCTGAGATATTTTTCTAGAAAAAGTGTTTAGGTATGCAGCTCACACAGAAAGTGGGACTAATATCTGAGCAGAAAATGTATTTGAAAATCGGTGCTGTGTTGTTTTGAGTTAGAACAGAAATGGTGGTTTAATTCTAAAGTATAAATACACCAATACTGTGGGGTCAGGAGAGGGAAGGGATGGGCTCTTGTAGATTTTATGAAGTGAAAAACTGAGTGTTTGGAAGAGTTAAGTGGCCTGACGTTCAGTGACACCATCTAACAACAAACCCTCTCTTTTATTTTCGAGGAAGAAGCTGAGAACACTGGCTGCATCTCTGTGTCTCTTGGAGGTAGGTTTTGAGGAGGCAGCTTGGCCTACTTTTATGATGTTTTTGGAAACTGTGCCTAGAATTTCCCGACTGGAAAGTTCAGGTCACACATCCTCTGCGTTTCTCTTGAGCTGTGGCTGATGGATTGGAAGAAACCTGGGCTGCTTATTACAGATATACTTAAGTATTAAACATACCCACAGGACTCCTGTTCCTGTAGGCCCTCTGAACTCAGAAGACCTTTGTCATTTGTGTAATTTTTTTCTGTCTAATTATCCCAATCCTCCTCAGTAGCAGCACCGATGCAGATTTCAGATGCCTGGCAGGAAGGACTCAAAGAATTTTGTGGCCATGTCCCCATCCTTCCAAGGATAACACAAACCTGTTGTGTTTGGCTTCTGCTGTGCCATATTGTTCATTCTCCCAGTCTTTGCTCAGTCAGTCACTCGCATCGTGTTTGGATTATGAAGGACAATGTGAAAAAAAAATCTTAATTTGCTTCTCAAATCAGGGAAAGCAATTATAAATCTTTTATTTTTAAATAGTGTTTTATGATTGGAAATTATGCATGCCTTCTGTACATCACTTGGAAGGGTATAAATATAAAAGATTTGTTCAGCTGTTTCTTTTTTGTAATTATAAAATGCATTAAAGTACAAATGTAGCTTTAAATCCACGTTGTTCTCAAACTGTTTCTCATTGCCACATGCACTGAAAACATGAAATTAATTCGTGGCAGCTTATTAATCAATGGTGTTTGCTCATGCAGGTCACTCGCTGATTTATCTCTAATTCACAGCTCATTAGAAGGTGTGTAACTCTTCAGAGATGTTGTTATTTAACAGGTATGTTTTCCTAGGGCCATTAATGACCTCTACATTTAGTAACTCCTGACACAAGAGAGATTTGGGAGATTATTCACAGAAAATTGGAAGTCTTTTCCCATGGGCATTGGCCACATTAGGTCATGGAATACCTGGTGATAAATTTACCAATCTGTGTTTGGATTCTACTCCCAGGATGCCAATAAATTTCATAGAGTGCCCAGGCACATTTTCAGGTGTTTATACACTCAGAAGTACCCCAGACTTTCTCATCCTCCCAGGAACAGGTGGTACCTCCTTAATTGGTGCAGTCAGCACTTCCCCTCAGTGTGTACCTGCTTTTCCTGGGGTTGTTCAGTGCATGAAAACATTGGGACAAACTCTGATCTTTGTGGAACTCTGCCTGGGATGCCCTGGCAGCTCAGTATTTACCTCTGCAGCCACAGTTACTTAGTCCTAGAAGTTGCTGAGAGCTTGTTTCATAGGCAGAAATATTAGAAGAACAGATTTTGTATCCTGAAGGAGCTCTGCAGACACCTGAGCAGGTAAAGGGATTACAATCTTCACCTTTTGTATCACATTTTTTTCATTAGAAGGAACTGGTGCTCTAAAATGAGGTATGGAGCCTCATCTGTGGTGGAATTTAAAGGAGCTGATCTGAGATACAGGGAAAGCAATTTTAGTTAATGATATGATAAAAAAATGGGCTTTTTGGTAAGAGTCTGTAGAACGGCAGAATGTCCTGAATATTCAAAGGCTTTATTGGTTTGTCTTCATTTTACACAAAATGCTGCTTGAGTGTGGAAGACTTCTGCAAAATTAAGAGGGTTTTGAAAGTCCTGCCAAGAGGCTCAAATAACCTTTAAAATTCGAATGTTTCCTGAGCTTTCAGTGCTCCATCTTTTAACAACTGTCTCCTGCAACTCTACAAACTCTGACTTCAGTTTGTATTTTGAGCACAAGGAAACAGCTCCTGTATCTGAGACAGTGCAGAATAGAGCCCAGTTCTGAAAACATCCCTGAGGTGTTGGCTGGTTTTCACTGCTGAACTCTGATCCTCTGAGCTTTGTCAAGGAGACTCGCAAGGAATTCGAAGCAGATATTTTTGTGTTGCAATGACATCACCCCGTTCCCTGAGGTTTCCAGAAATCTTACGAGCCCTCTGTGTTACAGCAGTTTGTTCATTCCTGTGAAGTCATCCTAAACTGAGAGTAATTCCACTGCGATGGAGTCATGTAATTGTTCCAAAGCTGCTGAATTGCATCCCGGAGTCTTGTTGGTTTTTTTTTTAGGCAAAGATAAAGCCTTGAATGAGAATCAGCCAGCGGAGCCACAAAGGGCAGCTGTAATTTTTGCTCCCTGCACAGGAGGGTGCTCAGCCTCTGTCTTTATCTGCAGGAAAGAGCAATTCCCGTGGTCAACAGAACCAAGTGGAGAAGCTGTTCCCTGAACCGGGCTTTCCTTGCAGTGACACTGGAGGATCTGTTAAGTGCAGTGACTCAAAAATTATTCAGCTGTTCAAGAATTTCGGGAGGTGTGTGTTAATTGCTGCTGTCAGACAATTACGGAGGTATTTAGGTCAGAAGATGTAATGATCGTGACGTTGGTATCCTCTAATGGGTGTCCTTAAAGGTGCCAGAATTTCAATAGGATCTTTGAAGTTTCTCAAAATTAGGGGTTTTTTTTCCCATCTAATTTGTTCATCTGAACGTGTGAACGAATCCCCGTGTGAATCGTTCAGCTGAACCGTGAATTCTCGTGTGTGTAAACATGAGTGGATTTACCAGGAAGGAGTAGATGAGTTTGTTAATTTAAATTCCATTTGTAGTACCTGCTAGTAGTTGTATCCTTAATTATCCTGTGTTCTCCTTGTTAAATCACAGAATACCCTGAGCTGGGAGGGACCCACTGGGATGATCAAAGTCCCACTCCTGGCCCTGCACAGGACAGCCCCAGCAATCCCACCACGTGTGTGATATGCAGCAAGATATTTTATGTTCCAAACCCAAATTAATCTTCTAACATAACTCATAAAATGCAATTTGACTTTCTCTTTACCTTTTTAGGGATCAAAGAGGGGTTGTTGTCTGGTCAGGTTTTAGTTAAGTGAGTTTTCAGTCTGAAAGCAATTTGTCAAACCTGTGTGCTGTACAATATTCCAGCCCTCTGGATGCACATCCAATTTAGTCACTGAGGAAAGACAGGTTTGTTTTTAAAAAGCAGATGTCTGGAAAAGGAAATATCACCTTTCAGACCTTTTGGAATAGATACAAACCCAGAAATGTAGTAGTCAAAATCTTGTTTGCTGTGGTGAAGGGGATTCGTCCCCTTAACGTCAGCACATAAATATTTGCTTGATTTCAGTCAATATTTACCTCACAGGTCAATTAAACTTGTTTTGCACTTCACAGAGTTAATATTTACTTGCTGTTTTTAGCTTGGTGACAATATTTAAAATTTTCTTAAGGGTATGGGGGCCTTTTCTACTTCTTCTCTAACAAAAGATTTTGTTTTAACAGAGGTGTGTGTTAGTTTATTAGGAAGTGTTATCCATGAGTCACACCATGTTTGTCATGTAATAAGATTATCCAGATTATGCCTATAACACTTTACAAGTATGAAAAGGATTTTTTTTTGTTTGAAAGGGTCAAGTGACTAAATGTCTTATCAAATTTAAAAGTAATTGCTTGTGTCTGTAAAATTAGGCCGTATAACTTAGGACACAGACACTATTTCAGAAGGTAAAGTGAAATTTAAGTACTCCTCACTCTGAAAATTATTTTTGTTTTGGAAAGCAATCACTAACGTGACCATTTTTTCAGTTCAGTCAAAGCACAGTGGCCAGGCTTGTGTGGTTCAGGAGGAAATGCAGAGATGAATTTTAGATCCTTGTCATTGACAAAGCCACATTTGCAAACATACAAGTTCATTTCCACGGAAGAACTTCCCCCTCTGCATTTCACATTTATATCACAGCTGTCTGTGTGTTATTTCCAGAGGTTTATTAGGAGTGGATCCATGGCTTTCACCCTGCTGCAGCCTTTGTGTGCAGCCTGTGGGTGAGGGCCAGGCCCAGCTCCTGTGTCTGCTCCAAGGAGATAACGGGGTGCTTGTTAAGCCACGTGTGTTATCTCCCTGCCATGTTCCCTGCTCCTGCCTGCTGGACTTAACCCCAGTCCTCAGCACTTTGTTTACATTGCTGGCACAAAGCACAGCCAAACATCTCCACTCCTGTCCCTCAGAATGGTGATTTTGTGATTGGTACAAGTAGGGATGAGGTGATTTAATTGAAGTCTTCTGCTGAACTAAAATCTCTGAACTAAATCACAGCACACCCGTGTCCTTCAAACTGCCAAACAAAACATCTGTTTATGATAATGATTATCTTAATTGAAGAGTTCTAGCTCATGCCATGCTTTTCTTCATTAATAGAAAGAATTAATGACTTAACTATTTAACTAAGAACTACTTCTGAAGTGAAACACTGCTGAAGGAAGATTGGAATTCATCTTAGACTCCTATACAAACTTCCTCCTGGTGAACTTGACCAAGTTAACCATTTTTCAGCCTCCAATGCTGCAGTAAAAATGTGCTCCCTTAAGTCTGGCTTGCTTGCACACAGAATCTGACAGACTGGATTTAGTACAGCTGCAGAATTAACATTCAGAACTCCCTTGCTGCACAGTTTCCCCACATGTTACATAAAAATGCTGTTCAGTTCCTCACTCCAAAGCTCCTCTCTTAGGGCTTTAGCTGCCTGTTTGCCTCCCCTTTGGTTACTGTTTTGATTTATACACAATCCAATTTTACACACTCACCCAAATTACCGTTCATTGTGAGATAAATATGGTAATTTTTTAATTCTGCCCAATATTGACTTAACATTCAAGGTGTAACAGCTTCAGAACATATTTTGAAGGTGTTTCAGGTGATGGGAGGAAATATTTCTTTGAACACCTGTGATGGTTTGGATGGTGTTGAGTTTTAACATCCACAGTTTGAGATCCATCTCCATCTTGTTTAATCCTTCAGGGCAGAGAATGGCTTGGATTCCATTCCCACGTTTTCAGGGTTTTTCATCCAGAGACTGAATTTCATTCAGGAAGATTTTTGGAAAAGTAACTGATTTGATTTAGGGAGTAGATGGATTTTTAAGTCCCATGGTGGGTAAATACCATCAGGAAAACCTCCTCCTCCATAGCTGTCCATGGCAAAAGTAGTTCTGTTATTTTTGTATTCTAAAGAAATATTTCCTAACCTTTATTTTACAAAGAGTCCTTTTTAGCAACAAACTTAATTCTTTTTTTTTTACTTTTATCATTTTTTTCAGCCCAGGCTTGGAAATCATTCCTTCCCTCTTTATCCTAATGGTCCTTCCCCTGCAGGAAAATCTCAGCTTCGATTCCTATGGAGTCAGCAGTGAAGGATAGATTGGGAGCACTGTGAAATTCCTGCTGGTGCTGCTGCATCTCCTGCCATGAGAGCAGAGCCACAGAGGAGGAAATAGCATCAACATTCTTCATAAAGCACAGAAAATAGGTGCAGGCAAATACTTTAAATTGAACTCTAATGAAATTA
Source organism: Argya squamiceps (assembly GCA_037834095.1). Taxonomy (NCBI): domain Eukaryota; kingdom Metazoa; phylum Chordata; class Aves; order Passeriformes; family Leiothrichidae; genus Argya; species Argya squamiceps. The sequence continues at coordinate 2,530,314 of JBBMKD010000063.1, read as the reverse complement.
TTGTTTATGGCCCAGCTTCTCCCTTCCATCCAGAATCTGTCATTTAGGTGATTGGGCCAGCAGGTGCAAACATAATTGAATTGAGGGAAATAAATAAGGAGGGAGGCTGGGGATTGTTTGCTAAAAAGAAGACATCTAGTTTGCTAATTAGGAGGATTTATAGGATGCTGCACTTAAAAATAGATGATTATTGATAGATCATCATAATCATGAGAGTTACTTTGTAGTTTGAGTTTTTTCCAGCAATAACCAGGAGCAACACCCCCTCTGCCCTGGACACTGTTCTTTGCAGCTGGAAATATTCTGAAAGGCTGCACAGAAACAATGTTGTCAGTTTAGAGAGGAGGTAGCAAAAAGTATGTGTTACATCTGTCTTTGGATTAGTTACACAGAGGAAAGAAGCTGGGATTGTTTTGAATTATAAGAGCATAAAAAGTTATAGACTGGAGGAAACTAAGGTGGAAATTGCTTTTGATATTCTCATCTAAAGGTATTTTAATGGAAATCAGAGGTAGATATTAAACTAAAATATTTGTCTGTGGACACTGCTGAAGTGCAAGTTAAATATTTTTAAAATTTCATTTATTTTAAATGCAGTAGTGCTGATAACACTGGCACTTGGGTCAATATAATTTCTCATTAAAGTTCTTTTAACACTCACAGCTTTATCAGTTACCAGCGAGCTCATCACAGCAGCCAGGTATGAATTACACATTCCCCATGCCTTTATCTAATTCATTTCTCTATCCTGCACTTCAATAATTTGAATCTGAAGTACATCAGGAAAACAGAGTTGTTTTCTTCTCTGTGGAGAACTCAAGCAGAACTATTCCTCACAAAGAGTAACAAACAGCCAGACTGAATTTCCATGGAGGATGTTGCAGCTGAGCTTGCAAATATTATTTTGAGAGACTTACATTTCCTTCTGAAAGGAAAGAGCATTAAAGAATGTTTTGAAAATATAGAAAGGAAATAATAGGAAAAAAAACCAAAAGAAAACCTGTAAGATAAATTTGGCTCTCCAGCCTTTTTGCCATTTCATGTCTAACATTCATTTCTGAGATATATCAGTTACACCAAGCTGAGGCCAGTTTAGTTTTATGTGCCTGGTAAAATGGAGTGGATTCACAAGGATCTGGCCCATTCTCTTCTGTCGCCTCATATTTCTGTTACATTCTTTTTTAACGGTTTGGAGAAAAAGAAATGAAATTTTCTAAGGAAATATTTTTACATTCAGTTGCTCCATAGAGCTTCTGTATTGTGTGTTCCTCCAAGTCATTCATCACGATAAAAATGCAATGCTGAAGTAAAAGAGTTAATTAAAATTTAGATTGGAAATTGAAATACCAAATGAATCTAGTCTGAGAGTTATGATTTCAGGGTTTTTATGCCCAGCAACAAATAAATGAATATCCAAGGAGTGGGACAGGCAGGCACTCAGGGCTGGGGCAAACACTCAGCTATGGAATAAGAGGATCCTTGAATGCAGAAATCTGCCCTTGGCTTTTGGCAGGGCTGTTCTGAGAAGGGGTTTATAATGCCCCAGGAGGTTGGATTTTTCTGGATTTGGGAGGAACCAGCAGCTCTAGAGGTGTGTGGATGTATTTGCCATTCCTCAGTTGCCTCAGGAAGTGCAGAACTTTGCTCCTACAACTTCCCTCTGGGTGCAGACTGATGTGTGCCATGAACAATCCAGCTCAGTGTGAAAATCAGTTCAGTTTGCTTCTGATTTAATTGCAAAATCATTCAGACTTTGTGTGTTTTCTCTGTGAGTAATCCAAATTTAGATTTCACTGCTGGTGCTACCTGGTTTTTTGTGTGTGTGTTTGTGGTTAATGCAGCTGAAAGTTATTATGTAAAATGGGTAAATTGGAGTCTTTAAAGGAGCTGCCAACTTGCATTTGCCTGAGTTACTTCAGCAGTGGAGAGGAGAGGAAGGATTCCAGACACGTCATCCTGATTTCACAAGGCTGCAGAGATCTCCAGAGTGGACTTACCCATCTGTGTGAGGTAGTAAATAGCTCTGTGCTTTTGTTCCTCACAAGTGGCTGCATATGTGTGCTCCAGTGTGTAATCCATGTAATCCAGGATCCTCCTCTGTCTAGACAAACTCTTCATCCCCTTGCTGGGCACAGCAGAGGCCTCAAGGTTGGCAGGAATGGGCACTTGCACTCAGAATCACCCCCTGAGTGCAGTGCAGGTGCAGGGCTTCCTTCTCTGACCTTCCCCCAAAACAGAAAAATGATGGATCTCAGCAGTCCTCCTTCGCTGTTCAGGGACAATACTTAGTTCATGGTTAAAGTGTTCCTCCCTAAAACTGACATTTCTGTGTGTTCACTCACCCTGAAGTGACAAAAGATGGGAAGGAGAGGAAAATGGAAAGGGAGGCTTTACTCTCTAACCTTGACTTCCAGAACAATGCTGGAGGAAGCCACCCTTGTGTCTGGCTTTCCAAAGCAAGGCTCCAGCACGCGCAGCTGGGGACAATCCCTGTTGTGGGTGTTGTTCACAGCTCCCTGCTCTGACACTGTTTGAGCTTTGCTGTTCAGTTTTGTCCGTGGCAGGATGGGAGAACATTTCCCCTGCTCCAGAGTCCCTGAGGAATCTCCTCAGCACACACAAATTCACCTTTCAGCTGAGTCCTGCAAATCAAAGCCTCCTCATGGAGCAAAACCACATTCCCTTCATTGCTGTTTCACACTGTGTACCCATGAAGGGTCCTTCTGGACTCAGTTCTGAAGGGATAATTGTACTATTTAAATATTAAACATCCAAGTTCTCTTTTTTTTATTGTTAAACCAATTTTAAAGTAGGGCAAAGCTGATTTACAGTTTATGGCAGCACATTCCAGAGTCACTGGCGTTGCAGCTGATGTCCTGTTCCAGCAATATTGGCACTGCCAGGAGGCACAGAAATGGAGATTTTAATCAAAAAACTTTATTTGAGATCCACTTCAGTTAAATTACAAGTTAATCTTGCCTCGTGAACTTCCAGGCTGTTAAAAAGGGCAAATGGCTGCAGTGTCCTCTGAAACAATTCAAACCCCATTTTTCACCAGGAGATGATTCCACTGCCCTGGAATTGAAAGTTGGGTGTCTCTTCCTCACAGATTGTTATTTAATCACTATATATTAGCTTTCATTGCCCTTTTGATATATTTAGGCTCATGAACTTCTCATTGACTAGATTGAATTTAGCACGATGTTGTTACTTTTTATGAACAGAATGAATCAATAGCAGATCTGTTGGTTTGCACTGAGTTGTTTATTTTAAGGGATGTTTAAACTTTACTGGGAGAAAAATGGAAGGGCTGATGCCCAGCCCTCCTCTTTAATGCTCATTATTTGGTAACACTCTGAGCCTGCCTCAACCAGCAAGTGCTGCACACATTATCCAGAGATCCAGGGCCAATAATATTTCCTAACATTCTTTGAAATGTAAAATATTTTGCAGTATTCCCAATTTATGGCATTTAATACTTGCAAATTACTTTGTTGTTGTAATAGAAAGCTTTTGGTTCAGTACTAGGGAATATTCCAGAATAAGGTTACTTTTTTTCACTGAAAATAGTAACTCTGTCTTGAAAATGTCTGACTGATATCCTCTTTTATATATATATATTTATATATGAGGAAATAGTAATTTATTTTCCTGTCCTCCTCAAATAATCTGTACAAACCAGTTGACTTCATCTATGAATTTGAAGCACAGTATTAAGAAATATCACTGGGTTCATTTTATCACCGAATTTTAGGGATGTGACCCCTTGCCTTTTTTTTTCTGTTTGTTTAATAATAATTAAAACAACCTATTAATCAAGTCCCACATAACAAGTGCAAAACTGTGCCTAGTGGAGCTAAAACTTGGGAATTCTTACATCAGTATAATCAGGTGATAACAGCCCAGACTTCGTGCCTGCTGGAGGGATTTATTTGGATTCACTGTTGCCTCCATGGGCTTCCTCCCCCATTATTTAATATACTTTATTATTGTATTAAGTGGTTAATTCAATCTGGTCAGGTTAACCTTGGTTGGTGATTAGAAGGAGGCATCTCAGCCACTGGAAAGTGAATCATTTTGGGTGGAACATCTTGTCCTTGTTTGAATCATTATCTGTGTTTACATTCACACGGCGTTAATGGCTTGAACCAGACATTTCTGGGGGAAGAGGGGGAGTGCCCAGAGCAGGTTTTCAAATGCTATGTACAGAAATTCTAAAGGAGATACATTTCCCTTCCTTCTCCTCTATGAGCAAAATGGTTTGGATCAATAATCCAGAATTCAAAGTATTCACAAAGAGCTGTAATTTGTTGTCAAATAAGTTTTAAAAGCCAAACCTCCAGGCTGAACTCAGTCCTGTTTCCTCAGTGAGAATTCTTCAGCTGTAGCATTCCAATATTCTCCTGGTGGAGTACTTGTCATTCTTTTCCAATTATTACTGTTATTGCTTTATAACTCTATTTGTCTTTGCTCTGTGGTCTGTTCTTTTTTTGAGTGCTAGTGAAAGCTTCTTGTCATTTTCCCTGTCTTCCCCCTTGGTTTGATATTTTCTGCCAACTCCTCTGCCCTAAAGCCTTTTTTCCTCCCCTTTTTCTCCATGCAATGGGATCTTACCTCCATAAAACCATTGCCTTTATTGCTCTTGGAGGAGTGAATTTATCCCAGACAAATTCTCCACAAAATGTTGTGGCTTCTGTCATTGAGGTGGGAAAGACCAGAAGGAGAGATGGCAAAGTGACCTCCTGGCAGAATTTCTGAGTCTTCTTTGGAGGAACTGAACAGCTCAGTCAAAAGATGATCATTCTGAAGATTATTTTCTTTTGATCATGAGATATTGTTTCTCAACTGTTGCTTCTCAGGAACCAAATTATGGGATCATAGGAGATCTGTAAGCTCAGCATGGTCCAGGAAGTGGGATAGTAGGAAATTGGAGAAGAAACAGAGTAAAAACACAAAAGATATTTTGCTACCACTATAAACCCATCATATATTTGTGTGAATATTCTCTTCCTCAAAAAGGAGATGTTAAAACAGCAAAAGCTATAGAGAAGGGCAAAAAATGCAATCAAAGATATGGCAGATGTGGGGAGCATGAACTGTATTCCCATGTTCCTGCTACAGAAGGCCTCCAAGTCATTTAAAGATGTAACTTTCTTTTATGCAATTCCTTTTCTGATTAAAATGGTCTTCTGTAAGTGATTTTATGATACATATAAATATTATGGTTATCAGTGTTCACAGTTAAAATAAGGCTCTTTTCTTTGGCAGGAGGAAGGCTATACATGCAAATTCAGATTCCTGATGCATTCCCACCAGCTCTGCCCTTCTGTTCTGGCAGAGTTAGGAAAAACTGTGGGGTTTGTATTTTCCTTTATTTGTTTCTTTATGTATTGTGTGCTCTCTGATTCTCACTTATTTCTCATTTCATTAACTTTCCTGTGCTTTTTCTTTTTTGTGGCTACATTTGTGGCTGCATTTTTTCTTTTATTTGTTTACTTTGCCTTGAACTTTCTCCTAAATCCTTCTTTTCTCTTTAGCCAGACCTGAATAAATGCATTGGAGCATCATTTGTCTCTCCTTCCATTTCCACCTCCCTTCCTCTTCTACTTCCATATCTTTTCCCCTTTCCCCCATAATATTATAATTTTCTCCTCAGCATTTGTTGATGTTTTTCTTTCCCATGAACTTTCTTGTCTTTTTATTTTTTTTAGGGGGTATTTTGTACTTTACCTCAGGGGAGACTCAACAAGGATTTGGGTCTTTCTTCCTTAATAGTGCAAAACTGGATAGAAACCACCTTAAAAACGTGTGGGACAAACCCTGTCCTAACTGTCCTGTGGTATGGGAGCAAATAAATTCCTGTTTAGCAAATTTAACTTCTCCTAAAAATTCAGGCTCCATCCTTCCAGCTGGAAACTGGATCATATAATGGGTTATTACAAGCTGTTAAAATTTGAGACTGAGGAGGGGGAATAGGCTGAAGTTATTCCATGGATTGTTCTGTTCTTTGTGGGAGGCTGTTAAAATAAAGCAACAGTATAAAAGATGAATTATATACAATTTAATGTAAAGCTGTTGGAAGCCATTAGGATATTTCTTCCTTGATTGTGGAACATTTGTGTACTTTTTACAAAGTTTCACATTTTTTTGGTTCTTTCCGAACATTATGAAAATTGTACTGAGAGGAGTAAATTCATCTGCATAAAATTGACTGCAAAGAGCAATTAGTCCTTCATTAATATGCAAATTTGGTCCAGTGCAGATTCATCTATATATGAGGCTTAAATATGCAAGTCAGTCTTGCTGTGCGAGAAGCCCAGATGCTTTTATTTACTTTGAAATTGAGGGATTTGGTTAATGATGTTGTTGACAGGAAAACTTGAATAAATTTGATGATCACCATCTTTCATATTAGACGAGGCCCATGGAAAAAAAATTACCAAGTAAAATACCAATTTTATTTGGTAATTTCCTATTACCAATCTTGTAATAAAATGTAAGATAGAAAGTAATAGAGTTAGATTTCCTAATGTACTTATCCTGAGACTTAAACTGTTCCCCAAAGATGGAGCCATTTTTCTTAAACTTTGTTTTTCCAGAGGGTAAAGACATCTCCATAAGCTGTATGAATAACACACTGCCTGGAGATTTAATATTGGAAAGTTGGTTCTGTGACTTGCTGCAGTTGGTGAGAGGTTATAAGCCTGGGAATGAAAAAGCAGGAGCTTTGGAAATGGTTCTTTGTCATCTTCCATGATTTATCTGCAGGTTCTTTTCAAAAATTAGTGTTGAGGCCTTTGCCCTGAACCTGTGGAACCACCCTGGAATCTGTCTGAACACACAGCCAATTCTATTTGGATCACCTAAGCTCCTCAAGAAACATTTTCCTAAATATCTTTAAATCTTTACAGCCCTTGGTAATGATACTTTCTTCCTGCTGGCAGCCACCATGGGCTGGCTCAGAGAAGCAGGGTTTTTCCTCACCAATAAATCCAAGCTGTGGTGTGTCTTGCCTCTCTCCTCTTCTCCTGCCCCACAGTTCCTTTGGCACATCCAGGATTCCCCTGGTTTTCTCCAGCATCCATCACTCAGGTATTGGAACACTTCCTTTGCATCATCAGTCTTGATTCACCTGCAAGATCCTCCTCGTGGTTCTTCCTTTTTCTTTCTCTGCAATTCCCTCAGGCCTAAATTTAGCTTTGGCTTAAGCAAAACTGGCCTTTGATTTCATTCAAGCCCATTTTTTCATGGACCAAACCCATTTTTTTTGTGTCTTGCCTGAGTAAGGTATTGGCACTTCCAAAATAACAGAGAAATGTGGTTTAAATGGACTGAACTGTGTGGTAATTTATAAAGCTCTAGTTGTAACTACCTGAGGACAAGTTAATAGATGAGCCCATTTGATTCCTCTGACTTCCTGGCACAGCTGTTTGGGATATAAATCCTCACAACTGTTGGTTTCCAAATCCTTAATGTGCTGCACGAGGCAAAAAGTTCCTACAGCCACGTTCAGGAGAGAAAAAAATTCAATGAGACACCAAAATTGTTCATGTGGTCTTGCAGGTGAATCCAAAAGCAGGAAAACAAAGATGGAATGGAGTATTTGGAGGAAACAGAGGAGAAATCTGATAGTCTTGTAAATCTTGATTGTCTTGCTCTGGTTATCCTACAAGGGAATCTGTGTTTTTTACATCAGAATGAGGCACTGATGGTGTCAGAAGGGAGTTTATTTGCAGTACTCAATAGTTTAGGAGGTGATAAATTGATTAAAAGGTGAAACCTTAAAACAACACCATCTGCTGAGACTTAAATAGGCTTTGCCTTTGAGAACACAGAATTGTTGGGCAGTTTCTGGTGTTTTTCAGCACCATCCCCAGCAATCTTGGCTCTCTGATCCAGCTCCCAAAAGGAGGAAAATATTAATTTTGAAGTGTATAAACAACAGGCATCTCAGCACAACCTGAGGTTGTCTCCTATCAACTATGTAATCTTTATATTCTAGATTAATAAACACTTCAGCCTTGGAGTTTATTAGTCCAAATATATTTATTACCTCATAAATTCAAACCCCCTCCAGTTACCATCTAATTAAACTGCAGCGCTGTGCATGCTATCTTTGGGGATGTATTAATAATGGAATTATCTTGTGAAACAGTAATTACATACTTTGTGCATTCTTTGCCACACTCTTTCTTCAGTGTCTGTGTGATGAGTGGGGCACACAGTGCTCCATTGTTTGGAGCTCCTCCAAACTCTCTGTGTATCCAAAGATAAGCAGATTTTTTTTTTCCTCTCTTAGTAGAAGAGGGAGAAAAGTTTGTGCATTTTTTGTACTCAGGAAGGACCAATACCACCAGACTAGGAACAGTTATGAAACATGATTGTGCAAGTGATTTTAGCTCATGCTTTCTCCTCACTCTTTGAGATTACCCTCAGGAGTAAAACCTCCTTGCAGGATATGTTTTGTTCTTACTGCAGCTGCCAAAAGGTGAAGACAACCACTTTATCTGCAAGAGAATATTCATTTATGGGACTTCACTGGTGACATAGGTTTGAAAAAAGGAAAACAGGCTTAAAGCTTTCCTCAGGAGAGAGATCTACTCACAGTTTTCTGCAGTGGTAAGTGGACCTGCTGTACTTTTATTTATAAATGTATTGACTCTGTCTGTGCTTTTGCTTTATAAGGTTGCCCCCCATCTTCTACTCTGGATAATTTGTATTGACAGGGATTCTTTTGCTCATTTTTCCTCACTTACTGCAGAATTAGGTGTCTGAATCCTGCCTGGTGTTCCCTTCCCTGCATGGAAAGGGGCACAGGAGGCAACACCTTTTGCACATAACTTCCCTGGAGTTTTGAAGTGCCTTATCTCCAGTTCAAGTACATCTGTTGAGCAACAGTGGGAGCGTGTGATTCTTGTTGACACAGGCTCTGCTCTCCCTGACAGGAGGAGGGTTTATTCTCTCTTGCATTTCCAGCAGTTTGTGGGTTTAGGATCCATAGGTTGTGTTCTCTTGCCTTTTATTTGTTCACTGCCATTGCTGGGGCTGTGCAGTGTCTGCAGGGAGAGGAAGGGCACTTTCCACCACTTTCCTCCCTGAATCTCTCAGATCTTTCCAGCACAAGTTTTGCCTTCTCCCTGGTTCTCTGCTCCACAAGTTCTGAAGTCTGCTGCCAAATACAAAATTGAGTAGTGGTCACTCACTTCCTACAAAGGGGTTTGATTGAACTTCCAGCTGGAACCCCATCCCCACTCCTGTATTGTGATGGCAGCTTAATGTTTCACTTGATTTTTGCAGTCATTCAGGGGCCAAGTCTTCAAGTCTTCCAGATTTGGACTTGTTTTGGTTTCACTGCAAAACCCTGCAAGAATTCTGCCAGCAGCAAGGCCAGTGTGTTTGAAAGCAGATGGCATTCCCAGTACCTAAAGCCTGCTCAGGTGTGAGTATCTCAGTAGTAAGAGTGACTCAGACTTGTAGCTTTGATTTCCAATAAGACACTATTTGTTTTATCCAGTAATTTTCATCTGCCAGCACTCACAGTGATTTAAATCAGACTGTTTTCATGGATGAGTGTTATTCTTTGGAAATAAAGAATGCCTGACAAGCTTCTGTAGTTTCATGAATAGATCTTTGTAAACCACAAAATGAAATGTAATTATTGTATGATATATATTTTACAGAAGCTCAAATGGTTTTATCAACCCAATGTTTAGGAATTCACCTTCTGAGACTGAACATCTTGTGCTTGTCTTAATAAAAATGGTGTCTGATACCACTTGGCCACAGTGTAGAATGGAACAGTTTCCACTGTAATGAATAGCAAACATCTGCAAAGAATAATTAGATTTATGACATATTGCTCAAACACACATTATTATTATTGTTACAGCTCAGGATTAATTTCTGGTTTGTCAAGACCTGCTGATCTCAAAACTTCTGGTTGTCTAATATTTCTTGTGGCTGCTGATGAAAAGATGGTCTGTGTGTCCCCAGAATGGTTCCAGGCTGTGTTTTGCCTGTTCTGTCACTCTGGTTTTTTGTCCCTGCTGTCTGATTTGGAAACTTTCAAAGCAGACACCTTTCTGATGTGTTTTTCCTGATGTGAATAAATTCACTGCGGAACAAGAGATGTTTGTTGCCAAGCAATTATATCAGATGAAACATACAGAAGGGTAATATTTTAGTCTGATTTTTTTTTCCTACAGGCATGAATCTAAAGATGAGTTCTAGGAATTTACAGAAAGAAAAAGACAGGGCTTTTATTTCTTAATTTTTTTTTCCCTTGTCTTCTGTATTTTGCAGTGATTGCTTTGAGTCTGTAAGGTCATCATGGTTGAAGGCATGAAGATGAGGACATCAAAGCCTTTGCCCACTTATGACAATTACTCTGGAGACAAACACAGCTCAGAAGACAAATGTTCTGAGCCACCTGTGAGTTCTGGTTCACAAAACAAATGAGAATCCAGAGATACTTCTGAACTTGGAAACTAATTTTATTCTCAAGGTAATGGTTGAGCTCATTATCTGCTGCTCTTTCTAAATGTAAAGTAAAGGAGTGCAATGCCATATATTCTGTCTATAACAGCTGACATGTTTTCTGCATTCCTGTGTTTGCCTAAGGAGTCATGGATAATCAATTTGATGTGCAAAATATCCTGCATGGATGAATTCTGATACATATCACTTGCCATGGCTGTGCTGTTAGGAGAGGCAAAAAACTTCCAGGAAGGAAACAGCAAGGAAAAATCTGCCTGATAATTTTCTCATCAGTTTTTCTCCAAGGACATATCTGTAGGTGGATTCTATAGACAGTGTTTGGGTTTCTTCCCCCACCTTGAGTGGCTGGTTCTCTGTGTGTCAGTTATTTTCTCTTGCTGTATTAGAAATCAAAGCTACCTTATCACTTCAGGATAAATATATCTATATTTATATCTCTGTATCTATCTCCTATAATCCTAACTAGGAAAAGCTAACCTGAAACATTTAATTTTCAGCCTTTGTTATTATTTAAACATATATATTAAATTATTTTTTAAATTCCCTACATGTATTACAAATAACTTCCCATCAGACTGGGAGGCAGAATAGGCAGGAACCAGCAGCAGACAGATGTTATTATAAAAGATGTTCTGTTTGTTTTAATGAGGCTTATGGTTTTAATAAACTTTTAGAATGTTTTTAACACAACCAAATTAAGTAAGTTTAAAATCTGATTTTCTAGTTCTAACCCTAACAGATCACTTTGTGCCTTATTTATGAGGACAACCCCCCAGTTTTTTCTTATTTTTAGAGAATTTCTCACAAAACAGAATATCTCCAGTCCCAGCAAAGAAAAAAGGGAAATTTGTGTGGATAAAAAGCATGAATGACAACCCTGATCATGTGGAAAAAATCAATCTGTGAGCTTAGCCATAGCTCCCCATTAGTCCCCTCCTTTCTTGGAAATCCATATTTTCACCCGAATATCCAGCAGCATTACGTAGAACCCCTCAAAATTTCCTCCTAACATTTCATGTCCTTTCTGCTGGAAAGAAACAGCTGGATATTCTGTGCCACGATGTGCCCAATCCACCTCTTGTTGTTGTCATTTTAATTGCTGGGGCTGTATTTTTTAAGTCCTCCACAGAAGGTCTTTGTAGCGACAAGCGAACGGTTCACGCTTCGTAAGCAAACATAAAGAATGCTGCTGCTAATTGGAGAGGGACTAATGCAGTTATGATTCCATCAACATTTAAGTTACATTGGGGGAAAGGACACGTTTTTTGTTGGGCTTGTGTTGCAACATGAAAATTTTTCTCGGGGTTGGATTTGGTGGGGAAGGTTTTAGGATGGAACAGATTAATCCTGGAATTACAGGGATGGAAGAGATGGAAGTGAAAGTGTTCTAAGCTGCATCTACAGGATAGAAATCAGCATTTTATTGCTCTTTCTTTGAAATTAGAGTTATTAATTGCTGGCTCGTGAAAGAGCTGAAAATGGAAAGAATGGACAGCCTCAAAAAACTCTCTTTCACCTGCCCTGAAGAACTGCAGCCACAGTGTTTCACATGGAGGAAAACTCCTCAAAAATCACCAGTTTCCCAAAGGAAGGAGGTTCTTATTCAGTAGTTTAGGTCTTTTGGATGTTTTCCCCTTGATATTCTCTTCCTGTTGTACCTACAGACCTCCCAATTTCTAAAAGTCTGCTGAACCTTGTGTTAAACCTTTCCTTTTTTCCCTGAATTACATTTCCATGGAATACTTGGCTATGGATTAACAGTTGTACAGTTATGTACCAAAAGTTCTTTTCCCTTAATGCTGATTTAATTTTTTTCTTTATACTCACATTTCTCTTCTCAGGTGGAGCCTCATCTTGAGTAGCCTTGGGAGGGCCAAAGGTGCTTCCTTTTGCAGCTCACTGCCTGGATTTTAGAAGACACCATTTTTTAGCATCTAAACAAGGAAATCACAGCTATTTCCATGGGAAGAATCACAGAGATGACAGGGCTTCCCCCCAAAACACTGCCTGTGTAATTGCTGAAGACATTCCAAGCCAGTCTAACGAAGTGCTGTCTGCCAGTCATTATGTTCTCCTTGGAGGACCATCTGTTGCACTTCAAATATGTAAAGGTCTCTATCATTTATTGCTCCAAACAAATCCAGGCCTTTGTCTGACGTGCTGGAGCTCCTGAATGGATTCTAAAGGTGGTTTCAATCACAAAGGGGAGGATATTCCCTTTGGTTGTACTCCTTCAGCTCAAATTTCAGAGCATAAATATACTGATTAAATCAATATCTGAATATTTTCAATTTATTCAGAAGTGAATTGTGAACAGCAACAACTAAAAACCTGAAATATGTTTTCTTTTCATTCAGCCAGGAGGACATTGGAAGATTTTTTGCTTCTGGTGAACAAATCTTTCCATTGTAGTGGTATCCAGATTTGATATATGCTGAGATTGGAATGAAAATTACCTTGTTTTAACTAAAATTTTTAATTTGCTCATTTGTATCTGAAACTAGTGATTCAAAGGAGTAGTAAAAAATAGAGTCAGCAGCTTAAAATGCTCAAACCTTCCTTAGCACACGTCCTTTACAAGGATGTAATACTTGGTTGTACAGTCATTATTTATAGGTTAATTAGGATCCTTTCCATGAGCAAAATGAGCAAGATCAGGCATTAAAATATGCTGGGTTTTGTTTTTCCTGCTGCAGATTTTGAAGAGCTGTACAGTCAGATTGGAGAACATGAGCTTTGTATTTTCACAGCAGAAAAGTTCTGTTCAGAGATTTCCAGCCAGAGAAATCCATAACAATTTCTGTCTGATTAGGGAGTGGTCCTATCTTTTTCCCTTTCTCCTCTTTCCCTTCTCCTTCCTGCACAGCAGCTAATGTTCTGGTCAGAAGTAATAATATGTTAGATCTTGAATGTCAGTAGCCCCAGAGATTCTGACAAGACTATTCATGTGCATTCATACGTCTTAACCAAAGCTGACACTAAAGAGAGCAGGAATTCTCATATTCCTCATTTTATTGCCCTGCATTAAACTCAAATCTTCTCTTGGAGACCTCTGCTAGAAATGACACATTCCCCATTTGAAAAAGGCATTTTAGCAAGGTCTAAACAAAGCAGCTGGACATCAATCTGGCGCAGGGCAGAGGCTCCTGTGAGAGCTCACAGTGCAAAGCTGAACTCTGCTTTGCACCTTACAAATGTTGTGAGCTAAATATTAATGGGAAATAACCATCCCTCCTAATCTTTCTAAATTTCAATTTAAAATTAAGTGATTTTAATAATTTTTTTTTTTTTAACTATAGGACATGTCCTTATAGGGATATTTGGATTCTGGAAACTCAAGATTGTTTTCTGAGAAACATACACTGAGTGAATATTCTGCTCTGCCTTTTACTCTGGACATATTTTACACACACTTGTAGGATGGTGTGCAGCACATGTTTGGGTAATTTTGCAGGGAGATGATTAAGCTGTTAAAGCCAGGTAGGTAATTTTGCCAGCAATGATATTTTTAATCTTTTTAAAAATGGTTTGGTAGTAGTGACTAAGGCAGACTAGGTGGCTCTGGGCAGCTCGCCATCTCTAGGTAGTTTAATTTGTTAAAAATTATCCTTCTTCCCACCCAAATCCCCTTGAAACCATTTGGAGAAGAGAACTGCTGAACAGTTGCCAGTAATAAGTCCTGCTGAGACCTCTGTATCCTCCTGACAGAAATGTTGGTGCCAACTGGAGACTGACTGGCACGAGTTTGAACTCTACACTACTTGATATATTTACTTCACATGCACCAATTACAATAATTACCACCTCTGTAGCTGAAGTTTTAGCACTCGGTCTGCACTCCATACCTCAGGTGGTTGGCAGTATGTTCAATCCTATAATCTCAATTTTCTTGGAATAATTAAGGAGAAAATAAATACTTCCAAAAAATTAGGAGAGAGCCTGAATGGAAATCAGAGGCTGAATAATAGAGTTGTTTGTCATGTTGCTATTGTTAAGCTTCATTTATTTCTATTTAATCTTTATTTCTAAAAGGCAGCATCTTCTTTTGCCTGCAGAGATTCACCAGGAGATGCTGTAGTCCATTGACTTTTATATTCAGCAGTGGAGTATCTCTTGATGTCAATGAAAAAGCAACATGAACTCCTACTTTGTTCAGATGTTTTAAAAATATAAATTCCTTTATAAATATAAATTCCTTTCAAAATAAATGCTTTTGACTAGAAGAGGAAATCACCCATCCCTTTCTCCTTTTGGCTGGATGTTTCCATGTGAGGTTGTAGGGATTTAATACCAGGAGTGGCTTTAACTGCCCAGCTCCTGACAATTCCACTGGTTTGAATCTGATGCAATGGGGACAATCTCTCCCCCACCCCTGTTGGCTTTCCAAGACACTGGTTAATTTTTAAATTGGATCAGCAATATTTAAAAAAAAAAACTGGTGAAGTTTCTATTACACAAAGATAAACCTTAGCCTGAGCACAAACTGACTTGCCTGTAGCTTTCCTAATATGATTGCACTGCGTAGAGTAGATACTAAAATTTATATTAAAATTTCTTCATGCAGGTTCCCTCTAGGGAGAGGAAGAGGGAAGGAGAAAGCTTCATGTGACAGATGCTAATTATGCAGCTTAATGCACTTCTGGAAGTTGCAGAGATGAGAACTCTATAAGAACCCATCTACAAAACAAAGCACATTTTCAACAGCATTTTCCCCTCCATTCTGTTTTAATCTGCCTCCTCTCTGTTTTCCAGGAGGCTTTATTTCCCAAAGAGTACAAAGGGCGAGCAGTGTCTCAGGTGCAGAATTCACCAGACATGGATGTGATTGTTCTCCACTGTGTCTTACTGTTCTGAGGTGCTGTACATGGAATTGGGAAAAGCTTTGGGCTTCTGACTCAGGAGGAGTTTGAGTTCAAGATTCCCTCATTGAAGTGTCAGGGTTTTTTCCTCTTTTTGTGGATATTTTATCAGTTCCTTATCCTGTGTTTGGGTTTACTGGACAAATGATTTTTGCTGGGATCCTATAGAAGGATTTATTGTGATGAGTGTGTCAGGATCCCAAAATGCATTATAGAGAGAAGTGGGCTGAGACACATCAACTGAGTTCCTCAAACCTGGGAGGTGCAGCCACACCAAACCCAGTGTTGGCCACTAATCCTCTCTTCCAGACATTGAATTTGAGGTAAATGAAATGGGGAAATTTGGTGTTATCCAGAAATCAATTCAGACTTGCAAGAACCATCACCCTGGATATCCAAATCTACCAAACCCCTTTGACCAAATGTTTTTTTTTCCTCTTAGTGATAAATCCATTCCAGCTCTTGTGTACTTAATGCCGAATTCTGCTTTCCCCGATTTCCTCCCTATCCTTGGATTTCTCCGTGGGGAGGAGTGACTTGAGAACCTTTCCCGCAGGGACATCACGGTGGCGCTGGGACTTCCGAGAGGCTGGGGCTGGCCCCGGGCACCCAGGAATGCTCCTCACAGCCCTGGGCTGCAGCCAGCCCAGGGAAAACCATCTGTTCCCCTTGGAAAGGGGTTTGCTTCCCCCCGGAGCCCTCCCCCCGCAGCCCGGCTCCGGCCCCAGCTGCCGTGTTTCGATGAGCACTGGGGGAATGAATCTCCTGCGTTTAAAAATACTCTGCTTCTATTTAGATGAAAAGAAGAATCTTGCTTGCCTACACTGGCATACAAAAATAGGCTCAGTGTGAGTAAATCTTCAAAGTTTCTCTTGGTGAATATATATCTAGCCTCACTTTTTTTTTTTAAAACTTATCATATAAGTTTATTTATAGAGTGTCCTTCTTTCCTCCTACTCTATCAAGACATTTGCAGAAGGTTGTTGCTCGTCTTGTTCAGGAGTCCTGAAATAATTTGCAGGGCCTTTGAAACATCATCGTGTTGCATAGTTGTGATCAACGTGCTGCTGTTGCATGAACATATCATATTTTAATGTGAATGTCAGGTTAGCTGAGACATCCAGGGCTTTCTTTTCCTTTAGGTGCTTTACACTGGTTTGTGTTTTCACTTCAACACTGCAGTAAAAATTCTGCATATAGTAACTTAAAATTTTCCATTCTACATGCAAGGCATTGCCTAGAAAATTAATGTGTAATATGAGAGGATTAGTAAGATGCATACACTTTCCAAACATCTCTTAAAAATAGCTTTCACTGTCACTGTAGCATCTAAATTCTGAATAATCTCACAGTCCTTCTGCAAATCTGTGCATGTAGTAACAGAGAAGCCACCTACTTCATCCTCTTGAACTGCACAATATGGATCTGGGCATGGAAAAAACTGGGTTTTGGAGTAGGGCTCTGCTTTGGCAGAGAGGCTGTCTGTGAGACTAGTGAGAGCATTAACGCTTGCATTAAATATTAAAGTCAGCTTTCACAAGACTTGCCTATCTTTTCAAAAAAGGCTCCCAGATCCTCAGTTTGGAATTTGCTCCGTGGTGCAAAGCGCCGGCGCAAACACCGGGAATCCTCTGCCAGGAGGTGGAAGCTGTGGAAGGGGAGCCAAGGCGAGTGTTCCCTGTGCTGGGGGACATTCTGTGCCCGGACTTTGTCCCCAGGCTGACCACAGGTGCCCTGGGGTGGCCACAGAATCCCAGGATATCCACAAGGACCACTGAGTCCAGCCCTTATGGCCTGTACAGGGATCAGCCCCAGGAATGGACTGAGTTCATGGTCCGGGAATGGACACGGAGCCCCTGCAGGGATAAGGGGAGGGTGAGCCCGTGTGTAAATATCTAAATGGAGGTGCCAAAAGATGCACCAGGCTCTGCTCCGTGCTGCCAGCCACCAGGACAGGCACAAGGGGCAGGAGCTGAAACCCAGAAAGTTCCACCTGAACATGAGGAAGGACTTGTCCAAGGAGCACTGGAGCAGATTACCCAGAGAACTTGCGGAGCCTCCCTCATGGCACTGTCCCAGACACAATTCTGTGCTCCTGGCTGACCCTGCCCGGCTGTCCCACCGCCGTTCTCCCACCCTGACCCACCCCACCATC
>JBBMKD010000063.1:2455674-2507957 GCA_037834095.1 Argya squamiceps | reverse complement strand
CACCAAACTATCCTAGCAATGATCTGGGTTTTCAAGGCCCTCACCAAACTATCCTAGCAATGATCTGGGTTTTCAAGACCCTCACCAAACTATCCCAGCAATGATCTGGGTTTTCAGGGAGCAAGAATTTTGCTCCTCTCTTGTTCCCTTGAAAAAAAAACAAACAAAGCACAAGCCTGTGAGTTTTGGCAGCTTCCTCAGGAGAAAGCTGTGCTGAAAGCTGTGCCTGTGATTCACAAGTGATGTCTTAAACATGTTTTGATAAAATCCCCTTTTGTTGGGCAATTAGGATTTTCAAATTCAAATATTAAAGCTCATTTTTATTATGTCATAAGGAGGGTAGAGATCTGGGCAGCTCTTGAGCTGTTTGGAGTTGTCTCGGTTGGGATTCACACCATCAGTGAGAAGCCCTCAGAGGGAGGCACCTGGAACTAACCAGCTGTTTCCATGCAAAAATCTGTAAACCTTCAGTTTTCATGATTCCTCTCCCCCTTTTTTCTCCAGTGCTTTGGGGGAGCAAACCCAGACTCTGGGTTTTCAAACCCAGCCTTTTGAAAGACTGACAATATTTGTATTTCTCAATAATGCTGTGCTTCAAATTTGGCACCTTCCTTTGGAACTGTTTGCTTGTGGAGTTCAATTCCCCACGTAGATGGTTTCCAGCTCCTTATCAGCAAGGTGACGACGTTAGATATTGAAATTGGGTGAGTCTAAAGGTGAGACTGAACCAATTGGAGGGGAAAAAAAAATCCCAACAAACACATCACTCTATTTCCTTTCAAATAATGTGCAGTATTCAGATTACTGAAGTGTAAAATGAGACCAAGGTTTGGTGACCTGGTAACCAGAAATTGTTAATGCTGCCTCTGTGTGTGTGTGTGTGGATAAGCTGGAGAACAAACAGGAGTTTAAAGTGCCACTGAGGAAGTTGACTTGAAACAATTTAATAACGTGTGGAATTTTCATACAAAAATACTGTGATCTGAAAAACAATTGATGCACTGAAATGATGTTTATTTCTTTGAATAGTTGACTTCAAAGGTTGGGCTGTTGCTCCTGTTCCTGTCTGTCCTGGAACTACAAACTTTGCATTTTAAATGGCACTTACACTGGAGTTTGCTTGGTATTTTAGTGCATTTAAGATTTCCTTATTATGACCTATAAATAACCTCAGTTTTGACCTGCAGGGAACATCCTTTGTGTGGCTGAGATGTAACTTAGACCCAGTTCTGGATGTTTTTGGCCTGGGCCTGCCCTGAGCCAAGACCAGCACTTGTGTGAATTCACCTGTGTGAATTCTGTGTGCTCCTGGCTGTGGGATTAAATCCAGACAAACACATTTTAAATTGAAAATCCAATGAAATTTAAGCCATTTGGAAAGTGCAATTTTGTGCCACCTAACCACTAAAATTATTTGTTTGAGCAGCTTTCTTTGCCACCTCTTGAATCTGTCAGCTGGTGATTTATCACAGAGGAACATTGGAAAACAGCAGCAGTGGTTTGTAGCTGGAGTTTTAGATCAGCCCCTTGTTTGTGCTTGTCCAGAATTACCCTTTTGCACAGGTAGATAAGCAGGAATCATCCCAGGGACTTACCAACTCTTAACCTCTCTTAGGGTATAAGGGAGAGATAGTGGAGGATTAAAGTCTCCCAGCCATGCCTTTGGGTATTTTCTTTGTTCAGGTCACCTGTGGGTGCCTGTGCTTCCCCAGAGCTGTCCCACACGTGTTGTGTGTGATGCTGAGCCTGTCACCTATGTCTGACACTTTGGCCTCTGTGCTTTTGTCCTCTTGGAATGAAAAAGAGAATCTCTGTGTGTGTGTGAGGCTCCTGTGCCCAGGAGTTGGTGCAGATCCTGCTCAGGACTGCAGAGGAGGTGGCTGAGGGGTGCCCACACCTGCACTTTTTTTCTCCTTGCTGTTACACCAAAATCTGAACGTGGATCTCACAGGAGGGAGGATTATGGCTGAACCCAAACAATGTTATCTGACCTTTGTCGTGGCCTAATGGATTTTTTCATGGTGGACAATTTCTCCTGGTAATTCACACTGCCTTGTTCTCCCAATGACTGCTTGTTACATTTTCAATGGGGATGATAAATGACTTCTTAGCACGGGCTTGTTACCTGCAAAATTGATTGGAAATTGTTTGCTGCTGGAGGTTGAGGTGCTGCCTCATTTAGATGAGAGAGGTGAAGGATTGTCCTGGAGGATGGGGACAGGGAGGAATCTGGGAGCAATTTGTCCCTCAGTGAGTGCCTTGGGACAGACTTCTCCTGGGGAAGTGGCCCTTGGGTGGTCAGAAATCTGCCAGAGCCACGTTAAGAACTCTTGATTCTGTTTCCTTTGGTATGAAACTGCCTGTTGAGGAGAGCTTGGTACTTTGACAGTTTGTGACTTTTTTGGTGATGTGTACTGTCAGACAACAATGGGTGTTCAGTGACTGGAACACATCTTGGTTATCAGCCTGGGGGATTAGAAATATGTCACCCTTCCAGAGCCCTTTTGTCCCCTCCCCAAGATCCCCTCAGCAGGGGCTGTGCAGGGTGGTGAATGTACATCTCTGCATATCAGACTGGAGAGATAAATGCTGTCTCTGTGTTCAGCTGGACATTCTGGAAGTTCCCTCTCTGCCCTGGAGTCACGTTTGGATCCTGCTCGTGGCTGTGTTGGAGTTCTCCCTGCCAGCCTTGGATAA
Source organism: Argya squamiceps (assembly GCA_037834095.1). NCBI lineage: Eukaryota > Metazoa > Chordata > Aves > Passeriformes > Leiothrichidae > Argya > Argya squamiceps. The sequence goes on along the minus strand of JBBMKD010000063.1, from coordinate 2,505,260 downwards.
GTGTCTTGTTGATGGTCAGGGATGGTTGTTGCCTGGAGGCATGTCAAAAGGAGACTTGTTCAGAGATGCTGATTGATCAGGAATATTGACTTCACTCAATCATTTTTTTTTTTTCCTTCCCTAGGAACCTACTTACTGTACACACAGCCAAAAAAACCAGAGGTCTATTTCTAACCCAACGTAGCTAGAGGCAGACAGAAGTTAGTGAAATGTTATTTTAGCCTCTAACAACCTCAAAGGTTATGTTTTTGTTCTGACAGTGAGCCTTGATTATAGTAATTCTTGCAACTCAAACCCTAAAGTAGGACATCTCTTCCAATTTCAGCAGGCAGTGGTCTCTCACAGCTCTGATCAGCAGTTATTTTATTAGAAAGATTCTTTCTTATTTTCATGTGGCTACTTCTGCACTTGGATTATATTATTTTAAATTGGCAGTAGATGATTTTAAACCTGAGAAGAGTGGGGTATGAATTATGTACAAGACACAGTCCCAAGGAAATGGTTACAATTTGATTAATGCTGGGATAGGGGAATGCTGCTCTATGGCTTTGACCTTCAAATTGCATCTTTCAAATGGTGAGCTGCAAGATGCATCTTTTTCATTCTGGTGTCTATTAAATTTGGTTAATTTACTTTAAAAATTAAAGAGTTGTCTGTCATATATCAAGATAATCAGTTTTTGTTTGCTGAACAATCTTGCTCGTGCTTCTGTGATGGGGGAGATGTATAAAAATGATGCTGCTTGGAGGAGAGCAAGGAAGAATCCTGATGCTTGTCTGTGTGGTAAAAACAGCCATGGCAGCAAAGACTAATATGTGTTGTGTAGTTGTTGATGCATGTGCATTATAGATCAAATCCTGTCCCCAAAAATTCACTGAGGTTGTGCTGATGTCAGCACTGAGTGTCTCACTACTCCAGGACAATGGAAACCAGAGGATGAGCCAGTTATCCTTCCAAGGGGCTGCAAACCCTGCCAGTTGCAAGGAGTTGGCAAAGGCAGCTTGGAAAAGAGTTCAGCCAGTGATGCTGTTTTAAAATAACAATTGCTCCTTAAGATCATTTAACTACTACAGAAAAAAAAAAAACAACCCCAAATCCCTCCCCTCCTTCAAAAAAAAAAAAAAAAGAATAAAAACCAAAAAAGAAGGGAAAGGATGCTCTTGAAAACATTTTGCACCTGATGTGAGCACGGTGAGCTGCAGCCCCTTGTCTGGGAGGGAGCTGTGTGTTCTGTGTCAGGCAGGAGAGGCATTCCAAGTGTTCCTGCTGCATTGATGCTTCAGCATTTCCTCAGTCCTCCATGTTAGAGATGTAGCCACTTAGCAAAAGTGCTGATAAGCATTATGCAAAAATTCCTGAGGCAGTTTGATCAAACTTCTGTGACTTGCTGCGAGCTCAAAGGTGACAAAGATTTAACTTTCCCCCCACCCCCTTTTTTTTCCTTGACCAACGTGCACGTGAAATCTCTGTGGAGTCAGGTGAAAAATGCTTTGTCACAGGCAGGGAGGGTTTGGCATGGTGTCATGTTGGTTCTATGTACAATGTCACATGCATAATGACCTGGAGAAAGCAGAAAAATTAAATGTTTTACTTACACTGTTACATCTACCTGCATTGGGCATTACTCACTGAAGGAGGAGGAGGTTGGATCATTTAGCTGGGAAGTTTTTCAGCTTTTCTTGTGGCTTTGCAGCCAAACTTACAGCCAATAATGATGCAGGAGAGCAGTTACCTTGTTATCTTTATAAACTGCCATGGCTACACTCTTACAGAAAGGTTCTACTTTTAAACTGGCAGGATTTAGAAAAGATTGTCCTAGGTATATCACTGATAAAAAACCTCTGTGTGTGGTACTGGTAAAGGCCAAGCAGCCCAAAAACTGACCTGGAATGGTGCTGAGTGTGTTCACTGTGGTGTTTTGGGCAGTTTGGATATCCAGAGTCCTGGATTCAGGTTCTGTTCAGTGAGGGTAGATAACAGATTCCACTCTAATAGGAGCAAACTTCAGTTGTCTTACCCAGATTCTTGTATTGATATTTTTAAAATGTGTTGTTTTCCTCTTTTCCTGCAAAATCTGTTGCTTCTCACTGGTTTCATAAGGGATGCAGGCCCTCAAAGCAGTATTTCAGTAGCTTTGCTGGGTAATTCTCACTTAGAGCAGTTTAAAGTATTTTAATTCAAAAATCTGGGCTTCTAAATAGAAAAACTTCTACTGAAAAGTATTTCTGTTGTATCATTACAATATTGTGTACAGCAGCAATTTCACATTACTTTGCTTATTTACTTCCCTTGGAGTCTGTGGTTTATAGAGGGAGTTTGTTGTATAAATCAGGTTTGTGTCAGTGTTTTTGTAACTGGCACAGTCACATAATGGCAGAAAGGGAGCCTGTGAGGTAAGAAATGCTTCCAACAGACAAGTCTCCATCCTGATATGAAAGAATGGATTTTCCCCCAGTGTAATTGAAGTAATTGGGGGGAATTGTAGTCCAAAGTGGAGGCTTTGTTTCTTTGCATAGTTTATTTTAGAGGTTCATTGAGCATTAGGAAGGTATTTTTAATGGTGTGGTAAACACTCAGCCTGTGCAAGAACTGCTGTTTACTGGTGTCCTGTGTGTTAAAGGAAGGAGGGAAATCCATGTCTTGTTAAAAATGACATTTTCAAGGCTGTAGATATATCTGTTCCAATATAGATTTGTCTATATATATATCTATAATATGTATTACTTCTTAGAAATCCTTGGTTAAAGAATTTGGCTAAAGATCTGTGAAGAACAATAGACTTAAAAAAACCTGACATGAATTAAATCATAAGGTTTAAAGACACTCCTTTTTCAGAATTCACTTAAAATTGCAAGAGTTTTCCATTCTGAGGGTGCTCCAAATTGTTTCTTTACTTCTCCAAGAGCACCACACAGACAGAAGGGCATAATCAGTAAAAATGAACTTTACTTCAGGTGAAGTGTGGGAAGAATGGAATGGGGAACATAAAAGTTCTGAAGAAAAGTGGCCTCCAATAAAATTGGTAATATTGACAAGGTGCTGACTGAAAAAGCTTATTTATGTGTAGTATGCAAATTGCTTTTTCCTGGCCATTGTTTCCATGAATTCTTCATTTCCTGGTGATTTTTATCTTCATTTGAGGAAAACTCTTGTCTAATATGTGATGTAAAGAGAGAGGGAGCAGTGGGATATGGGTATAAATTGTTTAATGGATTGACATAAAAATAAGAGTGCTGGGGAAGAGTTGAGTGCTTTGGACAGCTGAGAGAACTCATCAAAAATAAAAGTACTTGTAACCTTCAGGTTGCCAGAGCACTTTTGTGGATAACACTTGTCCAAAGTGAAATTGTGGCTTAGCACCTTTTCAAAAATGAGTCAGCAACTTCTTCTGGTTTGTTAGCATTATCAGATTGAATATTTGAATTTATTGTTTAAGAAAGATTGGAGGACAAAAGTGCCTCTTCCTCTCCCCCTCTTTTAATCAATGGTTTGCTGTGTACAATTTTCTATTAAGTGGGAGGGGTTTTCTCATGTGGAGAAACAACAATTTGAATTAAGAAGAAAAATAGTTGGCAGATGTGAGCAGATGTCATGTTTGCTTCTCTCCACCACTAAAAATGGGGGGAGGGGAGTGACTAAATAGACTTCAGAAAGTCAGAGAACACTTACTGCTGGGGTTTTTCTTTGCATGAATTTGAATAATGTTCTGAAACGAGGGTTTCTTGAACTGACACCTTCTCCTGCCTTCCCTTTCTGTGGCAAGGTGCACTTCACTCAGACTGGGGGGTCTGGTGAGCAAAAATTGGAGTTTAAATTGTGATTTCCATCTCAAACCTCACACTTTGTCCACGTAACACACTCAGCTAAGAGCTCTCTGGTTCTGCAGAAATCTGAGGGAGGAGAGCTTCCAGGAATTAATTACATCTTGAGGCAAGTTCTTGCATGGAAACTTGCTCATAACTGGGTGGTCAGCACAGCTGATCCTGAATGAAGCTTCATCCAACCTAAATGAGCACCTGATTGCAGAGAATGGAAACTTCTCCTTTGTGTCCCCAAGATCTGTGTTGTTTCAGTGTCCCTGCAATTTCAGCACCTTCCATGGCATTGCTACACTAATACACCAAACTAAAACAAGGCATAAAAAACTGGAATTAGATCTAGAAGGTCCTGGGTGCAGGGGATGTGCTTGGAACGATTCCTTGGAATGACAGGAGCCTTGTACAGACCAAATGTGTAACCTTTGAGATGGTGAGGAGTTTATTGTGCAGCTAAAGTCCAATATGAGCGAGCTGTGGGGTTAATGTTTGCTCTGCTGAGCTGCTTTTTGGTCCCTTTTTGGTCCCTGCCCCTGGGACAGGGCTGTGCCTGGGCATCCAGCAGAGCTGCAGCCTCTGTGCTTGGCACGGGCACTTTACACCCTTTGACTTTGGACTTTTGTTGCTTTTTGTTACAAGAGCGGTGTGTGATGTTTCTTTAGTGAGTTACTGTGTTATCTTGTAGCTTTGCAGGTTTTATAAACAAGATTTTGCTCCACTCCCCAGCTGGAGTAGGGTGGTGGGGTGGGAAACTCGTGGTGAGGTCTCTGCTGTGGGAAAAGCTGCTCCTTGTTTTTCTGTGTCTTTCCCAGAAAATTATTTCATGGAATGATTCATCTGTAATGATGCACACCTCCTCTTTTATAAATGATGGGGCAAGTCTGTTTACTCTTACTCTCCCTCAGAGTTACTGGGAGTAACTTTCTTTTACTCACAATACTGGCCTTGTGTGGGAATGTACTTTTCCCTGTGTGGAATACAGCAAAATACAAACACCATGTTCTGGTTCCAGTAGTATTGAAATTCCCTTCTGTGTCATCTATGCCTTAAATATTGTTTATTGTAATAATCTGTAAGGTTTTTTTCCCTAACTAAAACTTGTAGGTGTTTGGTTTTCTAGATGCTCTCTAATTTAGGGCTATCAAGACTTCAGTCAATAATATTGCAACCTTTTAAGCCTGTAAGTGGCTTCCAGAGCAAGGTGAAAGGGCTCATTTCCAAGGGGGATTTAAAATGCAAAGACTTGGCCGTGCTGCTGAGGTTTTGTGACCGTGGAGCAGAGCAGGGGAACCAAAATGCTCTGTGAGGGAGAGGGGAGCAGGCAGGGCACTGCTGTCAGGGCTGTGGTGCTGGAGCAGAGCTGGACTGCAGCCCCTGGAGCTGTGCAGGAACAGGGGATGTGGCAGATGAGCCCCCTGTTCTCACGTGTGGGGCTCCAAACAACGACCTCCACAGGTCCCCTCCGACCTAAATCATCCCATGACTGAACAGGGACTGGAGTGAAAATGTGTCTCCTTATCTGTGTCAGACAAACTGCTCGTCCCTGCTGCTGTCTGGAGTATAAAGGCAATGGCATTTGAAGAGTAACTCTGCTAGGTTAGTCCAAGGAGAGCAGGAGCACATCCTGAGGGATAGAGGTAAACCACAAAATATGAGGAATTAGAGCCATAAAGGTAAGATCTGATTGCCAGTGATTTAAAGGACAGTATCTCCAGCTTTATGGTGTTGTTATTATCCTCCTATCAGCGTTGCTGGAGTTGAATGATCTCAGATATATCCTGGGAGACACCCCAGGAACTTTCAGATGTCTCTTGTTTTACCTGGGTAAGGGAATTCTAGTGCAGCTCCTTGGACCAGAGCTTGTGCTTTGAGGGCCTCTAGGCCCTGTTCAAACACTGAGCAGGAGCCAGGGTGGGGGAAGAAGTTGCAGTTTCATAAATCTCTCTTTTCCATTTGGCAAATCAGCCTGGCTTGTGCAAGTTGGATTCCATGCCTGTGTGTGATTTGTGGGGCACAGAAGATGTCAGTGTTTGACTTCAGAATCCCAGCACTAGGAGCTGGGCATTGTCTGGCTGATTTTTCCCTTCTGTGTGTACATCAGAAAGCAGGGCTAGGCTGCTTGAATATCTTCATTTTTAATGTTGTATTAAATAGAAAAATGACAGGTTTGAGTCTTCTGAGGAGAATCAGGTTGCTCTTACCAATATTCTGAATCTGAGTACTTTTTGTCATCTCTAGCAAATTGTTGATCATTGAGTTCAGTTGATTGCTGACTTTTGCTCCTGCCTTTCTTCAGTCCATGCCACTCAAAGACACCAGGATATATTAAATCTGGCTGTGGCAAATTTATTTTTAAGCCTAATTGTCACCACTTCTGCAGGATGAGTAATCCAGACTCCCCAAAACACGAGCCACGGATCGCAGACAGATCACGCAGTGAAATATGTAACCTGCTGCTGCTGCTTGTTTCCTTTTGTGTACAAATAACTGCTGAATCTCCTTTCCTTGTGGGGGACGAGATATTTTATGATAGAACTGCTAAAAGTGATCAGCTATAAAAATAAGTAGAGTTATCTGAACGTTCCAGGCTGTCTTTTGGTTGCACGTTACGCTGTGAATATCCCATGGGAGAGAAAAGGGTATTGTGATATTAGAAATGAGAGGATGGAATTGAGAGGTGATCTGTGCTTCCCCTGTGCCTTGCAGAAGAGGAAGATGGGGTTTGGGAGAACGGGCTGTCCTACGAGTGCCGCACTCTGCTCTTCAAGGCCGTTCACAACCTGCTGGAGAGGTGCCTGATGAACAGGAACTTCGTGCGCATCGGGAAATGGTTCGTCAAGCCCTACGAGAAGGATGAGAAACCCATCAACAAGAGGTAGGAGCCTTTATGGGGCTTTATTTTGCTTTATTTGCCTTTATTTTGCTTTACTGGAGAAGTTGGAGGGTTTATTCTCTGTGCTAGAAGGAAGGTTTGATTAAGAGGCTCCTGTGGATGATTTATTCTGGAGCCTGGCTCTCTGCTCGCTCTTATTATTCTGCTTTTTTGGAGTTCTTCAAAACTTTCTTATGATGAAAGGAAATAATGCTAAATGTGGTAAACAATCTCTTCTGTGCTGGTACCCATGTCCAGATCATGGATCATGAGTGTTGGGAAAGAAGGTAGAGTCTTCCAGAAAGGAAGAAAAAGAATGGAGAGACACCCACCCTGGAGCTGTAGGTGACTGGAGTTAGTTCTGCCTGCAAACACCAGGAAAGGCTCATGGCAGAGAGCTCCTGGCAGGTCCCACCTGAGCTGTGGGTAACTTGCACCCCGTGGGAGATGCTGAGAGTTTGGAATGTCAGCTGCTGCTCAGAGAAAGGCTGTTCTCTGGGAATGCTGGTGTTAAAGGGATCCGTGTGGCCCCTCCATGCTGGGGGGGAGGAGGGCAAGGAGAGAATTTTTGATCTAAATTGGAAGGACTTCTTCTCATGGCTCCAACGTGGTTTGACACGGTCTATGTTGCCTAGCAATAAATAATGAAATGAATAAAAACTAGGTTAGCTGGAACAAGTTTAATCGCTGTTCCCAAATCAGCTTCTAAAATCCAAAGTAATTTAAAGCTTAGATGATGGGGTTTTTTTTGTGTGGCTTTTTTTGTGTGTGTGTGTCTATGTATGTGTTAAATCTCACATGCAGGAAATTTTGAGATCAGTGGCTTTGCTTTTCGGGTGTGGAGTTGGCCATTGTTGGCATCTTCTGCAATAAATTTAAACTTGAAAAAAATTTAGAAGCTGTTTTGGAGCAAAAGAAGCAGAAGCACATGTTTGTGTGTGTTTCTATTAGTAGTTGTGAACTGCTGCTTTTAATTTATGTATAAACTTGTCCTTTAGTTCCAGGCATTTATTTCTCCACCCTGGTCAGGGCAAATATTTCCTCTCTGGGGTGTCCTTGTCCATCCATTTTTTTTCTGCTATAAATCAAGAGTAAAGAGTTTACTTTTAACTATTTTGGCCAAGATGGTGTTTGGCACAGTCTGGGCTTTCCTCCTTTGAGGAACTGGTTGACCAACTTGCCATTTTAAACTAGCATTAGTTATGTCCTGGATTCTCTTGGAGTAATTCTATAAAGCTCTCTAGAGCAGCTGGAAAAGCTGATGAAATCTTTTAAAAGAAAATAGCAGTGTTTGTTTCATTTGGAGGCTCTGATTCCTTCTCGAAGAAGGTCAGAATGTCAGCATGCTTGATGGAAATAACTGAGGGAATTGTGTGCTTACTCACACAATTTCATCAGATGTAACCCAGAACTACTGGAAAAAATATGTAAAAAAGCTTTGACAGATCTGTGTAAGGTATTTTATTGTTGAGAAATTTCAGTATTTCCTAGCAGATCCCATGTGATGCTCTGAGTACTGGCCTTCATGGAATGAAGTGGGGAATGGTGAACAGATGTGTGTTCTCGTGGCAAATTTGGCTCATCCCTCCTAGGAATGTCCAGAATTGGGATAATTTCTGCTCTCTGGGACCTTGGGCTGTGCAGAGGGGTCAGTTCAGGCTTGTGGGACAAACCCAAGCACTGCCATGGGTGCTTGGTGATGCCACCTCTGTAGCTCCAAAGTCTGGAACACTCTTGTAGGAAAAGGGACATTTCTCTCGTGGCAAAAGTTGAATGTGACATGCAGCAAACGCCACAAAAGGGACTTGCAGCCAGCCTGGAAAAAGCACTGAATGTTGCACCTGGGGTGCTGATATGTTTCCTACCAGACAGCTGCTCTAAAACCAACAAAAACTAAACCTTAATACAACTTCTGCATGTTTTTCATTCCTTGGGATCCATTTAATCAGCCAAATCTATACAAAGTTTATAAATTTTTTGTAGATGTGGCTGACTTAATTAAAAACCAAACTAAATCCTCAACAGCCCCTCTTGTGTCTGTGAGTATTGCTGCACAGATCTTAAGAATCAGTTTTGAAGCTGTATTTTTGTCTTTCATCCCACGTTACTCTGCTGTCTTTGGGGCTGTTCTTTGCATTAAGGTTCAGAAACCCTGGGAAGGGATTCCTGTGCCTGTGTAATCTGAGGTAATTTGGTATCCTGGGGATGTGAAGTTTGCTACCAGTGTGCTTTGGATCATAATTTATCTCACCCTGCACTTTGGGGCTTGGCCAGCCACTCTAGAGACTTGTTCCCTGTGTTTTACAGCTGCAGATTTCAATCAGCTGGGTTGTTCTTGCTGGAAATCTTCAGTTTCAAGGAATTTGGCTGGAATTGGAGCAGCCAGTGCCCTTGGTGTGGAGGTGACTCCTTCCCCTGTGGCTGAGCAAGCTGCAGGACCTCAGCCCTGCTCTGTCCCTGTCTGTCCCTTTGAAGGATGTGCAAATAGAGCTGTTTCTTTCACGTGGAGCTGATCCCATCTGGATTTTTCCCCAGTTCAGTTTGAAAGCCTGTGCTTCCAGAAGGGGAGATTTTCTGTGCTCTGCTCTCCCAACAATGGCCGGCGGTGGTGGCGCAGCAGCCGGGAGGGAGGCTGTGATTTCTGAGAGGTGTTGGGCTGTGATAACAGCTCCTCCAGCAGCCCTGCCTTCCTGTCTCTTGCTCTGCTGGGGTATTTTTTCTGCTTGCATAAGGCTATATTAAAATAAAAAGTCAGTGTCATTGTACATTTTAATTTTAAAAGGAATTAAAAAGGAATTTAAAAGTCCCGAATGTTCATAATTGATGCTGGTGTGGCACGTGAGCAATGACCAGGGAAGTCAGAATGAGGCAGTTTTGAGTGTTCACCCTTTAATGATGTGACTCCTACACAAATAAACTTATTAAACTGACCTCTATTATATGAGATCTCTTAAATTTTTTGCTGTGGGAGCAGTGGCCCCTCAGCTGTTTGTGTTGTGCAGTCACCTGCTGTGACCTGCTCCTCTCTGCCTCCCTCCCCTGCTGCTCCCCAGTGAAAACCAGCACTGGGCAAAGGGAGGCACTGGTGGATGGGCTGAAATCTCCTCTCTGAGAACAACTCACCGTTATCCTGCCTGGGGAAACTCTCTGAGGTTTTCAAGTCTGCTGGTTCCACTTCTGTTTGTACATAGAGCAGCTCCCTGAAGGGGGGTGTGTGTGATGGGGTCTTGTTACCCAGTTTTAATTAGGTAATTTCAGTTTTCCAGACTAATAAAAAACCACAGAGAGGATTTTGCTGGAAGTCTTTGCTCCAACCAACCAACCAACCAAAAAATATCATTGTCTCTGTATTTGTCACAACCTGTTTGGGTCACCTGGAGACTACAGAAGCTCAATAATGTGGTTTAAATGACTACACATTAAATTAAAATTTGACAAATAGGAATGTAATTATCTTTTCTCCTTTCCAACCTGTTGCTTTGTTGCTGCTTTCAGGAATATGGTTGTGTGTGTTTTATTCCAAAATCCCCTCGTGAATGTGAGCTGGAGACTGTGTTCTGCTCCATCCCACTCTGCTGGTTGGATTTCTTCAATAACTGCCTTTGGATGAGCCTGTTCCTCTTACTCATTCCTGGGGTATACCTGGAATAAATATGATTAGGAAACCTGACAGATTAAATACTATTTTAGACACAATTTAAACAGATCAAATCTGACACTCCTAATGAAGCACAAGTCCCAAGTGTTTACATGAGGGGCATCTCTTGGAGTTTTTGGTAATAATTACAACTTGCTAAACTTTAACACAATTGAAACAGCAGTAAGCAAACAATTGAGTAATCCTGAATTTGTGGGTGGGTCTGATAGACAACTGAAAGTCTAGAATGCTAAAAGCTGCTGGATTACTTGTATGGTTGCTTTTTTCCCCCCCTTGTAATTGGGAAATAATGCAGCCAGTTGCAGTGGGTGGCAAAGCAGAACTTGTGTCTGACGAGTTCACTTGAAAAGGGTGAAAAAACACCACACACCCAAAAGAAAAAGCACAAAAACCACCCCACAAGCCACTTGGAAATTCATAAGTGATAAGGTTATCATAACTTGCTGCACAGGTTTCAGGGTAATTCTGTTTGCCTCAAGTCTGGGTTCAGGATTTTAGAATGCCAGGCCACCATTCTCTTATACTTTTTTTCCTCATGGAAATGGAAAATAATAATATAATATATAAATATAACTTCATGGGAAGTGACTGCTGAAAAAGATTCTAGATACCAATTTGGCTTTATTTTAAACCTTTGTACATGTAGTTATCTTGTGTTGAAGGTGTGCTTATCATAGTTCTGGAGAGGGATTTTTTTTCTGTCTCTACCTCATCTTGCCACGAGGAAGAGGTGGAACTGTGGGTGTGATTCCTGAGCTTGGTGCAGGCCAGGTGGGAGCCCTGCAGTCTGGAATTGGGATGGCCATGGCTGCAGTGTGGTTTTTGGGGGTATTTTTTTACATCTGGGCCCTGGGAATGGTCGTGCTGTGCCATCAGAAATGTCTGTACAGTGTGGGTGGGATCAGCTCCTGTCTGTCTGCTCTTCACTGCCCTTAAGGCAAAGGGAATGCTGCCTTGGTCTGTTTGAACCCACATTTCTGCCCTGTTTGCCTCCCTTTTCCCAGTTCCCATGGTCATCTTCCACAGGGACAGAGAATTTTACTTCCTGATCCCCTGGGGTGATGTTGGGAATTATTATTATCAAGGAACAGAACATGATTTCCAGGTGCTAAAGCTCAAAAATTCCTTCATACTTGAGAGAGTTAACTCCCAAAACAAGAGAATTAACTCCCAAAACAAGGTTCACCCCCAGGTTTGGGTTTATTTCTGTCTGTTTAGTCTGAAACTGAGTGACTCTTCCCTGGTAGTGCTGGAATATTTTCTACTAAGGCTCCTCAACTCTTTGCAGTGTAAATTTCCTCCCTATGTTAATCTTTAAATCAAACAATGTCAACATTTTTTTTACAGCAGCTCTAATGAGGCTGTTCTGGCATCATGTCCCGGCAGGAGAGCAGGTGATGTTTTTCCTTGTGCTGTAGACAGCTGGAATTGAGAGCTGCTGTAAGTAGGACAGTGCAGGATAAACAGCAGGAGCTGAGAGCATTGATCACATGATTGTCTCTTTGGAATATTGAGTTGCTACAGAGACTACAAGCAGACAAATTTAGCACTTTACATCACAAAGCAGTTTTCTCTTATTTAGCTTAAATTACACTGGTAGTTGGTTCATCAAGGAAAAAGGCAAAAAATGATACGGCTCTTGGTTTTTAGCTTTCAAGCATAAATCTGCTCTTTTTGTTCACTGAACAATGAAATAATACAAAAGCCACACAGATACTTCAGATTTTGTTAAATGACAATTTTATAATGCATTTCCATTTTGAACTTAGAAGAAATCTGGCTTAACAAGATGTTTGTAAATGTTTCAGGATGGGAAAGAGCAATAGAGGGAAAGCTGTTTCCCTGGCTTTGGAACACAGGGATGTTTGGAGTCATTATCCTTTTCCCAAATATGTTCTGGATCTTTATTCTTTATGGCACACGTAGATTTCCCTGTGAAAGCTCAAGTTCGGATAATTGAGATTTGCAGCCTCAAATTAGAGGATGCTAAAGTACAAGGTGACAGGTTTATGAGTCTCATTTAAGTTCTGAAACACAGGAACGTGAGCAAACTCTTTGTAGCATTGTTTGTAATTGTAGCTGGGAAAAAATATATACCTTTGTGTGTATATATAAACTTCTTGCTGCCTCCTGAAAAAAAATCACTTTGCTTCCTTTAAAAATACCATGCTGGAGTTCTAGTGTGTATAAAAATAAAATTGGTTTTACTGGGAGGAAGCTAAGCCTGTTAATAATGAAGTTAATTTAAAATGTGGCAGTCTAAGGCAACCCTGGCTTATTCTGGAATACAGATTGCTTGCTACATTCATGTTTGTTTTAGTGCACATAACTCAGTTATGGAATAAATAAATATTTTTTAACTCTCAGGTCTAACTCAAATCAAAACATCCACAAAGAATGCTTTGGAGAGCCTTTTGACAGGAGTCATTAATGATGTGCTTTGAACTGGAAGGCTTTTTTCTACTTTGCTATTAGCTATGTTTTTCTGCTTTTTGTTCTCATCAAAAATCAGCTTTGTGCTGCATTTCCCTGCCTGGCCATGGGGAGTTACTCAGGGATGCTTGGAAGAACATCTCTGCTTTGTCCAGAGTGAGAGAAGCAGCTGAATTCCAGCTCTGGATCCTTCATTTCTGACCCAGAACGTGCAGCTCCCTGGAAAATAGAGCTGTGCATTTCCTGAGGTTCTTTGCACTGCTTTTAGTGGTTTACTTATTGCTTTTTTTTGCTGATCACACACTGAATTTCCTGCTCCTTTGTAGTCAGAATTCAGCTTGGGCAGTTTGGCAGTTCAGGACTGTGGCTGGTGAGTGGGAATTGAGGGTGTTTGAAATGGGATGGGCTTTTGGAGCAGCAAAGGTGGAGAAGGAACTTCTCCTCGGTACCTGTGGTGTTCCAGCTGCACCTGGAGGTGTGAATAGCCCCAAAGAACTGTTCTCTTGGATCCCAGCTTGGTTAAAAGGAAAAGAAAATAAAAAACAAACAGGAAGAGAAAGCTTAGAGTTTCATGGGGGGCATGTGTCACCTTAAACCTTTCTTCCTTATAAATCTGTATTTCCAAAAGAACCTATTTCATTGTAAGTCTGTGTTCTCCATCCCAGGGATGTATTATAGAAGGGAATTGTCACATTTTCAAAAGGAGGAATTCTGAATTTATTGAAGTGGCACCCAGAACTCATCTGTGGTGAAGAACCAACTTTTGGGAGATGCTTCACTTTGGTGACTGAGGGTTGGGAACTCTCAATTCTTGTCAGTCCTGGTATTGATTCTTGGGGAATCACTGCCCAAGATGTACCAACTTTTGGCAATCATTTTTTAACAGACTGAAATAATGGTGCAGGTAATGAATTAATTAGAGCCTCACCTGAGCTCTGATGTGTTTGTGCTCCTGAGGCAGGAGTTCTGCCCTGCTGGAAGGGAGGTGGTGGGGTCAGAAGGGCCCAGCATCAGTCCTGGGGCAGAACTCTGCAGTGTTGTTTCCCTGGCAGGGAGTGGCAGGCACAGTGAGCACTTTGGAAGGATTCAGTAAATATTTTGGTTGGGTTCTCAGAGCTTTGGCAGCATAAGGTGCTCCCACTTCAGCTCTAAAGTAATTCACAAAGACAAGCTAGGAAAACAGGAGATAGTAATTACATAAAACAAACATTTTCTCTTTCAGCTGAAACATTTGGATGCTTTTTTTTTCCCTTCTTTCTTTAATTTACTATTAAAATGTGCTTTTAGTTGGAGCCCTCCTTGTGCTGGTGCTGTCATGAGGTGATTTGAGTGTGGATTAGTGGGGTCCTAATGCAGCCAATGTTTGGGAAGCACTTTGAGGATCTAAAGCTCTACACAAGTCCTAATGTGGAGACAAAACCAGACCTAATTACCTTGTTATCAAGGAGATATTTTCAGATTTGCTAATGGAAACCTCCCGTTGATATGGATTTTAGTGTGGTTTCCCCTCCTACCCTTCAGTTAATCTTAAAAAGGTAGAAGAAGAAATTGTATTGGATTTATCCACAGCAGCTTCTGGGTTTTTTTCCCCCCATAAAATCATAATCCTTTGTCTGTGAAACGAAAACATCTTTGTTTTGTGTGATTAGAGTGAAGAGGGAGCATGGGGGGAATCAGATGGTTTTACACAAATGTATTTAATGGAGTGGAGATGAGGACTAAGGTTGTTTCAAATAGCATTATTCCCAAGGAGTCTCTTCTTATTTTATTTGTTTTTAAAGTTGCTTTCAGGATCAGACCTCAATGTAACTGAATTCTGGTGTGTTCAGATCAAAAGTCATAAAGAATCCTTGTTCTGATGGCACCTCATATCTCTGCTCAGAGCTCAGCTGGGAACTGGATTATTGATACCTAAATTCTGGGACTGGGACTTTAACGAAATTAATTACAAATATTAATGGAGCGACTTGATGTTCAGGATGAGACAAAAAAGAGTTTTTTTGAGAATGAGAGTTTTGTTTTCAGAATTTTCTGGATTAAAGTATATTCAGCAACACATGATGGTAGTGGTAAAAGTACTGAAAAGAAAGGTTATCAATGCTGACTGCAACATCAGATTTTTTTTGTCTGTATCTGACCTTAAAGATGTCACTGATTCTCTCTTCATGCAGAATAAAATTTCACAGTGTTCAGGTGTAGGGATTTTTTTTTTTTTTATATTTCAGTGGTGAGATGCTCTGCACAAATTACCAGTGATCTTCTGAGCTACCTAAAATAGTCTGCAAATAAAAATAGGATGAACTCTCCGTTAGCAGGCAGGAAACCACCAGCCTGCTTCTGCTACTGTGTCCTTGGCTGAATTGTGAAGATAATTTGCCTATTTACCCCAAAGTGAGACGTGGTAGATTTTTTTGCTTGATTAAGGTTTTTGGCTGTGAGGTGAGTTATTGAGAAGATCTGAGGAGGACTTAGAGAAATGGTGGGGAAAAAAAAATATATATATATTTTATATATAAAGTTTTTTTTCTAATTAGTTTATAATAAAGTTTGGAATATTCCTCCGGAACTGAGGTTGTGCACTGGCAGCCAGGCTCCAGAAACTTAAAGAATTGGAGCATGTTCAAATGTATTAATTTAAACAATACAATAATAAAAATTATGCATGTTTGTAAGGTTTCCTGCTAAGTCCATAAAATAATTTGTGTGGGGCATCCAGCACTGCAGAGCTCTGGTTCTTCATGTTCCTTCCTCCTTTTCTCTAATTCCTCCACAGAGCTTCCTTGTGGTTTTGATTTTTTTGTTTGTTTGTTTTAATTAGTACTCTTTATTTGTATTTCTCGTGATTATTTCCACATGCGTTGGTATTTCTGAAGTTCTGTAACCTGAAATAATTTAAACGTGAGGAAGCACTTTCAGAGCTCTGCTGGCTCAGAAGAAACAAACTGTGTTGGAGCCCGTGAAATGTTCATTTTGCCTTTCAGGGGAACAGGTTTTACAGCAAACTCCTTCCCGGGGATACTTTGTGTCCCGGGTGGGATCTGTTTCTTTATCCCGAGTTTCCAGACTCCCTGTTTTACTCTGTATTTCTCCTGTGAAACTTCTTATCCTGCTGGCCAGAAAGTCACTCTGCTGCACCTCTAAAAGAACCCCCCGGTGCTGTGCAGGGTTCTGCAGTTGAACACTGACATTTCTGACCAGGATTGGTGGAAATTGGGGGATATTTGGGATTTCCAGGGTGAATTGTGGCAGTGGGTGCTCCCTCCATACCATGGAGGCAGAGCTGGGGACAATGGCAGTGGCAGCACTGGATTATTTTATTGGGAACCTCTCCCCTGTTGAGCTGGGGGAGAAAAGAGATCTGATTTGGGGTTGGGGTTTTTTGTTTTGTATTTTTGGAGTTGGCTTTTGCATGGTGACCTTGAGTTTTCCTTGCTCCTCCTTAGGACTGGTTTTGCAGTGTGATGAATGGAAATGCTCCTGTTATCATGCTGATGCCTCCCTTTGTCTTGGTTTATCTGAATTCCATCAGATTATGCCGTGGTTGTTTGCCCTTTATCTGGCTAACAATGGGGTGTTTACCAGAGGTGAAGCTTAATTGCATTTAAAGTGTATATAGGGAATATGTGCTTTTATTTTTAAATTTTTATCTTGCTGATACTGAGCTCCTGAATTGTGTCTGTCACTGGGGGAACCAAGGCACTCCTTCAGCCTAAAACATCCAATCTGGATTGGAAAATAAAATTCAGCCTGAAAATCAGTCTCCCACCATTTGCATAAGGATTAAAATTTAATCAGATTTCCATACTGGAATTTAGTGGTGTGTCCTGGCCACGAGACTTCTGTCACACTTGAAGGCATCAACAAGATGCTCAGCTCCATCCTCGCTGCCTTTTGGGAATGGAACATTCCTGGCATTCCTCAGCAGTGTGGGCTTTCAGCTGTTGGGAAGCAGTTTATAATTCATCCAAATCTTGCCCTTTTTTGCCCCTAAAACACAATTAAAGCTGAACAGCAGATGAGCAAAGCTGGAGAACAGTTCTCCCCCAGAGCAGCTCCTCAGTGGGGTCACTGCAACTCCTGCTTTAAGGTGCTGGGATAAAAATGTGCTGCTCTTCCATGAGCACTCTGAGGGTTCTCTCATCCTTTTTGGATGGTTTTGGTCCTCAGTTTTTTGTCACTGTTCCACCTTTCTCCTCCCTGACTGAGACTTGGGGGTGAGAGTGAACCAACCCATATCCATCTCCATGGATTGAATGGGCTCTGCCAGTTCCTGAAACTTTTCTTTCCCCTTGCTGTTCCCCATCTCCCTCTGGGAAAGAAACTCTTGGAAATGACACTAAAAATGTTCCCAGTAGCTGCAGGTTGTGCTTTAACGGGGTTGTTCTGGTGCCTGTTGGTTCTCCCTGCCCTGGAGCAGTTTGTGTCTTTCCCAGGAATGCCCAAGTGGCTTTTGGACTGAGGGACACCACTGTCCCAGAGCCTCTGTGCCATCCTGGCTGCTGGGATCAGGGGTGGTTTTGGGACACAGTGGTGGTGCCTTCATTTTTAGGCTGCAGTAGTTCATGGAGTGTCTTTTCCATTGGATCATGCAGAAATCCATTCCAGTATCTGCTGTTGTGACTGACTAAAATCAGTGTTTCCTGTGACTTGATCCATTTTTCCCCTGCAACTGAGCAGGATTTTGCTGCTCCCTCCTTACAAAGGAAGATTTATTTTCTCACCAGCACTTTATGAAGTTTTTCTCAGGTTTTTTTGACCATGGTCCTTCTCTGGCCATGATGTTGGACCTAATTTAACATCCAAATGAGCATCTTCTGCTTTAAAACATCTGCTCTTTTCCTGCTGGAGTGCAGCAGTCTGGCAGACACTTGGGATAACTTGGAGCCACCATAACTGAGGAATGTTGTGCCTGTACAACTTCTTTCAAAAGGGAAAAAAAGAGTTTTCCAGATGGGTAGGAAGATGTGCTACTTCTGGCAGGGATCTGCTTGGTTTTGCCTTCCTTTTAATGAAAATTGGTGAAATGTATTTCACATAAAGCACGGAGTTGATGTGGATGCAACATGAGATGTTTTCCTGGGTGTCCTTGCATCTGTAGTTTTGTAACAGCAGCAGGGAGCAGGGCCCCAAAAATGAGAAATTCTCTGCAGAGTAAAAGGTTTTATGTAGTTGCTCACTAATAACTGTGCACAACACTGGGAAATGGCATTTAAATCAGAGTTGTAGGGAGGAGAAATGTTCATTGTTGGGGAGTTTTCTGCTGTTCAAACCTGTTGGGTTTTGTTTTCCCCTAAAACTCTGGACCATGAGAGATGCTGTCAGTGAAGGATCTGCTATTAAACATTGACACTTACCTTAATGACTTTAATTAAGAATGTCTTGAGTCTCCATTTTTTTAAATTGATTGTATCTTCCCTTTTGTGTGTAGGTATGGGATTTCATTTTTAGTTACTTGATTGGCTTCAAGAACATGAAGATAAGATTCAATTTAAATAACAAAACAAAGCCACTTCTCAAAGCTGTTGCCATCCTTCTTGCTCTTAAACAAGTGACTTTGCTGGCTGATATTAAATTCTGCTTAGTGGAGCTGTGACAGGACAGCCTAGATACGACCTCATTAAAAATAAAATACCTTCAGAAATATTTCTAGAGATTTTCAATAAATGCATAAGGTATAAAAATATTAAATTACAGGTTTTTGTCTCGTAAAAAATTATGGTTTAAATGTCCTCAAGACAGCAAAATATAAAGTGTCGGACTGAAGAAACTGAAAACTTAGTGCCTGTTGTTTTCTAACTGATTTTTCCTTGGGTTTGTAAAGGGAACATACATTTAGCATTTTCTTGCTATTTACATAGGAGGGTGTTTTGTTGACTGCCATTAATGAATATATTGTGAGAAAATGCCTTGAAAACTACTGAAAGAGAGACCCACTTATTGAAATTCTGCCCTTCAGACTGACTTTGTGCTGTTGCCTTTGCAGTGAGCACTTGTCCTGCTCCTTCACCTTCTTCCTGCATGGGGACAGCAACGTGTGCACCAGCGTGGAGATCAGCCAGCACCAGCCCGTGTACCTGCTCAGTGAGGAGCACCTCACCCTGGCCCAGCAGTCCAACAGCCCCTTCCAAGGTGGGATTGCTGCCCCTGGCTCCTGCAGGCACCCTCAGGTGCTCCCTGAGGCCTTGGGGCAGGCTGGCACTGGGGCAGAGGGTCCCCAGCTGTGCCCTGCTGTGCCCTGACCACAGTCAGGTGTTCAGTCCTGGCCCTTGTGCAGGTGGAGCATTTGCATATTCATCTCTTGGCATGTAATTGAATAATTTGTGCTCATGACACCATTTCCTAGCACTG
This sequence comes from Argya squamiceps, assembly GCA_037834095.1. Classification (NCBI taxonomy): domain Eukaryota; kingdom Metazoa; phylum Chordata; class Aves; order Passeriformes; family Leiothrichidae; genus Argya; species Argya squamiceps. The sequence continues at coordinate 2,486,134 of JBBMKD010000063.1, read as the reverse complement.
TCCTGTTGGTGACTTCAATATTTTGCTGTTTCAACCTTATCACCAGCCCTCTGTCAGAAATCCATTTCTGGCTCAGTGTTTTTACCCTATTCACACCCTCCCCTTTTCCCTTGGCTCTTCCTTGCCTGTAAATCCCTGTGGTTCCCCCAGCAGATGCAGGCTGTGCTCTGGAAGACAGAGGAGTGCTGGGGCCTGAGTCTGGTCAGTGAGGCTGTGTGATCCCTCCCTGCATGGCCACACACCTTTAGCAATGCTCAGTGTCCAAACTTGCTTTTTTTTCTGAATGCAACTTAACAGCAGCTGTGCTTCCCTACTCTGGACAAGACTAAACATGAAACAGATGATTCCCTCTGTACTCCCTGTTGTTGTAACCAGCTGAATGAAAGGATGAGCAAACACCTAAACTCTGCCAGCATTTGGAAGTGTTTCTTTATCCCACCTGTATCTGAGAGTCCTTGCAAGCCAAGAGGAAAACTTGCCTGTTGCTTGTTTGAATGGATTAATTTGTAGTTGTTACTGTGGTTCCTCCATTCTTACAGCACCTATGAATTTAACAATGTGAACCTGCTGCCAAAAACTCAAGTAGTGTAAATCATGATTAGGCTGCATTTTAACTTACCAATGGTAAGTTGTTTATTGGTGTGGCTGAAATAAAAGTGCTGCTGTTGCAGAGGAGAAGGAGGAATTTGGGGTGGATATCATCTCCAATGGATTTTTATTTCTGTTGTAGTTATCCTGAGCCCCTTTGGGTTGAATGGCACACTCACAGGGCAGTCCTTCAAGCTTTCTGATTCATCCACTAAAAAGCTGATTGGGGAGTGGAAGCAATTCTACCCTGTCACATCCAACTTGAAGGAGGGATCTGAGGAAAAACAAGAAGAAATGGATTGGGAAGATGATTCTTTAGCTGCTGTTGAAGTCCTTGTTGGTGAGCCTGATTACCTTTAATTACTGAAATTAACTGGCTGATTAAACCTGCAAAATTCTGAGTGCAGAAGTGACCCCATTTGATTCCTTTGCAACAGTGGTTGTTGGGTTTTGGTTTCCTGTTTGATGCTCAGGACTATCTAGATAGATGAGTTGCTGCTCAAAGTGGATTTTGCAGACCCATTAGAGGGAGGTTTTTTTTCTTATGTGCCCTGAGAGACAAGATTTTAAAAAAATGAATAATTAAGAGAGTAAAAAAAACCCTTGGATGATCACTGTTGACATTTGAGCTGCATGAAAAGCAGGTTGTGCTGTTTGAATCCGTGCAAATTCAAAGAGAGCAGACTTACCTTTTAGGGATGTCTTCAAAACCAGAGTCCTGGAGAACCTGATGTACTCAGGCACTGCCTTTATCTGCTCTTTGTCCCAAAATCCCAGCCCCTGGTGCAGTGCTTTGTTCTGCTGGGGGCTGGTGACCTTTGATTTACCAGTAAATGCAATCCCCTCTCTGAGAGGAGCTCACAGTGCAGTGATGGCTGGAGCCCCTCGTGCTGCTGGGGATGGTGTTACCTGATACTAAAGAGGATTTTTGCAGCCTTTATAAAACAAAAAGACAGAAGCAGGTAGCAGCATGTGGATGTCTCTGCCTGTGCATACAAAGCCCTTTTTATTCATTCACCCAAATCTTCAGTATAAAGCAAATCAAGTAATGCTGGAGGTGACAACAGAGGGGTTTTGTCCAAGGAGATGCTTCAGTGGGCAGGAGAGGGTGTGTCAGCTCAGGAGTGACTGCTGGGATGATCCATGTGATGACTTGGAGTGTAACTAACCAGGCAATCCCCTCTCTTGGCAGCTGGTGTGAGGATGGTGTACCCGGCGTGCTTCGTGCTGGTCCCTCAGACAGACATCCCTGCCCCCAGCTCCGTGGGGGCTCCCCACTGCTCCACTGCCTGCCTGGGGGTCCACCAAGTGCCTGCTTCCACCAGGGACCCTGCCATGTCCTCTGTCACCCTGACGCCACCCACGTCCCCGGAGGAGGTCCAGACAGGTGGGGAGGAGTTGGTTTTTGTGTGAGGGAATGGTTTCCATGGCTTCTCCTTCAAACACAGCACTGTTTGCAGGGGGGTTCAGGTGCTCTGGGTGCAGCTGCCTTGGGAGGAAAAATCACTTTTCTTTAGTTTGTTACTGAAGTAATTACTTTACAAAGTTACTACTTTGGTGTAGTAAAACTGATGTCACCAGCTGTGGGCAAAATGAACTCAAACTCTTCTGAAAGCTGCTGAAATTAGAGCTGCTGTTGTCCTTGGTGCTGTTAGCAGTACTTTAGGTTGCTCTGAGGAAGTTTTTGGGGTGTTTTCCCCTCTGTGAGCATGGCTGTGTCCTTACACAGCTCCATCACCCTGTTATGCCCTCGGTCAGTAGTGAAAGGTGATGTTTTCTCCCAGTCCAGGAAGATTTGCTGTAGTTGAGTTTCCAGTAAGGCTGTGTGCCCTCTGCCCTGGGTGTGAGCAGTGGGTATGGGGAGCTGATTTAGGTCACAGCAGGTGAGACTCACTGATAGTTTCAGGTGACTTATGTAAGTTTTATTGTGCAGAAGAGGTTTTGTTTCTTTTTTCCTTTCATGATCTTCTGTAACCAAAGCTTGACCCTTTTTTTAAGTCATAATGTTGGTTTTGCTCAAGTTGTTTTCTATTTCAGGTCACTTTCATCAAAGATAAAGAATATCCAGCCCACTTATAACATAAACATATATGGTGCTTTTTAAATCTCCTATAATAATCTGCTGCTATTCCTAAATTTTGTGTGTTTTTATTTCCTAACACTGAACCAAGAAGTGCCTTTTCTTCCTATGGTGATTGGAGTGGTAGCCACTGCATTGTCTCACTGCCTGAACCTGTTTCCTCTGGTGCTGCATTTCAGTTGATGCTCAGTCTGCCCAGAAATGGGTGAAGTTTTCCTCAGTGTCAGATGGATTTATCTCAGACAGTACCAGCCATCACGGTGGCAAAATCCCCAGAAAACTGGCCAACCAAGTGGTGGACAGAGTCTGGCAGGAGTGCAACATGAACAGAGCACAGAACAAGTATGTACTCATCCTCTGAAGCCAAAAATACCAATATTTTGTGTGTTCCTTGTAGCAATTAGTTCTGTTAGAGGTGCTGTCACTGCTGGTGGAATGTGCTTTACTCTTCTAATAAACCATTTCTAAAGAAGTTCATTTTTTCCCCTAACTACTTAGGAATGATTTACTTAGTTCTCAGTTTAATATGTCAGGAAAAGGCTATTTATCCTTTCTTTGCTGAATCCCTTGTCACCAAACTGCTCTTGAGCTTTGCCAGGAGATAAGAGAAGAACATATGTTGCTCCCAAATAACTCTCCTGGTGTTGAATCCTAGGAGGAAGTATTCTGCTACATCAAATGGCTTGTGTGAGGAGGAGACAGCTGACAAGGTGGCATCCTGGGATTTTGTTGAAGCCACACAGAGGACAAATTGCAATTGTTCAAGGTACAGCACTTGGCAGGGGCACAGCCCAGAGATGTTCAACGGGGCTCAAGTGCTCAGGAGAGGCTCCTGAGCACTCCTGCAGGAGTAATTAAGCAGTAGCTGCTTGGAGGAAAGCTGGAACAAAATTTGTATCTCCTTTCCTAAATGTCATTGGAGGTCTTGAAATTCTGCCCGAGGAGTTAATGCAGAGGTTGGAGTGGAGTGGATCAGCTGAGGGGGGACCTGCTGCCAGTGCAGGGACAATTCCTGAGCCCTGGGCTGGAATTCCACGTGGATGTGGGCAGTAACCATCTCATGGGCAGCTTTCTCAGGAAATTATATTTGTTTAGGATTTAAGCACCTCTTCTAGAGGGCTGTGGCATTAGCCTTGAAGGGAGAAAGCTGTTAATCATGAGCTTGGTGAGCAGGAATAAAACCCCCAGAGCTGCTCCCTGGGAAGGGTGGCATTCCATGGGTGGCTGTGTGGAAAACTGTTCCTCTGGGAGTGGCTGCCAGTGTGTGTTTTTTATATTAGCAGGAGAAAAATGGGATCAAAACAAAGGGCAAAAAGTCTGAGATTATATATATATATATATATAAAATACAGCCTTTTTTGAGGCTGCAATGCCACAGACTGTTAATGCAGGTATTTAAAATAAATGGAAACATTATTTTCATTGAATTCTCAATTTCTCTACTTATGGCAGAATATTTATCTTTAGGTGACTGAAGTGTTGCAATAGGTTTAAACAGTTTCTCTGATGTAAATGTTACACTGATTACCTTGCAGTGAATATTGGTATCTTAGGGAAAAATTACTGTCTGGAGGATGTAGCATTTTGAGAGAAATGCATCTTTTTAACTCCCTTATTGAAATGGTTGGTTAAAGTTCTGTGGAAATACTGGTGTCCTGAGAAGAGCTGGGATGTGGAGGAGGATTAAATGTTCTTTTCAAGGAGAATTTAGCTATGATAGCACTAGTTAAGAGCAAGCCAATCAATTAACTGTGTGAGGTGTGTATTAGAAATATGCAATCGCCTAAAGAGAAATTGCAAAGACCTAAACCCCCTTATTATTCCACGTGTTTTGAATTCTAAGTGGAGAAAAACATGTGGATGTGTGTGAGAGTTTAAAGTAAAAATAGATTCTGATACCTCTTACCTTTTATCCCTGCCTAATCCTGTTTTTTCAATACAAGTGCTTCTTAACTTTGCTAATGGAAGAGTGGCAAAGAACTCTCAGGCACTGAGGCTGTACCTGCAGTTCAATGACTTAATCATAAACATTTCATTCTACACTTCAGTATTTCATGTGCCTCATTCTGTCAGATGATCCTGAATGTTGGCATCTTCAACTTGCAGATGAAATGTTTAAGCTCAAGTGCATTGACACGGAACAGACCCAACTGGATTAATGCAGTTAAGACACTGCATTTTTCTCTTTCCCACACTTGCTAAATTTGTAAGTAAGCAGCTACAAAAGCCTTGTAATAGCTTGGAGATAGCTGTTGTAGGAGTGAGCTTGGCTTCTTGGTTCTCGATGTTAATTTTCCAGTCCTTAACCCAGGGAGGCTTGGGCAGCTCTCTTGGCTGATAGCAGTGTTTGAATTCCAGAAGCCATTCACTAATTCTTACGTTGTTCCACTGATTCATCAGTGCTGGCACGAGTTAAAAGTGATGAGGTGTTCATGTGACAATCTATTTCTGCTAAAGCAGTTATAAAATACTGTCTTAATTCTGAGAGTTATTTGTGTGTTTGGCTCATAGGACAGATGTAACAGTTTTTAAAACGGGATTCTAAAATCATACAGTGCTGCTCAAGTCACTCAAATTGTGGTCAGAAAGAAGAGGCAGCTTCACTTTGTAACGGTTTCAGCCTCAGACGTCTCTCATGGGCTATTTAATGGCCTAGAAGCAGGTTCTTATCTAGTGAAAAAGAACACCACAGACATATTTGAAAGATTAATGCGGAGTCTTTTCCCCTGTATTAATTCTGCAGGCACAAAAATCTCAAACCAAGAAATTCAGGTCAACAGGGGCAGGCCCCACCTGTGGGCCCCCAGCAGCCGGCGGCTCCGAAGCACAAGACAAATGAGAAGCAAGACAAAGGGGATAAGCCACAGAAACGCCCTTTGACTCCTTTTCATCATCGTGTATCTATCAGTGATGATGTTGCCATGGAGGCAGATTCAGCGAGTCAGAGGCTTGTGATGACTGCACCAGACAGCCAAGTGAGGTTTGCCAACATCCGAACTGCCGACGGAGCCAAGGCCCCTCCGCTGCACGGGGCCGAGCTGGCAAACTCCCCCCAGCCGCCGCCGCTCAGCCCCCACCCCTGTGACGGCCCTGACGAGGGGGTGCCCAAGGCTCCCTCCACGCCCCAGAGTCAACATTTCTACCAGATGCCAACTCCAGACCCTTTGGTGCCCACAAAAGCAATGGAGGACAGGCTGGATGGTTTGTCCCAGCCTTTCCCAGCCGCCTTCCCCGAGGTCATCGAGCCCACCGTGTACGTCGGCACTGCCGTCAATTTGGAGGAGGATGAAGCTGACACCACTTGGAAGTATTATAAAGTTCCAAAGAAAAAGGATGTGGAGTTCTTACCGCCCCAGCTTCCAAATGATAAGTTGAGAGATGATCCAGTAATACCTGCTGGACAGGAAAACGTAACATCAGTTACAGAGTAAGTGGTGCTCGATCCTGGAGGAGCGACACGAGAAGTGAGGGAACGGGAAGGCCAAAGGCAGGATTTGCTCAGTATAAGGAGCAGTGATGCTGAGGGTGTGAGCACAACTCTGGGTACAAGAAGTTAATCCCTGTGAAACAGGAGCACAAAGTACAGTCAGATCTGTAGCAGGACTTTCGAGCTTTTTCTCATTTTAGCTCTGATTTAGCTGACAGCAATGATATTTAATTTTATACTATAAAATTCATCTGCAGCCAAATGATGTTTATTTGGTACTTAAGTCCCTTCCTTCCCCCCCCAAAAAAAACAGAAATAACTTTTCCACTTTAGTATTGGCTTTCTTCGTTATTTGAAGAAAATATGGATGGTCTCAGCTGTAGAGATCCTGTTAAACTTTCTTCTCTCATTTCTGCTTGTCTTCACTTAGAAGGGCTGATGTTACAAGCCCCAGCTTGTGAAACATTCTGCTCTGCTGCTTGCTTCCATTGGGATAAAGGAATTGGGCACTTCAGATACTGTTTTAAGTTTTAATAAATTCTGGAGCTTAGGGCCACTGGAGGAAACAAAACTCCGGTGATTTTAGTGTTAACACTTAAGTTTGAGGTCTGTTTTATGGCAGAATGAGCCAAGATGAATTTGCTTTACTGATTAGAGTAAAAACAAACTCCCCAAGAAAGATCACCACCCCCAAAACGAAACCCCTGAAGCAGAACCCCTTGGCCCTGTGTCCCTGTGCTGCTGGAGTGAGGAGGAATTGTTGCTGTCAGCCCTGTTTCACAACACTTCCCAGTGAGGACACGGCCCTGGGAAGCAGCAGGTGCTGACAGGGCTGTTAATTGCAGGCAGAGCTTAACAGGATTGGGCTGTGCAGGCAGAGGTGACAAACCTGGGCTCGGGGCAGTGATCGAGGAATTGAGGGCTGCACCCAGAGCTGCTCTATCCATGCACTGCTGTTGATTGGTTTTGGTCCAAATTTTCTTATTCTTGTTCAGCTGAAAGACTTTTACTGCGATCAGTATCAAACTATTGACAGCTTTGGGTTTTGTTTTAGGAGCTGGGGTGCTGAATTTGGGGTGGAAGAGCAGCTGCTCACAAGACAGAAGTTTGGAGTTGGTTTTTGTCCCGTTGCTGGCAGTGGGAAGCCACTGGTGGCAGCACTGGAATGGCTGGGTGGGAAAGCTGGGAGAAGGAGTGAATGTGGTGTAGCTGTTGCTCTGTGCTCTCACAGAGTTTTAGACATTCTTTGTGGTCACTGTTTGAGAGACTCTTTCAATATGTGCATTTAAAGGATTTTTTAGTGCTTTTTTTTTCTTTGCCTTGAATTCACTTCAGCCAAGTAGAGAAGGAAAGATGTTTCCTTTTTTTTCTTCAAGGCATGGTCTTTCCTAGTTTGATTTGACAACTTACAAAAAGCCCTGGGATATCTGGCTGTTAACTTCTCTTCCTCTGTGCTGGTCAAAAATACAGCAGAGGTGTTTAATTCCCATTCCTAGAAAGTAGTTTCCATCTCTTCTTTTGCCCCGCCCCCCCGTTCATTTTTCCCCTGTTGGCAGTTTTTTCAGGATTTAGAAAACTGGTTTGTTGAGCATGGAAGAGCAGCATGGGTAGATTTGCCCTTGTTGTTGAGGCTGTGAGATGTTTTTTGGGACAATTTGTTTCTGGGAAGTGTCTTTGACAAAGTCAAACTGTTTCTATAGTTGAGAGGAATGTGCAGGAACTTCTCATCTTGTTTGGGGGAGCACCTTCCTCACCTGGAGCCTTTTGGGGTACAGAAAATAAAGCTAGTTCAGGGCCACATCTACAGCTCACAATCAGAACAGGTTTTTCCTTGCCAGTATCTTTCTTTTCCTGGTGCAACATAACATTTGTGAAACCAGTACTCCTGAGAGAAAACCTTAATTTCTGTGTACTTACCAGCTTCAGTTTTGGCTCAGAATGTTAACAAAAGAAAAATGCTGATAAAGGCAAATGTGGTTTGATTTTTCTCATTAGTAAATTAGTTACTGGTGTGCTGCAAGCTTCATTTGTATTGATCTGAGTGATAGAAATGGCTCCTGAGCACAGTGGCATTTATGTGCTTTACTTGTGATTATTGCTGGGGCTTTTTTTGGGAGTGCAGTGAGTAATTCTTTAGCCTGGTGAGTTTCTTTTAGTGGATGTGGAGAGTTGAATCCATTTGTGCTTTATAATAAATGACAGCCATGACCTGGGATAAATTACTAATCTTTATGTGAATTGACAGTGCTTGAGGAGAGAGGGGCAGGATGAATCACAGGGCTGGATCTGATGTGTGGAAGGAGGTGATATTAAATGAGTAATGATTTAATCTTCATCCCCAAAAGTTTTCTGAAGCTGGGGTGTGATGGAAGGAAGTGGGACGATGAGGCTGTGTGATAGCAGAAATAATTCCCTGTAATAAATGCTAAATAAGTGATTTTGTGATTTTTGTTTTTCTTCTGTTCAGATTAATGGTGCAATGTAGGAAACCTTTGAAGGTTTCAGATGAACTGGTGCAACAGTATCAGAGCAAAAACCAATATTTAACAGCAGTAACAACGGAAGCTGACCAGGAACCTGAAATCGATCCTTATGCCTTTGTGGATGGAGATGTGGAATTCCTATTTCCTGACAGTAAAAAGGACAGGCAGAACATGGAGAGGGAAGTGGGGAAGAAACACAAGGTGAGTAAAGGAGTGAGGCTACAAATCAGTGATGAGATTAAAACAAATTGCCTCAGGCACTGGATAGAATTTAAATCCTTCTTCATGTATTTAGAAGCAAATAAAAAACCCAAATTATATTCCAGCAGAAATGATCAATGAAATGAAGCAGCATGTCTCTAACAGCACCTAAAGGTTTTTTTGGCACACTGGTGCTGCCATTGCATCAGGGTTTATGAGGAAAAAGCAGCTGGATCAGTCTGGCTCAGTGGCCTCCCTGTGGAAATAGGTGCTGGCAGGTGCCTGGGGAGAGAGGAAGGACAAGGCCAGTGCTTTGTTCATCAGTGGAAAGGTCTGGGGGTAGGTGAGGTGAGCCCTGACTCGTTCCCTGGCCAGTGAATTGCAATTTTTATTTGTTTTTTGTGCTTTAGTGCAGCTACATGAGACTTGTACTTAAAGCAAAAGGGCACCTACAGAAAAGGAGAAAACAGAACTGCACTGGGGGCTTGTCTATGAAATAAATTTGCTTATTAGAATTAGTTATGTGTGGGTGCCTTCCATTCAGGAACAGTACAGGTAATGTGTACCATCTGATAGCAAGGGGTTGTAGCAAGAATCCACAACTTGCTTTGTAAATTTATCCCCAGGACAAACCCTGTGTTGGCAGGCCAAGCTCTGCTCCCCCTGAGCTCTACCCCAGCCTGCCCCTGCTGGGCTCACAGGGTTATGAGAACCTGATCCTTCTCCAGGGACAGAATTCCCCCAGGGGCATCAAATGCTTCCTACCTATTAATTTAAGCAAACTTTTCTCTCCTTTTTTCAATAGGCTGAGGATGGGACATCCAGTGTTACAGTTCTATCCCATGAAGGAGAGGATGCAATGTCTCTGTTTAGTCCTTCTGTCAAGCAAGGTACAGAGGCTTTTTCTTCCTCTCTATCTGAATTGTTTCATATTAATGGTGTCTTGCATAGTCAAGAGGTTCTCACAGGCTGCTAAGTTTTGTGTTTTATGGTTTGTATTTCCCTTCAGTCTGCTTGGAACATTTCTTTGTTGCACCTTGCAGACAAATATTGGCTATAAAATCCAAATGCTCTAAGAGGGAAGGACCCTCACCTCTGTGTAAGATGGATGAGTGGAACCAAGGACACCTCTCCCCCTTGGTCTCCTTTCCCCCCAGCTGTGCAAAGAGCTCTTTACTGAAGTTTTGATGAAGGTGCAGTGGCAGAGTTGTGATGTTGTGTCTCCCCACAGATGCCCAACGCTTGGCTGCCCACGCGCGCACGGCCTCCACCAGCCTGTTCCACGAGACGGACCTGGTGGTGTCCTACACTGACCTGGACAATCTCTTCAATTCTGATGAAGATGAACTCACAGTAAGTGATGTGCAAAAGCTCCTGGCAGGTGCCAGCCGAGGAACCAGCTTGTCTTTCTGTGGTTTGGGTTTGATTTTATTTTTTTTCTGGAGTTTGTTGGAGAAGTTGCAAAACATTCACACAAACAGGAGCTGTGGCCCCTCAGTGGCAAACGGACTCTTCTGGTTGACTCATGCAGGCAGATTTTTGATGCAAACAACCTTTTGATCTTACTTCCTTACAATGCCCACAGTGTGTGCTGCCTGAACATACCTTTAGTTTGAGTTGTACAGATTCAGCAGGTCCTAGTGTGTTCTTTTCCTGTGGTCTGGGCTCTGGTTAACTGGTTCCTCAACGTAATAATGAAACAAAACAGCAACTTCTGAAAGAGAAAAGGCATTCAAACACTGGACATTCTGCCAAATAAGCTGCTTCTCTGCAGCAGCTATTATCTTGGAACAGTTTCTCTTGCAGTCTGTGATGGCTCTGAATCCATTATCTTTCTAGTTTCTGTTTCAATACTGTTTGTAATCAGTTGTATTTTCTGAACTGTATTTTGCTCCATGCTTAATCCTAAATCCCCTTACCCAGACAAAATGCCCATCAACTTTAATGGGAGCTGGAGCTGAGTAAGGGCTGAAGGGTCTTAACAGCCATCAAAGGTCATCAGCATGTAAAGGAAGTGTGTTTGCTCTTAAACATGGACACTTACATTCTGCAGAACTGTTTAAAGATGGTAAAATATCTCTTATTCTTTTACTTTTGACAGTTTTTCTTTCCTGTATTTCTTGTTGCAGGATTTGTGTTTGTCTTTTCTGTTCCAATGGTAACACCAGTGATGTTAATGTGGCTCTGGGAGTGTTATGGTTTGTTCTGGTAGACTGTGGGCAGCCCTTATTTAGTTTCTTTTACTGTCTGCTCACAGGCTGAGGGTTATTTTGTAACTGGTTTTTCCCTTCAATAACATTGTGACCTGTTGGGAGAGATTCTCTGGGTTCCAAGAATTAAGAACAAGTGTAAGCCCAACCTTGGGCTTTTGAGCTATTTTAATTTTTCTAAATATTATACAATGTCTCAGCTTTGTATGTGCAAGTGAGATTTCCTGTTAGCAGGAAACATGAACATGTGTTTATGTCTGAAGTGATTTTATGACAATACTTCTCTCTTAGCCTGGATCTAAACGAACAGTGAACGGCACCGATGACAAATCCAACTGCAAAGAGGCAAAAACAGGAAATCTAGACCCACTGTCATGCATAAGTAAGATTTATTTGTGTTTTCTTTATGCCTAAAGAGAATACTAGCTCTAAACATTTGACTCTAATAAGTTGTGGCAATTTGGAAATGTACCCTTCACTTGCCTGTGTGAAATTCTGAGACTCGGGAAACACTTCAGGAAGTTTTCATGCTCTAAAGTCTGCTTCTGATCTGAAATTAGGCACTGCAGATCTCCATAAAATGTATCCAACTCCCCCTTCACTGGAACAGCATATTATGGGGTTTTCTCCAATGAACATGAACAACAAGGAGTATGGCAGCATGGACACTACACTTGGAGGAACAGTGCTGGAAGGGAATAGCTCTACTGTGGGAGCTCAGTTCAGGATCGAAGTAGATGAGGGTTTCTGCAGCCCCAAACCTGCTGAAATCAAGGTAGGCAGTGCTGACAGCCCTGATCAATGCTTGTGATGATTATTGATCAGTTTATTGCTTAAATCTGAATAGGAATGGGGGGAGATTAAGTACAATTTGTAACTTGTCCTGCATTGTTTGGGGGGCGGTAATACACTTTGTGGTAAGTGTGTAATGTTTTACCACCTAAACTTGAGAGTAATAGCTGAGTGGCCATTAGTGAGCTGCAGAAATGCCTTTCAGCCATTGCAGTTCACTGAGGTTTGTGTGTGAATATTGTGTGTACACACCTCAGCTTTCTCTTGCAGCTGTGTCAGGATTTTGGGTTAAAGAGCTGCTGCTTGAACTCAGTCCTGTTTTTTGGAGAAGCATTTCATCGCTGCAGTCATCTAATTTACACACTAATGCTTTCCCATGTCTGACTTCCAGGATTATTCTTATGTTTATAAACCTGAGAACTGTCAAGCTTTAGTGGGATGTTCCATGTTTGCACCACTGAAGACTCTTCCCAGCCAGTGTCTTCCTCCCATCAAGCTGCCTGAGGAATGCATTTACCGCCAGAGCTGGACTGTGGGCAAGCTGGATCTGCTCCCTCCAGGCCCTGCCATGCCTTTCATCAAAGATGGGTACGACCCTGGGGGGCTCAGCTTTGTGAGGTGCTCACTTTGCCACCCCTAAATATTTATTTTGTCAATCTGTAATGGGGATATTTGTATATACTCAGTGTTGATACAACTGAAAGAGTCTTTAAAAATGTCCTTCAGGCTAAACCTACTGCAGGAGACTTTTCTCAAAGAGCTTCTTAACTGTACATACATTTTATTTGTTGTCTCCTTTAAAGGTTTCTTGGGGAAGCTTAATGGTGCAAGTCCAGGTTTAATAAGTAATGAAGATGGTAACAATCAAGATAAATGTAAACTTGGGACTTTGTTTTTGCCGTGGTGTAGTCAGTGCTGGAAGGGCTTAGTAGGTGGTGCTGCTGTTTCTTAAATTATTTTCTTAAGTAGCAGTAAACTCAGCTGTGCTGGGAGTAGGAAAACATTTCCTGTGCTGTGTGACTGGGCTGGTCACAGCAGAACTGCAGGGGACATTTCTGTGCCCTGCATTAGGTAGGGATGGCCTTGCTGCCAGCTCTTCTTGAGGAAAGGATTTCTTTCTTTCTCTCTTCTGCATTAGCAGCTGGTATAAATGGATCAGGCAGCAAGGAGGTGTTACATATTTCTTGATAAAATTATATGAATGTTGAGTCTTGGATTAAATACTGATGTTGCTTCTGTTACTCATTAGCAATATGTTACCAGGTCTAATTAGCCTTACAATTCTTTGGAGATACTCAGGTGCTTAGGAAAGAAAATGTTAGACCCTTCCTGGTGATACTTTCCTCGTGGATTCAGCTGAATCTGCTTCAATAGACCTGGTCTATTTTCTTAGTATGTGTCAACACAACATGTAAATAAAACATGAATAAAAAAAGTGTCCTTTAGACTCCATACAACCACAGAATTTATAATTTATTCTGACCACACTTGTTTCCTGGGAGCTTTGTGCAAAGGAAAAGACGAAAGGAGGCAGGGAGAGATTCTTTAACGGCGCTGTCAGTGGGAGTCCTGCAAAGTCATTTAGAACAAATGCTCTTGAAGTTCCTTAGGGAATGAAAATCTTGCTGTGGATTATGAAAGACTAGCTTAAAAAAAAAGCAAATATTAATTAGGAAGGTCCTTCTTTAGAGATCTGAGTCTTAAACTTCAAACCCAGTATGCCGTGTACTTAAATCCTTTCCTTCTCTTGCGGCCGCCGCCAGCGATGGGAGCGCCATGGACCAGGAGTACGGCCCTGCCTACACCCCCCAGACTCACACTCCGTTTGGGATGCCCCCCAGCAGCGCCCCTCCCAGCAACAGCGGGGCTGGAATCCTCCCTTCTCCTTCCACCCCTCGCTTCCCAACTCCCAGGACGCCGCGGACTCCGCGGACGCCGCGCGGGGCCGGCGGCCCGGCCAGCGCACAGGGCTCGGTGAAATACGAGAACTCGGATCTGTACTCGCCGGCCTCCACGCCCTCCACCTGCCGGCCCCTGAACTCGGTGGAGCCGGCCACGGTGCCTTCCATCCCCGAGGCACACAGCCTGTATGTCAACCTCATCCTCTCCGAGTCCGTCATGAACCTCTTCAAAGACTGCAACTTCGACAGCTGCTGCATTTGCGTTTGCAATATGAACATCAAAGGTGCTGATGTTGGAATTTACATTCCCGACCCAACGCAAGAGGCCCAGTACAGGTGTACCTGTGGTTTCAGTGCTGTCATGAATAGAAAATTTGGCAACAGTTCTGGGCTGTTTCTGGAAGATGAGCTGGATATTCTGGGGCGGAACACGGAGTGCGGCAAAGAAGCGGAAAAACGCTTTGAAGCTCTCAGAGCTACTTCCATTGAGCACGGCAGTGGAGGGCTGAAAGAACCCGAGAAACTGCCCGATGACTTGATACTGTTGCTGCAGGATCAATGCACCAACCTGTTCTCACCCTTTGGAGCTGCAGACCAAGACTCCGTCGCCAAAGTTGGTGCCGTCAGCAACCTGGTACGTGTAGAAGAAAGGGATTGTTGCAATGACTGCTACTTAGCCTTGGAACATGGACGGCAGTTCATGGACAATATGTCAGGAGGGAAAGTTGATGAAGCACTTGTGAAAACTACTTGCTTGCACCACTGGTCAAAAAGAAATGGTAAATATTGAAAACGGCTTATTTTCTACTTGTCCACCTGTTTGGGTTTTTGTTTTCGAAGGGCCTTTTTTTTTTGTGGTTTTCCTTTGTGGATTTTGAATGCTGTTTTGGCCACCTGTGTGCTCATACAGACTTCTGGTTGATGGTGTTCAGAATAACCAGCCCTTCTGTGTCCTGTGCTGATCACCAAGCAGAGTAAGGCCTTGGCTGCCCTCAGTTGTAAATTCCCAATACATATCTGAAGTGTAACGTGAGCCCACTGTCAGTGTCCACAACACTTCACCGGGTTTATCCTTTAAAGAGCTTTTGGTGAGTGGCTCTACAGAGGCTCTGCAATGATTGATGCCTGTAGGAAGTGCAGGGGGTTCGAGTGGTGACCGTATTGTCAAGGCCACTGTGGCAGAATTAAACAACAGCTCTGATTCAGTTGGCTTCCCCCCTTCTTCAAGGAGGAGAGGGGGGTAGTAGGTTAATGGCACATGTAGCAAAAAAAGCATTATTGTAGCCTTCACTGTATGTTGGGTCTGCCAGAAATCCTTGGAGTTTTTTCTTTGAGGGCCTGACTAATGGTGCAGTGTCTTCTGGATTACCCTTCATTGTGTGTATTTGCTTGCTGTCCTCTAATGGAATTTTGAAGTGGCAACTCTTAACAGAGTTAGGGTGAAAGATAAAGTTATGAATCACAGGTAGCTGCAGTTATAGTTGTAAGTGAAGATGAGGAGGAATCCTGGGAGAACACAGCCAGGTTCCTGTGCCTTGCTGGGGGATTAACTTGGAAAGCCCAGACTGTAAATAAATTGATGTTTTCAGGCACAGGGGAGAAGACTCCGTGTTACTGTGACTCTGGTGTTTGGGATAAAAAGATGTAAAGATACTTTAAAACAGAAGATTTGGAAATTGTAGCCATGCCAAATTTTGTGTCAGTTTTTTATTCTAAAGCCCTGTACCTGAAATGGCCCAGTGGTGGCTCTGGATGAAATGGGCTGAGTCTGCTCGAGGCTTCCCTCGACTTCTCTGAAATGAGCACTGGGTGGCAGCCTGCAAATCCGCCTTTGATGGGAGGGCCAGTCCGGGAGTTTCAGGCTTCTAAACTTGTTTGGGGGTTTTGGGGTTGTTTCTGTTCGTTTTGGTTTTATTTCAGGGTGTTTTCCCTTAGTTTAACTTCCAATGGGAAAAATTATAGAGGAAAAAACAAAATTAAGAAAAAAATCCACCTGTGTACTTTGTCAGGAGAAGAGGGACAACTGTAAATCTGTGAACAGCTTTATATATCCCAACCTTTGGGTGGCCTGCAGGTGTTTTTTAGGAGATAATGTTTACAGTGGAGGTGGTTTGGGGTGGTGGCCGTGGTGCAGCTGCCCTGAGCACGTTTGTGTCCCCGCAGTGGTGGATGTGAGCATGCAGTGCTCCCAGGACATCCTGCGCATGCTGCTCTCGCTCCAGCCCGTGCTGCAGGACGCCATCCAGAAGAAGCGAACGGTCCGGTCCTGGGGCGTGCAGGGACCCCTCACGTGGCAGCAGTTCCACAAAATGGCTGGGAGAGGCTCCTACGGTAACAGCTCCATGGAATCCTGCTCCATGCAACCTCCTTGCTCTGCTCCTTCCACCCAAACTCCCTGGCTGGTGCTGCTCAGCCTGTTGGAATTCTGAACGGCACTTGACCTTTCTTTAAACTAACGAGAGCTTATTAGATAGAGGAGAATTCTTCTCTTTAGAAAAACAGAAAATATTTATATTCCTTAAAATAGGCAATGAATTAAAGATGTGCATTTAAAATTTACAACTTCGGTTGCACTGTTTGTATACACCTGACGCTTCAGCCAGTGAGGGACTGCAATTGCAAAGATGGGTTTAGTGTTAAAAACAGGGTAACTGCTCAGGCTTTTATACTGAGAATTTTTCCATTCACCCCATCTTAATCACTCAAAAGATAGGGAGTTAAAAATACTGATTTTGAAATGCTTGAGACAGTGTGCTTTATTGCTCAGTACTGTGTTCAAGATCTAGGGTTACTCAGTGTCTCATCTCTGATAAATGTTTGGAGTGGCCAACACATGATGCATTTACAGATAGAAGGTGAATTTTGTGCACTCACGATTTAATGACTTCATTAGCATATGAGATTGATTTACCACTGTGTTACAAGAGTGACCTTTCACCAGCAGATCTTCTGTAGCTATATTTAGAACATGGCAATTATACATTTACATGTTCTTAAGTTTGTTTCCTTCTCTGGCCCTTTACCCATCTGCTTAGAATATTTACATTTTTTCCCTTGTCTTTGGCTCTGTGGGAGAAGGCTTCCTGGACAGTGCAGATCTGTCCCTGATTGCCTGTGTACTGATAGAAAAATAAAACACTGTGGAACTTCTTCCTGAGGCCCTGAGATATTTCAAATAAAAACAATCAGCTGATGGTTTTTTTGCAGAGGGTTGGATCCTACACTTTGGATCTGTAAGATGAGAACTATTCCATTGATAGCCAGTGCTCCTTCCTGTGAGATGCTGGGAACACCAGAGCCGGTTCTATTCACGTTTCCTTGATGTCCATTTTAAGCTTTCTGCTTAAAAAACACGCTTTGCTTTTCCAGGAACTGATGAGTCCCCAGAACCACTGCCAATCCCAACGTTTTTGTTGGGATATGATTACGATTTCCTGGTGCTGTCTCCATTTGCATTGCCCTACTGGGAGAGGCTGATGCTGGAGCCTTACGGATCTCAGCGAGACGTCGCTTACGTTGTGGTGTGCCCGGAGAACGAGGCTCTGCTCAACGGAGCCAAAAGCTTCTTTAGGGATCTGACTGCAATATACGAGGTACAGGATTTGTGGCAGTTTGCAGTGAAATGGATTTGGGGAAAGGCTGTTTCTAATACGTGCTCATAAGGACTTATCAGGCTTGTCGGAGCTGATAGCGACGCCTGCTCAGAATGCTATCTGGGAAAGCTGCTCGGAGGGATTTTAGGAATGGGCACTTGGAAGATAAGGGCTGTTCGTGCTGCTGCTCCCCGTTCCTTTCAGTAGTCACCGTTCCCATCCGATAAACGCCACCCGGTGGCAAAGCGCTGCATTGCCGCGTTAATTGTGTTACCGCCACTTAATTAATTAATTACATGCTTGCATTGCTTGGATTGAATGAAGATTAGAGCTGATTATTATCAACCTGGTTTTCTTGCATTCAGGAAAACGCTGACAATAACCCATAAAATCACTATTCAGCATTTCCTACTGGTGGAATTCTAGAGTTAAAATGTTACTTTGGAATATTGTAAATAAACTGAAATTTCTCTGCCTTTCTATGATATATCCTTTGTGTGATATTTAACAGCTTTTAAGGCTTTTTTTTTTACCGTCTTTGCAGTCCTGCAGGCTTGGTCAGCACAGACCTATCTGTAAGTTACTGCCTGATGGGATCATGAGGGTTGGACCTACAGCCTCCAAGAAGCTCTCAGAGAAGCTGGTCACAGAGTGGTTCTCCCAGACAGCCAATGCCAACAACGATGCGTTCTCCAAACTCAAACTCTACGCTCAAGTGTGCAGATATGAGCTGGGTATGACCTTTTTAAATGTTCCTTATTTCATACAATTGCCACTTGCTCCTTTGCAATAGGGAAGAAGGAATCATGGCTTATTGATTTGGGGCAGTTTTCTGGTTTTAAACTGTATTTGAATAGTGCTAAAATGGCCTCTTACCATCCAGCAGTGCCTTTAGGGAATGGCAGCGTGGCTGCCTGACAGGGGCTGTGGTTTTCTTCTTGTATTGGTGACTTGGATTCTGAAACAGTGATTTCCAGCAATTTGACACATCTGGAAAAAATATATTAAAAACAGATTTCCTGATATTTCTGAAAGGCTCTTATGACAATATTAGAATTTGAATATTTAATACAGGTATTTTAATTTGAGAGGTAAAATGTCTGCTCAAGGTTTGCTCTGTTTTGTTACGACTGTAGACTTCCATAGGTGAAATATAAAATTTATGCTTTTTCTTTTTTTTCCCCCTGGTTTTAGGTCCTTATCTTGCTTCTCAGCCTTTGGA
The DNA here is from genome assembly GCA_037834095.1 of Argya squamiceps. Lineage (NCBI taxonomy): Eukaryota > Metazoa > Chordata > Aves > Passeriformes > Leiothrichidae > Argya > Argya squamiceps. Next base: position 2,467,637 of record JBBMKD010000063.1, on the reverse strand, counting down.
CAATTCTCTACTCTCCCAAACAAACCTGGTCCCTCCCTCCAGCCAGGCAGCCTCTGCTCTGCCCCCAGTGACAGCCCCTGCTGCCAATCCCAACACTCCATCATCAGCTCCCGCAGCTCCCACCAGCAGCACCATCACAGTGACCTCCAGCAGTGCCATGTCCTCTGCAGCCACTACAGCCAACTCCACCCTGACCACCACTGCCCCCTCCTCCTCCTCTGCCAGCCTGGCCAGTGGCATTCCAACGAGCAAGCCTTCCTCATTCCCACCTTTCAGCAATATGAACAACACCACTCCTGCCTCCCTGCCCGCCCAGGCTGCACCAGTCCCAAATGGGCAAACTGGGGGGCAGCAGCAACAGCCAACACTGCAAACAGCAGGGATGTCTGGAGACACGGCTGCAGCACCTGCACAGCCCCATCCAGAGGTTTCTGAAAGGTAGGGAACTGCAGTCACACCTTCAGATGGAAAATCAGCTCAATTAACGTGGACTTATCACCCCTTCAGTAAAAATCCTGTATTTATTTTCACCAAGCTGCTTTTAAGGGAGAATGAGAGTTCAGTTGTGGTGGAGCTGAACCTTTGGGTTCCAGTTGTAGCTGCAGTTCTAATTACATCTGAGTGTCTGCTCTGGTACAGAAATAAACTTCCTTTTTTTTTTAATTCTCTCTCTAAAGAGAGACAATTCAAACTACTCACTTCAATATTTTAAAGGGCTGGGGAAGGAGGGGGAGATAGATAATTGGCACCATCTTAGAGTTCTATTTTCTGTAATCAAAGTTAGTGTGGTGAAGACAGCTCTTACTGTAGATATTCTTGTTCCCCAGTTAAGCAATAGTTGAGCTACTGTAATAAAAAAGGCTGAAGGAAAGAAAAGGGATTCAGAGTTACTGATAAGCTCCTATACAAAAATGACATAAAAAGACTGTTTCTTACACCACAGTTGACTCAAAGATCTTTCAGATTAATAATTGACATTTGATCTAGTTTTGAAGTAAACCCAAATCTTTAGAAAACTCAGCTGTTTGTAACTGGTTTCAAAATTTCATTTCCAGCACTATGGATCGTGATAAAGTTGGAGTCCCCACAGATGGAGACTCACATGCTATCACCTATCCACCTGCAATTGTAGTTTACATAATTGATCCTTTCACATATGAAAAAAAGGATGAGAACAGCAGCTCATCCAGTTTGTGGACACTTGGACTTCTGCGCTGCTTTCTGGAGATGGTTCAGGTTCTTCCTCCCAACATCAAGAACATCATTTCTGTGCAGGTGAGCCAACAGAAACAGAGTATCCTTGCCTTTGGCTGTGCTTTGGGGGCAGTAACACCCTCAAGGTGGAAGTTTCATTTTCTTCATGAACATCACTTACAGTTCTCCAGCTGTTAAATCATTAGGTTAAAGCTTTTAGAGCAGTTTGGGTGCTGTTAACCAAAGCTGGTTGTACATTCCAGACTTATCTGTTTTACCTCAGAGGAAATGTAGTGCCCACTCCAGTGATGAGTGAAGTATGGGAAAGCTGCTGGTCCTGTACTGGAATCTGCAGCCTGACCCTGCTGGGCTGTAGGCAGAGCTCCTTCCAGCAGCAGCTTTTAACAGAGGGCAGCTTTTTAGGGGAATCATTAAGATTCTCTTCTAAACAAATGATTTTTTTTCCTCTGAAGAAAATTTCAATGAGGATAATTTCTTGAAGCCCCCACAGGGCTTTAGAGGAAGTGGAAGAAATTTGACTGCAATGTAAAATTAAAAAAGCAATGTAGCAAGTGTCAAAAGCCATTGAATCTGTTGATGAAACAATGATTTACTTTTTTTCTCCTCTCCTCTGTCCTAGATTGTCCCCTGTCAGTACCTGCTCCAGCCTGTGAAACACGAGGACCGGCAGATTTACACTCAGCATTTAAAATCTTTGGCATTTTCAGCTTTCACTCAGTGTCGGAGGCCTCTCCCAACTTCCACCAACGTGAAAACCTTAACTGGCTTTGGCCCAGGTTTAGCCATGGAAACTGCTCTCAGGAGCCCTGATGTGAGTATTAATGAGATTGTGCAATTATCTAGATCAACCAACCATCTTTTATGTTAGGAATGATTTCTTCCCCAAACTTCATTGTCTGTTCTGTCATCTTTCTAGAGACCTGAGTGTATTCGACTCTACACCCCTCCTTTTATACTGGCTCCAGTAAAGGACAAGCAAACAGAGCTGGGAGAAACTTTTGGAGAAGCTGGCCAGAAGTATAATGTGCTTTTTGTGGGCTACTGTTTGTCTCATGATCAGAGGTGGCTACTTGCATCCTGTACAGACCTCTATGGAGAGCAGTTAGAAACTTGCATAATTAATATTGATGTACCAAACAGGTAAGAACCAAACTTGAATTCATTTTTAGCAAGTATATTTTCTATAGTTCCCCTGAAGAATTACACTGGGTTTGGTGCTGCAAGAATAACTGATTTTTGTAGACTGGCTGTGTTGCAAAAGTGGCTAAAGCAGATGAATATTTTCCCTATTATGTGCATATTGTTCTGAGTTAAATTTCTAGAAGAGCATAGTTTAGGTTCATGTAATTCTTGAGTGTTACTCTGTGTGTGTTCATATTTCCCCATCTCACTTACTGGCTGTTAATGTCAGTTTTAGAATGTGATTCATTTTAAAAAAAACCAATCCCTCTGAAGCTGCAGCTGACTGCAATACTTTTGGGTCCTGTGAATGTTCAGCTTAATACAAAAAAGTTCTAAATGTGGCATAAAAAACTTGTTGCAGGTGGATTTTAGCTTTTGTTTTCTCTTTTTTCTTACCTCTAGAGCTCGCAGGAAAAAGGGTTCTGCCCGCAGACTTGGTGTCCAGAAACTCTGGGAATGGTGCCTGGGACTTGTGCAGATGAGCTCTTTGCCATGGAGAGTTGTCATAGGCCGCTTAGGAAGAATAGGACATGGGGAATTAAAAGGTAACAGCAGCACATCTTTTTTAGAGTCTAAAGCTTTATTTGAAGCTTTAATTTTTCAGCAATATCAAGTGTGTCCATCCCTGGTTTTGGGAGAAAACCTCCCTAATGAGATTTCCCTCCTCAGACTGGAGCTGTTTGCTGAGCCGGCGGAACCTGCAGTCCCTGAGCAAGAGGCTGAAGGACATGTGCAGGATGTGTGGGATCTCTGCTGCAGACTCCCCCAGCATTCTCAGTGCTTGCTTGGTGGCCATGGAACCCCAGGGATCCTTCATTATTATGCCAGGTATTTGGGGAACTCTCTCTCTCTTTTTGGCATGAGAACTAAGGGTTAAGGCTTTGCAAAACTGAGGAGATGGCTGTTTTCTCTCCCAAAGATTCCGTGTCCACGGGCTCGGTGTTCGGGCGCAGCACCACCCTGAACATGCAAACGTCTCAGCTGAACACGCCCCAGGACACGTCCTGCACTCACATCCTGGTGTTCCCCACCTCTGCATCTGTGCAAGTGGCATCATCCACTTACACCACTGAGAACCTGGATCTGGCCTTCAACACAAACAATGGTTTGTACTTTGGATTTGTTCTTGCCTTCTAAAAACCCCTCGGTGCTCCCCCGTCATTCATCCTAAGGAATCATTTCCATTTCTATGCAAAATCACTTTTTTCTGAATGTATTCATAGTGAAATTGTAGGAATTCACTGGTCTTGTTCTTTTTCAAGATGGAGCAGATGGAATGGGAATCTTTGACTTGTTAGACACTGGAGATGATCTTGATCCTGATATTATAAATATTCTTCCTGCATCTCCTGGTGGATCCCCTGTGCATTCTCCAGGGTCTCACTACCCCCATGGAGGTGATATGGGCAAGGTAACTATGGGAGTAAATACACTTTTGTGTGTGTGTGTGTGTGTTTGGTCTGTTTTTTTCTTCATCTGTTAATTTCCTTTTGTGGAATGAAAGGTTTTACATCACCTGAGTATTGGATTGTCATGTCATGCTTGGATATTTCAAAATGTTTTGTGTTTCAGAAGGTACAGATAATTTCTATTACATTTGTGCTCTCCTAATCTGAAACCCTTGCCTGTTGTGTTCCAGGGTCAAGGCACAGATCGATTGCTTTCCACAGAATCTCATGATGAAGTAACAAATATACTGCAGCAGCCACTGGCCCTTGGTTATTTTGTGTCAACTGCCAAAGCAGGTCCATTGCCTGACTGGTTTTGGTCAGCGTGTCCTCAAGCACAAAATCAGTGTCCCTTGTTTCTTAAGGTACTGTCCTGGCAGAGACTTTGCAGCCTGAGGGATCTGGGGGTGAAAACTGCTCTGGTTAAACCAAAGTCAGTGCATGTCTCTGGGGGAGAGCTCTGTTTTTTCTTCAGGAGTGGCCAGGTGTTCAGTTTTTTAGATTTGGCTGTTTGGAAGGTTCTGCCTTGCTCAGGGTTTCTTCCTGGCAGTCTGGATTCTTTTTTTCCTGGCTTTATGCTCCAGGATTTTGTAAGAACAGGTTGAGTTGCTGGACAGAGCTCTGGCTAAGGCTGGACTCCTGTGGGGACTGGTGGTACAGAGAGGTACACAAGTACAGTGTAATAACTCAGTTACCCTGGGTGAAATAAGGAATAAATGAATCTCTCTCTGTATTGCACAAAGCATAAAAGCTGGTTTTTTTCCACGTTGGCTTTGCCAAGTTATAGCCATTGTATCATCTTGTCTGGGTGTTGTCTGAGCCCTTATCTCCTTATGGCACAATCAAGACACACTTGGCACATTAAAGGCCGTACATTGGTACAGAGAAACTTTCTGTATTAACAAATCAGCATCTCTAATAATGTGCTTTGTTTTCTAATTATCCAGAGATATCTTCTGCAGCCTTGTTTGTGTCTGGATTAGCAGTTCCTCTTGGCCTGAGCTCAGCTGTGGCTTTGGCATAGGATATTATTTTGAAGAGAGGATTTATTATTTACACTAAGCAGCTCTATATATGAAGTATAAATAGACCAGGCCTATAGAAAGCAACTGAACTTCCAAGTGTTATTAGACATCTTGGGCCACTTGAGTTGCTTTTTTAATAATCACTTAATGTAGAAAAGGGATTAAAAAAACCCCATATACATATTTCACTACTAGCACTGTGATTTTAGCAGAGATCTGTGTGAGAGAATATAAATATTCTGATAAGTCCTGAACTTGTTGATGGCCTAAGGATAAGATTTCTTTTGGCTTGTGTGTCAGACAGAGAAGTTGACTACAATCTACAACAATATGGGGGGAGGAAATGTGGTGTAGTTGATCAGGCAGTAACTTCTGGCTTCCTTCTTCCTTCCTCAGGCCTCTTTGCACCTCCACGTGCCTTCAGTGCAATCAGACGAGCTACTCCACAGTAAACACTCCCATCCACTTGATTCTAATCAAACTTCTGATGTGCTCAGGTATTTATCATTGATAAATACTTGCAAAAATATTGTGCATTTAATTTTTAATGCTGCTGCAGTGAAGATGCATGTTTGTTTTTCCTGCTGTTAGTTTTTTTTCTTTGTGCAGCTGATATCCTTAGTGCAGATAAATTGCTGTGCTTTAAGTGATTGTCAGAGAACAGTGGAATTAAAACCAAACATCTCTAAGTCCTTCTTTAACATTCAGCCTTTGAAAACGTTTGAAAAACAACTAATTCCTCAAACTAGAAGGGAGTTTGAGGTCTAGCAGAGAAGAGAGAAATATTTAAGCCAGAATATTGCACAGCACTCTTGTGGAAAATCTGAAGTGCTGAAGGACAGGAGCCCAGAGCTATGTAAACATGGGATGCTAATTGAGAAAACATCAGATTATTTTCTCCTTTTTTTTAATGTGAACCTCTTGGTGTGAATTAAGAATAGACAATTACAATGACAGTTTTCCAGCAAAAGCAAGTTTAGCTCTGAACTGCTCTAATAATTTGGAATTATTTGTGAATATTGGCAAACCTACTTTATGTTTTTGATGCCAAAGAAGCTGGATTATAGTAAATCAGGGCTGTAAAATCCTGGTGAGAAAATGTGTTGGCCTGACAGAAGGCTGTTTGTTTTTCAGGTTTGTTCTGGAACAGTACAATGCACTCTCCTGGCTAACCTGTGATCCTGCAACCCAGGACAGACGGTCATGTCTCCCAATTCATTTTGTGGTGCTGAATCAGTTGTATAACTTTATCATGAATATGCTGTGATCTTCATCTGAATTTTGCAAGACAAAAATGAGGAAAAGGGATATTTCACTGCAGGACTAAGTTATAATTCTTCTCAGTGCAAGTTGTTTGTGATGGGGTATGAATCTTGTTACTTCCAGCAAATATTGTTTTGACTTGTGAGAGGGGCACCCATCGGCCCGGCTGTCTTTGAGTCACTGACTATGGGGGACGCTTCAGAATGATGATCAGAAAGTGTATTATAACATTTTTAGTAGCAAAATTAACCATTTTTCCCCAGCCACAGTATTTGTGAAGAGTAATGAGCCATAGTACCCAGTCATGGTTAATGAAATTTAAGCATGGAGATGAGAAGAAACACGAGGAACAATTAAGTTTCAACCTATGGCTTCAGAACATCAAGATGTTCTTGTATTGGATTATAGTACTTAGTATTCAAAAATGCCTGCATCTCTTATTTATTGTAAGTTTTTAAATGTATAAATTGTCTTATATTTCTTAACCTCTTTTATAAAAATTTTCCTAGAAGGTTTATACTGCCTTCTTGCTTTAAAGCAATTGGTCTAAAATATATGTAATCGTCTTAATTAAAAGTTGCAGTAGGTTGCTTTTAGAGTATTATTTTTTTGTAAGGGGTGGGTGGGGACAGTAAATTTGTATTGTCTTGATGTACAGTTTAATGGGGATAGAGGGGTTAATGTCCATACCATTGTGTGTGGGGGATTTACAGCTAAGCTGTAGTTGCAGAGTACATGTACAGTAATGAAGTTCACTGTGTTTATATAAATTGAAAAGGTACCGGGTCTTACAGCATTTTATATCACACCTTTACAGAGTAACAATGGCAATATATAAGTGATATTGTAGGTGGTTTAACTTGTAGTGAGAATAACATGAATAAACTCTTCAGTTGAAGTTTGTGTTATGGTTCAGGGCTGTGGCTAGATTCTCAGATCCACTTCCAGGACACAAGTTTTAATATCACAAGAATATCTCTTGTGCATTGTTGCTCCCTGGATATTCTTGGCACTGTGCTCACTGCATTGTTTGCTTCCACTTTTGTGATAAAATGCCAATCTGAGGCAGAACACACAGAAAACTCTGACCTTATCCAAAGTCTCCTGCCAGGCTGAAATTTAGCCCAGCTCTAGCCATTTTACAAATGCAAAAATAGTCAATCTTGACTTTAAGATTGGTGTGTGTTTAACTAAAATGTGGTGTATATAGATTCTCAGTGAATTCTGGTATTCAGATTTTATTCCACTAGTAAAAAAAACCACAGCACGAAAACCCTGAACATTTTCCTTTTCCATGTAATTTTTGGCACTGTGGTGAAGGTCCCAAGTATCAGTGTGTGGCCTTCCCCATATCCCGTTTTCAGGCTCTGGCTGGGGCATGTGCCAAGGAGGCTTTGCCCTCCCCAAGGAAGGGACTGACAAACCACAAGGCTTTCCTGAATGTCTCCCTCTATCTACAGTCACCATTTTTTCTCAGTAGTTTCCTTCCTTTTTTTTCCTAGCACATGCCAAATGTCTGGTGCTGCTCTAAAATAGCCCCTACGGGTGCTGAAGAGCAGCTGCAGATGCTTTTTCTGGGTTCCTTATCTGACTGCCAGATGAAAAACTGAACTCCCGCAGCGCTCCCAGGAGCCTGTCACGATAACCCAAGTCCTGGGTCTTAATATTGTCTGTCTCGCTGGTTTAAACCTGTAAAGGAGCAAGTTTTAAGGTCCATTTGTGCACCTGCTGTTAACCCTCTACAAGGAAGAATTTGCTTGCATTTACCAAACTTACTGTGCTCATGAAAATCTCGTTTCGTAAATGCAAAAGACCTGCCTGAGGTGATTTTTTTTTTCGTATGAACAGTCTCACTGAATCGTGTACATACAATATTAGCAACTTTTTTGGTTTTGTATAAAGAAGTTGTACAATTGGTGATGAGAATTTTCAGTCATTTCTTCAGAACAACATGAGTGCAATCAGAAGTTAACATATTTTGATAAATAGAGTTAAAAACTGGGTCTGTCCATGACTTTATCTCGGTACTGCACCGCAGATTAAACGGCACATTATTGTCTTACAGAAGGTTTTTCTCATTTGGTTGGCATTTTAGAAGTGGAAAAGTGCTCCTAAAACTGGAATTTTCAAAGTGTATGTCCTTTTTTTTTTTTTTTTTTTTTTGAGCTTTGTTGCTAAGTGGTCATTTCTAACCCTGGCTCAGTTAACCAAGTTCCAAGGGCTGGGTTTTGGTGTGGCTTTGTTTTGTGTTCAATCTGACTTGTATTCCTAAAGGTAAGTGAATCAGCTGCCTGAACGTTGGTGTCACTGTATTCTGTTACCTGGACCAGCCTTCCCTGTGAAACTCCTACTGTGAAAGCTGCCACTCCTCCCCTCCATCAAACACAATTAAAGTAAATTACAATATTATAACCACTATAAAAGATTAGAAAGGGCCATTTCTGGAGTGATAGTCACAGCCGGCAATGTACATATCAAACCTGCCAGCACCACGGAGCCAGCTACTATATTGGGCTTACTTTTTTTGTTAGCTACTTTCATTTAACTATTTTAAGTGCACATAATAGCTGGTTTATAAATAAAATTGTCACAATCCAATAAGTCGAGGTTGTTTAGCAAGTACAGGCTTAAATAGTAGAAAATTTCAGCTACAGCTTTTCAAAATGGCCTTGCAAGAAAATGTTGTTCCTGTCAGTGCTTTAAGTAGCTGTGGAGGTTTATCTCTTCCAATAAAAGAAGAAGCTGAGATCCTTCCAGTCCAATTAAAAATACATATTTTAACCCAGATATTACTGTATTTAAGCCTTTTAGTCACCCTTGACTCACTACTATTTGAATTAGGTTTCTGAAAACCCAGTTGCTAAGACCAGCAAGGCCACCAGCTGTACTTGTAACAACCCTCACATTTTAAAAGTAGCTGTAACATTTAGATCTTTCTAACATTCTCTGAAATAATTAAAGATAAATGGATTTATATTTAAATCCTCAGCTATGTTCTTACTTAGCTGTCAGTTATGGCGCAGATTATTGTATTTCTATATTTACCTCTGATGGTAATTTTAACTTTGTGTGTTGCTATGAAGACTTGCCAATGTCTTTAATCAAGCACTATTTGTTAATACTGTAATATCAACATATTATGTTGCATTATTTTAAAGCTTTCAAGAATAAGAGTAAAACATTTTAAAAAAATGCTATTGCACCATATAATTTGCTGCACAACAGTATGGCACCACATATCTGTCTGTTGGGATAGTAACACTGCATAAACCTTGTTTTGATCTGGGTTTCTTTGGAGAATTCATTAACGGGGTGACACTGTACAACATTATTGTCTTGCAACCTCCAGATGGGAAGGTGGTTTTGTTTGTTTTATTGTTTTTTTCCCTTTTTTTTTTTTTTTTAAGTAAAGGGCCCAGGACTATGCTTCATACTTAAAGGGGTTTTTTTTAATTATTATTTGTGGGTGTACTTTTTATTTTCAGTGGAGTAAAGCTTAATTTACAGTCAAACTGGATTTGGGACCTTACCACAATCCTCAGGGTCACCTTTTCAGGATGCTACTCATCGAGCTTTAGGTTTTTCCGAGTCAACTGGACGTGAGGACCTTGCCGGGGATGGCGCAGCCTGTGGCCTCGTGACTGGACATGGCACCCCTCGGGCATGGCTGGACGTACCAGGGAGCTGCTCCAACACCTCGATGGCACGGCTGGACACACTGGGGTGCTGCTCCAACGTCCTGAGGGCACGGCTGGACACACTGGGGTGCTGCTCCAACGTCCTGAGGCCATGGCTGGACACACCATGGAGCCGCTCCGACGTTCTGAGGGCACGGCTGGACACACCATGGAGCTGCTCTGACGTTCTGAGGGCACGGCTGGACATACCATGGAGCTGCTCCAATGCCTCTCTGGCATGGCTGGACAGACGGGTGCTGCTCCAACGCCTCGATGACACACCATGGAGCTGCTCCCACACCCCACTGCCATGGCTGGGAAGCCATTCCAACACCCCAGCTGGACACATCAAGGAGTTGCTCCAACGCCTCTCTGGCACTGCTGGACAGGTCTAGGGGCTGCTTCAATGCCACTCTGGCATGGCTGGACAGGTCAGGGAGCCGCTCCCTCACGCCTCTGGCATGGCTGGATGTGCCCGGGAGCCTCGCACGGCCACTGCCGTGTGCCCTCAGCCGAGCCGCTGTTGTCTTTATCGTGACAAAACACAGAAACAAAAAAGAGATTTAAGGAACAAACACTATTTCTGTCGAATGCCATAAACACTGAGTTGTACAAATTGTGATCGAGGAAATGAAGAAAAAAAACAAAACAAAACAAAAAAGGTTTATACTTTTTAAAAAAAAAAAAAAAATTCAGATGGAATAAATTATTCATGAAGCCTTGATTGCGATGTGGGTTTATTGAGGGGGCGGGCAGGGCGGTGCCCCTCAGCCTTTCCCGCCCCTCAGCTTTTCCCGCCCCTCCCTTTCCGCCCCTCAGCCTCTCCCGCCCCTCGCCCCTCCCACCGTGACGTCACTTCCCGCTTCCCCCGGTAGTGGCGGCGGCGGCGGGTGGGCGCGGGCTCCGTGAGGGCGCTGCTGCCGCCGCCATGTCCGAGTGCTCGGCGCTGCAGTTCGTCAGCCCCTACGCCTTCGAGGCCATGCAGAAGGTGGACGTGGTGCGCCTGGCCGCGCTGAGCGACCCCGAGCTGCGGCTGCTGCTGCCCTGCCTCGTGCGCATGGCGCTGTGTGCGCCCGCCGACCAGAGCCAGAGCTGGGCGCAGGACAAGAAGCTGATCCTGCGGCTGCTCTCGGGGGTCGAGGCGGTCAACTCCATCGTGGCGCTGCTGTCCGTGGACTTCCACGCGCTGGAGCAGGACGCCAGCAAGGAGCAGCAGCTCCGGTAACGCGGAGAACGGAGCTCTGTGGCGGAAGCGCTGTGCGGCTTTTCCAGCTGTTCCGTTTGGAGCAGCTGTTTAAGTGCCACCCGGCCACTCGTGTCCCTTGATAATCTCCTGGGGAAGCCCTGGGGTTTAGCTGTGTGTCCTGGGGATCTGTTCCCCCACTGGGCGGAGGGTATGGGGTGCCCTGGGGGAGCTGCCCCGGCAGGGAAGAGCTGGGATGGTTCTGTGGGATGTAGGGACAGCTCAGGTGGATGCGCTTTCCTGACTGTGCTGCTGGGAAATAGAAGCGCTTGAAATTTTTGTAATGTACTGAATTAGCCTTCTTGTACTGCAGTTACAAGTCTTTACAGATCTTTGGCAGGATAGAAGAGATCCCTAGAGAACTGCTGCGTTCTTTTAACAGGGAGTCTTTGCAGAAACGTTTAATACTTGTTGTTTTGAATTGTGTGCCAGGCACAAGCTGGGAGGTGGCAGTGGAGAAAGCATCTTGGTGTCACAGCTGCAGCACGGGCTGACGCTGGAGTTCGAGCACAGTGACTCTCCTCGGCGGCTCCGGCTGGTGCTGAGCGAGTTGCTGGCCATCATGAACAAGGTGAAGTTCCCCACAGGAGGATATTTGGGGGTTTTAGGCTGTCCTCTGGACTGGCTGAGGCACTGGTTCTGTTTCTGGTGCTGCTGGTGGTGTGAGCACTCTTCTCCAGTCCTTGCCTGCTGTATCAAGATTCAGAGTCTCAGTCTGATTGAACAGTGGCTTGTGCTTAAATTCATTGTGACTTCCTAGAGGAAGTCTTTGCTGATGTTATAGAGACTATAATATGCTGTACTCAAACATAATGTGATTTGGTGATCTATCAGTATAAAGTGGCTCATTTGGTGGGACCTCCGGCTAGCTGATCTCCGAGCCAATTTATAGCAGTTTGTGAGTTTCCCA
>JBBMKD010000063.1:2390611-2455574 GCA_037834095.1 Argya squamiceps | reverse complement strand
GGGGGAAGGGTCATACCAAATACATACAGACAACAAAACACAAATACAAAAAACCTGAAATTCGCACTGCTACATATCAGTGCAGAAATAATTTGGAAATGATCTGATGACTTTTCTCTATCCCATTCTTTGCTCCTGTTGCAGTGTGATATTAGCCATCATATTTCTCTTCCCCCACTTCCTTGCTCCCCAAACAATTTATTTTCCTTGTGTAAATTTAGCATGTCAGTGGGCTGTTTTTCTTTCTTCTGAAAAGAAGCAATGATACCATCTGTGTTGAAGTATTTCCAGCAGTAAATATTTCTTATTCTACAAACTTTTCCTGCTTGTTCTGTGTTGATAGCTTTATGTTTTTGGCAGTTTTTAGTCTATTAAACATGCTGAATTTAAAGGCCATTTAGACAAATTGCTTCACAAAACCTGTTCACTGATGATAAGCGTTGTCTTGCAGGTGTCAGAATCAAATGGTGAGTTTTTCCTCAAATCTTCTGAGCTCTTTGAGAGTCCTGTTTACTTGGAGGAGGCAGCAGATGTTCTCTGCATATTGCAAGCAGGTGTGGTATTTCTGTATTTATGGTGTTTTCTGACCTCCCACAAATGTAACAAAACAACTTTGGGAGGAAACAGGGTTTTTGTTTCCCAGTGAAACATTGTGACTTTTAACACCCTCTTTCCATCCAGAGCTGCCCTCACTGTTGCCAATAGTGGATGTGGCTGAAGCTTTGCTGCACGTTAAGAATGGAGCCTGGTTCCTTTGCCTTCTGGTGGCCAATGTCCCTGACAGCTTCAACGAGGGTGAGTCCCAGCTTCTTCTCCAGCTTTTGAAGTGATTTCTAGCAGTGTGGTTAATTCTGGGCTAAACAGAAATACGGTTATAAACAGTTATACAGGTTTGAACTGCTGGCTGCTGCCACCTGAGCATGTTGATTCCCATTTTGTGCAGTCTGATTGCAGGCCAGGCTGGCTGTGTGTGTCACAGATTTTCATCTGTAGGTCACTGTCACCCTGATTTTTTCAGTTTTCTGATTTTTGCATTTCTGTACTTGAGTTCTTAGGCACATAACATAAACAAAGAGTGATGTTTTGAAAAACTATGCATTTTTTCCTGGGAGAAGGACAAATTGATGGACTTCTAACCTGACCAGTGGGGTCAGAGAGGTGTCAACCTCATGGCCCAATTGCTGATCAAGTTCTTAACACTATTTAAACCCTAATCCCAAAAATAAACTTCCTTCTTTCTGCTGGCACAACTGGACAGTGTGAGTGTGGTTCTTCCATGTCCATCTGGCGACAGGTCACTGTTACAAAGGCTGACTGGAGAGGGACTGGCTGGGGGCTAAGAACCTCCTTTATCCCTGCTGGCTATTCTTGTCCCTTCCACTGAGGCACCTGATGAGGTGATAGTTTGTATGGGGAAGGGGCAGGTTTGCTCAGGGCTGCTGTTGGATCTTTAGTCTGCAGGGGTTTGATCAAGAACGGCGAGCGGCAGGACGAGGAGAGCGTCGGGGGCCGGTGCAGGACCGAAGCTCTTCGGCACCTGTGCAAGATGAACCCTTCCCAAGCCCTGAGGGTCCGGGGCATGGTGGTGAGTCTCTCATGAAAATCATAACTAAAAACCTTCCTGAAGCTTCAAACCCAAAGATGGCTGAGCCTGAGTGTTTTTATCCAGGTGGAAGAGTGTCACCTGCCGGGTCTCGGTGTGGCTTTGACCTTGGATCACACCAAGAATGAATCCTCAGACGATGGAGTGAGTGACCTGGTGTGTTTTGTGAGTGGTTTGCTGCTTGGGACAAACGCAAAGGTTCGGACGTGGTTTGGAACTTTCATCCGAAATGGCCAACAGGTAGGAAAATCTTTGGGGATTCTGCTTTGAAAGAAATATTCTTGTAGCTGGCTGTAACTCCTCTGGACGTGTGCTGCAGATTTGTCTGAATGCATATAAATCCTGTTGCATGTCTTGGAGGAACCTTTACAAGACAACCTCCTCTTATGGGGCCATATAAATCATGTCCCTGGAGGCAGCACCTATTTAGTTGTTCTTCTGAGATGTTTTTAGGCATGGAAAGCAGGGAATTATATGTTTGTAATATCTGCCTGATAAATATGTTCATCCTCAGTGTTCACAGTGGGAAGGTGCATCTTGTTTTGCTTCGGTGACTTAGTTAAAGCTTGGAACTGAAAACTGTATTTTAAAAAAATAACCCTCTCCCTTTGACTATGGAAACTGATGTAATAAACTCTTATTGTTCTTGGGCTGAATTTGACATTTGAATTTGAATTTGAACTTTCATCTTATTGTTGATGGGCTGAATTTGACATTGTTCCCACCTTTTAACCTCTTCCACAGAGGAAAAGAGACAACATCAGCTCTGTGCTGTGGCAGATGAGGAGGCAGCTGCTGCTGGAGCTGATGGGGATCCTGCCCACGGTGCGCAGCACACACATCGTGGAGGAGGCCGATGCTGACACAGAGCCCAACGTGTCCGTGTACTCAGGGCTGAAGGAGGAGCACGTGGTGAAGGCCAGTGCCCTGCTGAGGCTCTACTGTGCCCTCATGGGCATTGCTGGCCTCAAGTAAGGAATCTTCTCCTGCTCTGGGGTGTTGTTCATGGCTGCCCATTTCAGCAGAGGGTGAGGGCTTTGGGCACTTCTGGCTTAATGCTGCTGTGTCCTCAAAACTTGAGGCAGGACTCACCAATTTCAGTCCTCTGTTGCTGCAAAATCAGGCTTGTTAACAGGACTCTAAACCCTCATGGTTGGAGCAGTGTGTAGTGTTATCAGCTATTTGCTCTTCTAGCAATGTACATTGTATGGCTTTTGAATTTCTATTCCTTTGCTTTCACTTTTTAAAGAGTGCTAGTGTAGCATCTTTATGCATTGTTAGTTTTAATTTGAGTAGTTTGTACTTAAGACAAGATTATATCCTGGGGAAGTTTTCTCACTGTTGTCTCTTAACAGAGATTTTTATGTCAAATTACCACCTCGATGGATTGAATAGCAGGGAAAATTCAATCTCTAACCTGTGAGAGACTGGAAATCTCTTCCTGTTAAATCCCCAGCTTTGTTGTGTTCTCTGTCCTGCCCAGGCCCACGGATGAGGAGGCTGAGCAGCTCCTGCAGCTGATGACCAGCCGCCCTCCCGCCACCCCGGCCGGCGTCCGCTTCGTGTCCCTGTCCTTCTGCATGCTCCTGGCCTTCTCCACCCTGGTCAGGTACTCTCAGTTCAGGAGCAGCTTTGGAACATCTGTTTTAGCACCATTAAGGCAATGCTCTTCTTCCCAGAGCTGCACAGTTTTTTTCCCTCTAATCCTTTATAAAATCTTTGTGTGTTGATGGAAGGGATTTGTCTCACTCTGTGGTGAATGAATGGATATTTCATTCTTGTTTTGTAGCAAGTCTTTTGAGAGGTGAACATGAACTTAGTGTGAGTGGTTTTTTGAAGACTGAAGTAGGCCTGACTAGTTCACTTTTCCATGGAACAAGTTCATGGCTAAGCTCCTTAGGGAGAAAGAGTGCAGATAATTCAGGGGTGTAGCTTTCTGTTGGGTGCATTCCAAAAAGGAAGTTGCCTGACAGTTGGACTGACCTTTGTGCCAAATATCACTGCTTATCAGCAGTTGGATCCTAAAGTGAAAGTGACAAAAAGTCTCCTGGTGTAAGATTCCTCAAATACTGGCTTTTCTGCAAGTGATAGTAAGACTAGCACTGGATTTGTGGGAAAAGGATCTATTATGGATTTTCTCTGTGCAGCACCCCAGAACAGGAGCAACTCATGGTGATGTGGCTCAGTTGGATGATAAAGGAAGAAGCCTACTTTGAAAGGTGAGAGCAGGCTGGGTTTCTTTTTGTGATTCCAGCAATCTCACATTTATTTATGTCCTATTTATTTATGTCCTGTATTTCTTCCTTTTTGTTATCATCAGCATTTCTGGTGTGTCTGCCTCCTTTGGAGAGATGCTCCTCTTGGTGGCCATGTATTTCCACAGCAACCAGCTCAGTGCCATCATTGATTTGGTCTGCTCCACCTTGGGAATGAAGGTAAATCCTAAACTATTTCTAGCCTGTACATTTGTCTGTTAAAATCAGCTTTTTTGGGGGTTTTGATACCTTGGTATTTAGTTTACTTTTGATATAAAGAACTTTGGTTTTGCTAATATACCTAAAGTAACTATAACCTGCAAATGTGCAATAATTCCTCTGGAAGAATATTAAAATGTACATAGCTCTTGATACAGAGGAATGTGATAATAAAAATATCTTCAAAAATAATAGTAAAAAAATCTGCTGTGTTGAAATCATTATTTCCAAGAAATTAACTTTTTAGAAGAGTAACTGAAGTAGTTTCCAAATTGAGCTGCAAAGTTTTTATTTTAAATAGTTAAAAGAAATACCTATATATGTAAAAATTAATTTCAGTGGATTGCCAAAGGAGATTTGCCAACAATTCACTGTTGCAAAACAGTGTCTCACCAGATGTAAAAGCTGGGGAGGGAGTTCTTAGGACAAGGAAGACATGGGGTGATGAACTTGTGACATTGGAAAAGACTTCTGTTTGACATTTGATACAGATGTGAATTGACTGTGATACCAGGAAAGCAGTGTTTTTAAAGGCTAGAAGTTAGCAGTTTTTAAAATAAATTTGCAGTCCTTAGTTATAAGAAAGACAGAACTTGCAATTCCAAGTACTTCTTTCTATATTTCAGATTGTTATTAAGCCCAGCTCACTCAGCAGAATGAAGACAATCTTCACGCAGGAGATTTTCACTGAACAGGTACTTTTCAGCCTCGGGATTTTTTTCCCCCCTTTGCCCTTTCCTTTCCCTTTGTATTCCCCAGAAATGAGGAGATGCCAGTCAGGGCTGTGGCTGTGTGACTTTGACACCTTGTGCCTTGTGCTAAGTGTTGTTTTTGTGTTCACTGTCTCTTCCCTTCAGGTGGTTACAGCCCATGCTGTCCGTGTGCCTGTGACAGGCAACCTCAGTGCCAATATCACTGGCTTTTTACCCATTCACTGCATTTACCAGCTCTTAAAGAGTCGTTCCTTCACCAAACACAAAGTATCCATTAAGGTAAACCTTTGTTTTATTTCTGTTCGTAATTCTGGATGTTGATCAGGTTGACTTACAGGAGCAGAATTCTTGATGAATCTTGTACCTTCCTACCATGTAATTTAAGAATGAGCTGTGTTTTAAGATAGGGTGCCCATTTTCAGCTCTGCAATCCAGAGACTACAGCTTAATGAAGTTAAAAAAATAAGTCACTCTCCCCCATCTCTGCTTAATTGTAGTCAGAATGATTTTCCAGCCAGGACAAGTTCTATTTGTGAATCAGAGTCCAGGACACAGAGTTTATGAACTGAACAATTCAGAAGTGCTTGAATTCTGAGCAATTCAAAAGTGATGTTACACTTTCCAAAGTGAAAGCCTCCTTTATTCAGAGGGGTTGCACTTGCAGACAAAGTACAGCTGCTCATGTCACGGGATGTTCTGTTGTAGGACTGGATCTATCGGCAGCTCTGTGAAACCACCACCCCGCTGCACCCTCAGCTGCTTCCCCTCATTGATGTCTACATTAACTCTATCCTCACTCCTGCATCTAAATCCAACCCAGAGGCCACCAACCAGCCTGTCACAGAGCAGGAGATCCTGAATGTTTTCCAAGGACTCTCTGGGGTAAGCATCTTGTTTGAATCTTTCTTGTACTTTATAGGGACGTGGTTCAGGATTTTGTATTTGTGTTGTTTCCCTTTTTGTTTTCACTGCTTCAGTGACAGTCATGTGTTTTGAAGTGAATCTTGATACTCAGATATTCATCATATTTGTGGGTAAATCCAGATTTTTCTTCCCACAAATCCCCTGAGCTTTGTGTGTGGTTTTATGTGCAGGGAGAAAATCCTCGTCCCACCCAGCGCTTCAGCATCACCACCCAGCTGCTCGTCCTCTACTACGTCCTGTCCTATGAAGAGGCACTGCTGGCCAACACAAAGATTCTGGGTAAATTGGAGAGCATCAGGGAGAAACAGATGAACTGAAAATTAGGTGCAGAGAGGGGAGAAATTCATGCTTCTGTCAGATTTAAGCACAGCATAAAACTTCTGGAAGTTTGCATTAAATGAAACATTGCAGTAGAGATTGAGGACATAAAGTTCCTGCTAAAACTGTGGAGTGGAGTAATTTGTTTTACAGATTAAAAGAGGGCCAAGATGAGATACAAGAAATGTTTGTGAGCATCTAAGGAATGCAATTACAATTAACAAAGACTTCATAATTATTTGACATCTTCATTTATTCGTGTGTCATCAAACGTGCACACACACTTTTCTTTGAGTTGGCAATTTTATAATTGGTAATACTTAAAGGTCCCATCTTTACCTGTGCTATGGAGACTTTAAATCAGTACTAAAAGACTGTTGTGTATTTTATTGGTGGAATTAAGTTTCAGTGAACATTGAGTGCTGATATCTGGTGTGTGGTTTTACCACCCCTTTTTAAGGTGCAAAACTTCCAGCATTCACAGGTTTATTTTCTTCAAGTTATTCAAGGAAGCCTGAAATACTATAAAATCAATTGCAGTTACTTAATATTTTCTCTATTTTACCTGGATAATATAGAGACAAGTGCTTTACATTTTCCTTATTGATCCAGTTGGGGAAGTATTTGTTTTTAGCTGTAACTGCTGTGTGTGGTTTTTGTCCTGTTCCCTGTAGCTGCAATGCAGAGAAAACCCAAGTCCTACTCCTCAGCACTGATGGATCAGATTCCAATCAAGTACCTCATCCGGCAGGCACAGGGGCTGCAGCAGGAGCTGGGAGGTAAAAACTGGGGGTCTGAAGTGCATGAAAAGGAAGGCTGAGTGTTCTCAGCTCAGAGGCTGTTGATTTTCATAACTTGCTTTCCTTTCTCTTGCTTTTAAAATCTGTCAGGAGTAGCTACTGAGATTGCAGAGATAAGTCACAGTGAAAGTGTGAGGAAGGCAGTTCCTTTTAGAGTGGGTCTTACCTCCCTAGGGGAGGTTTTAGGGTAGGAATCACCTGAAAATGTTGACTGTTCCAGGCTGAGTTTAGGAGTTACTTTCCAAAGGGTAACTCTCTGTTGGAGTTGGAGCATCAGGCTGTGATCGTGCACCTCACTGAGCTGCTGGGCAGCGAGTCAGTCCAGGGGTTGAAATAAAAGGCACAGATGTGTTCAGGTGACAGATGCAGCTGCTCAGAGCTGAGCTGTGAATGTCCCTGCTGTCCCCAAGGGTTGCACTCTGCCCTGCTGAGGCTCCTGGCCACCAACTACCCCCACCTGTGCATTGTGGACGACTGGATCTGTGAGGAGCAGATCACCGGCACCGACGCCCTGCTCAGGAGGATGCTCCTCACCAACATGGCCAAGAACCACTCCCCCAGACAGCTCCAGGAAGGTAAAGAACTTCATTCCAACTCAATTCTTTCCAGATGGGTTGGAATGTAGTAGATTTGGAAGTGTGTGATTGTACTGCATTTGGATAACCAAAATGCTTCAAAGCTTCAATTGTTAGTAGTCCAGTTTTACCAAGATCCTGTTGTTTCTGTTTTTACAGCCTTTTCCATGCTGCCTGGGAATCACACCCAGCTGATGCAGATCCTGGAACATTTAACCCTTCTCTCAGCTGGAGAATTGATTCCCTATGCAGAAGTGTTGACCTCAAACATGAATCTCTTGCTGGAAGCTGGAGTCCCACGGGGGATTCTGCAGGCTGTCAACAAACTCTGGATGGTTCTGAACACTGTCATGCCCAGAAGGTATCAAGGCTCAAAATACTCTTTGGTTTCTTGGTGCACATAGATGGGAGGCCACTTTTGCTTTTAAAAATAATAACATAATGCCTTTATCTGGGAGATTGGAGGCTGTGACTGAATAGAGTATGTTGGAGTTGCATTCTTTTTTTGTTTGTTGACATTTTGAACCTTTGCATTTAAAAGGAACGTGGTTCTTGTTCTCAGGGGAAAGGAAATCTTTAGTTTAAAATACAGGAGTATGGTTTTATGGTGTCCATTGTTTGTGATGAATTCCTGAGGGAACAGGAACTCACTTTGGTAAGAAAATGCCTTTTTTTAATGAAGTGGATGCTCTACTGCAGTGAAAACTGCTCTGAGTCCAGGGAGTGTAACTTAGCTGCACCTTGGTGAACTTCAAGGGCTGCAAATGGAGTTTTTGCTACTTGATAGACCTAGAAAAATATGGCTGAGTGACCAAATGCTTTGGGAACCCCTTTTCTTGTACAAATTTTCCATTAAATCATAAAAATATTCTCATTCTAGGTTGTGGGTGGTGACTGTCAATGCCCTGCAGCCTTCAGCAAAAATAGTGCGGCAGCAGAAATACACCCAGAATGATCTGATGATTGATCCCCTGATTGTGCTGAGGTGTGATCAGAGGGTTTACAGGTGAGTGTCTGTGCTGCTGCACAGCGAGGGCTTAAAGGTGTCCAACAAAACTTCTAAAAGCTTTCAGCACTTCAAAACATCTTTTCAGACTAATCACAGGAGCTTGGCAGTTGGATCTGTGTTAAGCTTGACCTGAGGACTGTGGAGCTGGGCCTGCTGTTCCAGCATTTTATCATGTCCAGCTTTGTTTTCAGACCTTTGGGATTTGCACATGGATTTGGGTGTGTGAATTTGTGGTAAACAGACTTTGCAGCCTGTTGGAAATGGCTGCTGCCACGTTGTTAATGCTGTAGTTGGTTTGTTTTTTTCTTTTTGTTTGTTTTGCTTTGTTATGCATACTAGTAAAAAATTGCTATTTCTATCCCCAAATCTTTGCCTAAAAGCCTTTGCTAACTGCAAATTTATATTTGAAAAAAGGGGGGGGTGGTTTACATTCTCCATTCCAAGGAAGGCTCCAGCTTTCCTTGGCAGATACCTGTCTTCCCAAACCAAAACACACGTGCTGCTGGGTGAGGTTTAGCTGTAACATCCTTCCAGCTCTTGTGCCTGTAGGTTATTCCTACAGGCAATTCCATCCAGGTTATTCCATCCTTTTGGGCAAGTTTCTGCTGCTGATGGATGTGACAGAGGCAGATTTGCTGCATTTCCCCAGGGAGTCTTTGCAGGACTTGGAAATTGGTTCCTGCAGATGTCAGTGATGCCAGAGGCGGAGCTGTGGTGTTACAGCCTTTGGGAGTGCTTTTAGTTTGTTCATGTTGCTGAAATGTCTTTGTTTTGCTGTGTTCCCACCTCAGGAGTCCTCCTCTGATGGATATCATTCTGCACATGTTGAATGGATATCTTCTTGCTTCCAAAGCTTACCTCAATGCTCACCTGAAGGAAACAGCAGAGCAGGACATCAGGCCATCCCAAAACAATGCAATGGGTCCAGAGGCCCCAGAAGTTACAAGGGAAGAGTTAAAAAATGCTTTGCTTGCTGCTCAGGTAAGAGGGAGGAAAAGGATATTCCACAATGTGAGGAAAAGCAGCGATGAAAGAGAAACACAGAAACAGGAAATTAAAAAATGAGG
The DNA here is from genome assembly GCA_037834095.1 of Argya squamiceps. Classification (NCBI taxonomy): domain Eukaryota; kingdom Metazoa; phylum Chordata; class Aves; order Passeriformes; family Leiothrichidae; genus Argya; species Argya squamiceps. The sequence continues at coordinate 2,446,091 of JBBMKD010000063.1, read as the reverse complement.
CCTTTTAAATTCTTCTTTTTACCCACTTCTGTTACCATGGAAAAGAAAACTGCCTCTGTATTTAGATGGTTAAATATTTTCTTTTTGCTCTAGTCTGAAGTACTGTGCTGATTTACTGCTTTGAAAGTGGTTGTTCTGCCAGAACAGAAGAGTTCTGCTCACTAGCCCTTTTGCCTTGATGCTTGTGTGATCCAGAGGCTGTTTCTGTGGTTTATTTATTGAGCAAAACATCAATAAATGTGGCAGAGCCTTGCCTGATCATCTGAAAGGTGTTTCAGAGAAGCAGCCAGCACTGGAAAGTGGGAGGCTGAGGGATGGTTCACCTCCTCAGCTTGACATTATGGAAATTGTGGAGTAATCCTGTTCCACAGACATCTCTTCATCCCTCTGTCTGGAAAAATGTCACATAGGGAGTTCCATTGTAATATGATTTTTGAGTTAATAGGATGTTTTGTATTTAAATGAGCAGGGTGATGTACATTGTGAATTACGTGGCCCTGTGCATATTTTGTCTGCTCTGGATGCTTTGAGGATCTGCACTGGATATTTATTTTGAAGCAATATGAGATTCCACTGAATTTACTCTTTTCATCTGTGATTATAATGATATTTTGTTAGATTTAGCCTATTTTTCTTTGCATTGTATTTGAGATAAAATGTTGAAGTTTTTTAAATGTTTTACAGGATTTGTGATTCTTGGGCTGAGTCATTTTCATTCTGTACTTAAATCTATAGGTGGAAATCCTAATCACATGGCAATTTCTTAACTTGTCCTTATTTTGTATGTGATTTGTTTTACATCACTGGAGGTTTTTTAAGCATCTTTCTGTGGCTTTTCTCCCCAGGACAGTGCTGCTGTGCAGATCCTTCTGGAGATCTGCTTGCCTACAGAGGAAGAGAAGGGCCAGAGCAGCAGTGCTGATTTACTGAGGGATATGCAGAGCCCCCCAAGCCCTCAGGGAGGTGCTGAGGCAGAGGAGGAGGAGGAAGAGCAGAGTTTGCTGTGCAACCTGAGGGAGGTGCAGTGCCTCATCTGCTGCCTGCTGCACCAGATGTACATTGCTGACCCCAACATCGTCAAACTCGTGCATTTCCAGGTCTGCTTTGCCTCCTTGAGCTGTTCTGCTTTGTCTGAGTGTTCCTCAGAAATGATAAAAACCCACTTTCCTCGTTCCTGTCTCCCCCAGTTTGTAGAGTTCACTCTTCTCCCTGTTTCAGTGCTTGGTCTCTTGGTTGTGGTGAGAAGGCAGCACCAAACTCTGCCTGTTCCTCATCATTCAGCCCCTCCTTTGTGCCTCTCCCCTTTGCAGTTTGTCCATCGAGGTCAAGGAAAGCTGCCCTAATCATCTTGTAATTACTTGTTCCACTTCTTTTGTGGGTTACTTCTCTCTCTCTGTGTTTTTAAATTAATATTCCCATTATCCAAAACTAATTTGGCTTCAAATGTAAACATCTCCTTATCTTTCCTTTTTGTTAGGTCACAGTTTATCTCTTTAGAATGGAAGGAGAAGCTGCAAAAGCAGCTGAGCACCTTCAAAAAAAAAGAAGAGGGGAAAGATCAGCAATTTTTAAAATATAAATGTGTTTTTAATGCATATTAAATTGCTCCCTGCCAGATGGCAGACTCTTTACAAGGAGTTAATTTGCCTTGACCTGGAACTGATTAAATGATAAAAAAGTCATTATGGGGCAGTTGTGAAATGAGCAAGTTGGGGCTGATGGTGAAATTTGGAGCACAGGAAAGACACAGAGGGAAAAGGTCACTGCAGTCTGCTTTCCTTTGGGGAGTGCAGGGAGAGCTTCCATGCAAATAAATCATTCAATATTGAGGATAAAGAACTGATTCAGACCCTGGGTTTGTACCCAGCCTGCCTCTGGTTGCCTTGGCATTACAGGCCTGCTGCAAACTCTGAACAAAAGGGAGCTATAAATACATTCATTTGGAAACAAAGCATTAACACAGGTGTGATTTAAAATCTTAGTTGAAGCAGAATTTTTAAAACACAACCTGTGACACATTGACACATCTGTTTTCTTAATCCCACAGGGTTATCCATGTGAACTGCTGGCACTGACAGTGGCTGGGATCCCATCCATGCACATCTGTCTGGATTTCATTCCTGAGCTCATTGCCCAGCCTGAACTGGAAAAACAGGTACTGTGCCCTCAGCTGGCTGCAGGATCACTGTGGGTATTAACCCTGATGAAATATTGGCTGAGAATAAAACAGTCACTGAAAACATCCTGTTCTAACTTGCCTGGGATATCCAGGTAATATTTGTAGCACTTTCACCTTAAATTAAAGGCCTGACATTGAAGGCAACTGGAATTTGTTGGGCTAAATATTTCCCTGTTTCTACATCAAACCAACTTTGTGATTGGTCTTGTTTAATCCTTTCTAGATCAGTTACTGCTGATCAACTGAGGTTAAAACTGGAATGTATCAGCCCTAAATATCTCCTGCAAGGGTTGTGTTGCACATTTTGTGTTGCTTTATTGCTCATCATTAATGTTGGAGCAAGAGTGTCTGGGGGAGATTTTGGAGCACTTTGATTTATGTTCAATATGTGTGGGTTATTTTTCTTAAGCAGAAAAATAATCATAATAACTATTAAGGCTTCTTTGGCTTCAGTTTCCTTCATGGTAAAACAGAGAATATTTACTTATTGGTAAGTTTGGTGAAGAGCTTTGGATAGAAGTTGTAAAACATCCTGTAACTTCATTGTTTTTCTCTTTTTGACAGATCTTTGCCATCCAGTTGCTGTCCTACCTGTGTATCCAGTATGCCCTGCCCAAATCCCTCAGCGTGGCTCGTTTGGCCATCAATGTGATGGGGACCCTGCTCACAGGTACCACAAAAACCCAACTGCTCTGGGAGCCAGGATAATTCCTCTAGGCTAAATTCAGTTTTATCTGTCTAATTGCTGTTGTAAAAGTAACAACAGTTCTTGATTTGGATTTTATAATCATTTCTTTTTCCTCCTCTTGGCAGTTCTGACCCAGTCCAAGCGTTACACGTTTTTCATGCCCACCCTGCCCTGCCTGGTGTCTTTCTGCCAAGCCTTTCCTCCCCTCTACGAGGACATCATGTCCCTGCTGATCCAAATTGGGCAAGTTTGTGCCTCTGATGTTGCTACACAGACACGAGACTTCGACCCCATCATCACTCGTAAGTCAAGGACCTGAGAAAGCTCCTCAAAGGGGTCAGACCCAGGGAAATGGGACAGAAATGTTGTGGTGTCTCTGGAAAATGGGACAGAAATGTGGTGGGGTCTCTGGAAAATGAGACAGAAATGTTGTGGTGTCTCTGGAAATAACCTGTGGTGAAGCCTGGGATGGTGCTGGTTCAGCTTTGCAATCTCCATATTTGTGTTATGGCTGAAAAATAACAATTCTCCATAGTTTTTAAGTGTACTTTGCTTTCTTCTCTTCATTTCCTAGGTCTCCAGCAGCTGAAGGAGAGGCCACATGATTTCTCAGGGCTCTGTAAGGATTCCTCCAGCAAAAGCTGCTCCAGGGACACTGCAAGTCTGGACCCTGATGTTCAGCTGTGCCAGTGTGTGGAAAACACCATCATTGAAATAATTAACATGAGTGTCAGTGGGATTTAGAAAAAAAAAAACTCCAGGGAAGTTGTCCTGTAGCTTTTCCCTCTCTTTATGGTGCCTAAATTTGGAAAAAAAGCTGTGAAAGTGGACTGAGGAGCTGGAGCAAAAGTCCACGTTTTACATTCAGTGATTCAGTCATGGTTGAGAAGAAAATCCCTTCCATAGGATTTGGTTGCTTCCAGTGAAGACTTCTGATGAAATCAGTAAATAATTTCCAGGAAAACAGTGATTTTCGGGCTTGCTCAGCTCCTGAAGTGACACTGCAACATGCCTAGGAAGGGTTTTATAACACCAAAAAGTGAGTATTTATTTTGTTGGGTAAACAGCAAAATGACGAGTGAGAAAAATTTGAGATTGAAAGTGCTTTGCCTGAGGTAAATGAGCTGCTGCTCCAGAGCCTTGCAGAGCAAGTTGGAATAAAGTACTCCAAGGAATACTTGAAAAAGTGGTGTCAAAAACTTGCACCATCACACTGAGTTCTGAGAAAATGACAGAATTTATTTGTGTGTCAAACCATTAGTCAGAGCTTCAGTTCATGAGATCAGGAACTTAATTTAAAGATGAACCAGCCTTCACTGACTTTGAAACTGGTCTAAAAGCTTCTTAAAAAAATGTACTGATAGTAAAAATGAGCCACATAAATGGGGTTTTTAAACAGTACAGCTCACATGGTTTTGTGTTTTTTAACTTAAAAAAACAAGAGATGAAAAAGACTTGAAGAATTGAATGCAGAGATATCTTGAGCTGTCATCAGGGTAAGATTTAAAAAAGAAATGGATGTTGAGGGTGAGTGTACAGAGGAATAAAAGGAGGGAAAGGTTTCAGCCATGCCAAAGCAATTCCAAGGCCAAATCTTTTCTCCTCCATCCTGGAGTTGGTGGTTTTGTGTAAAAGGCTGGAATTCCCACATGGAAATGTGGGGAACCTCCGTGGGTTTGTGTTCCAGGATTCCTGCTCTAACACCCCATCACCATCTGCCTACCCAGTGGATTTTTGTCATCTTGATGTAAATTATGTAAATAATCTAAATGTATGTATTTTTTTTCCCTCCTCAGTTCCAAGTGTAATTTTATATGCTGTAGTGGTATTTAAATAAAAAAAACACAACCACAGTCTGACTGAAGTTCAAAGGGGGTTGCCTGTTTTGCTTTTAAGTTTTCCAGGTTCATCCCAAATTTCACCTGAGGGAAACACCTGAGGGCACAGACACCTGACAGGAGCAGGAGTAGTGAAAAGACACCGACTTCCCAAAAACTATTAATTTTCCATGGTCATTTCTCTGCACTCTGCTTAAAACAAGGATGATAATAATGATGATAATGATAATAATGATAATACGATAATAACAATAGTGGTAATGATACCCAATAATAATATGTAATACTTTTAAAACACTATAAAATATAAATATATATTAAAATATATAATATATAAAAATATATTTATTTCTTATACTATATATAATAATATTATATATATTATATAAAAGTGTATATAATACTTTTAAAACACTATAATAAATATAAAACCAAAGTGATGTAATGATAAATAAAATAATAATACAATAATGGTTATGATACCTGATAATAATATGTAATATTTATACCATACTATAAAACATGATAAAATTAAATTGGTATAATAATAAATACGTTATTATTATTAATAATAATAATGATAAAGGCCAATAACAAATATTAGAGTATTTCACACAAAGCTCGGTTGCTTAGCAACGCGTACAACCCGGAAACCAACGAGGCGCCCTGTGATTGGCTGTCCGCGCCCAGAGGTGAAGGCGGGACCGTCCCAGTGTGCGCTTTGCTGATTGGCGGCGCGCGGCCTTTTCCTGTCAGCTGATTGGCTGGGGCGGAGGCGGGAAGGACGGAGGGCGCTGAGGGGCCGCGGGGCTGCAGGTGCGGGGCCGTGAGGGGCGCGGGGGGAGCGGCCGGGGCGCCTCCGCCTCGCCGAGCACACAAAGGAACTGAACCGCCAGGTGCTGCTCTGTGGGCTGGGCTGGGGCGGCCCCAGTGCTTCCTGAACGCCTCCTGCCCTCGGGAGGCAAAGCAGCTCTGCACGGGTGGAGATGTCGCTGAGGGGAGCCCCCGGTGCGCCCTTGGTGGATTTGGTCACACCGCGGAGGGTCTCTGCGGTGTCCCCGGCCCTTCCTCCTCCTCCTCAGGGGCAAACTTAATTCGGAGTTATGCTCGTTTAAGCGGGTCCTCCTCCCAGAATGGGCTGGGGAAAAGCCTTGGAGCGAGGTGGCCTTTCCTTTTGGAAGGAGAGGTTGGATGGAAACTTATGGCAGCGATCTCCTTTTGCTAGAGTTGCTTTTTCCTCTGGGTAGCTCGGTGGTGAAGCTGAATCGTGCCATGTATTGGTGCTTTTTTCATGGATATGTTTAATTATTAAATGTCAGATGAGGACACAAGTCAGTGAGTTAATTTTTCCCAGGGAATCTGCCGGTTTAAAGTTGCTGCCTTACTTTGTCAGTGTTGAAAAACTATGAGGAAAAAAACCCCCTGTGTTCAAAAATATTGTCTCTTAAAACCATTTATGCCTCTTCAATATTTTTACTTAAATAATTTCACCTTTTTAACACAGGGAAATTGTCTGGCTTTTATTATCCAGGCAAATAATTATGTTATTATATTCAAGGTAATAATCACAGAATAGTAAAGTGAATGATACCCCGTTTTCCCCTGACTAATTCCTGTATTATTTATAGAAAAAAATAGGGTTTTAAACATCTCATTTTTCCAGTCACTGTCCAGTTTTATCATTTGTTGTTATAAAATGTACAAGCTGCTGTGTGTTTGTAGTTTATGACATGTTGCAGTTCAAGCTGCTGGACCTCTAGAGTTAAAAAACTGGCTGGTTTTAGTGACTTAATATTCTAAAATGCTTTTCCTGTGTGGATTTGGGTTCCATCTCCAGCCTGACTGATGGAATCTGAACTGGTGTGTGCAGCTCACATGTTTTTATTTAAATTGCTGATGTTATTGTTCATCTGGTGGCAACTTGCTCTTGCTTGTAACGAGGACAAAGTGTGAAATGATGGTGTGTGGGATAAATTCCTGTATTCCAGCTCTGTTAATATCCTGAACTGTTACCAGGTGAACAGCTTCTTGTTTTTGGTTTGGTGCTGCATTTGTTTCAGGCTTTGTGAGTTGCTAATTCTGTACTTTAATTGCAGTTTTAAACCTGAAGTAAACAGGAGGAAAAGTGGCAATGCCTTCTGATAGGGCAGAATATACAATTGGGGGGGTGAAGATCCTCTTCCCCTGCAAGGCTTACCCCTCCCAGCTGGCCATGATGAATGCTGTGAGTAGAATTTATACTGAAGTTTGCCAGACTAAGAGCTTATGTGTTCTAATATTTGCAATTCCAAAATCTGTCAGTGTTTAGAAAGCTGCCACATTAAATTCAGAGCTTGTGGCATCTTGAGGATTTCAGTTGTAGCCACTCAGTGTTCTCTGTGCTGTGCTGTACCTGGGCCATGATCAGGGAATGGTGAAGAACATTTTGGATTTGGGAGCATTTATGCCAAGGAACAAGTTCCATGTGGTGTAAATATGTGGTTATTTATTTAGGTGTGCTGTAAGAACAGTTGTGTACAAATGTTCCAGTTTTTAGGAGGGGAAAGATTTAGTAAAACCCATTGTTTAAACAGATTAATTATGTATAGTAATATTTCAATAAGTTTTCAAGTTTTTTTGAGAACGTTTCAAAATGAATTATTGCAGTTATATTTAAATATTTTTAAAAATATTTAACCAGGACAAGAGGGCACAGCCTTAAATGTGCCAGGGAAAGTTTAGGCTGGACAGTAGGACATTATTGCTAAGGTTAGCTAAAGACACCTGCTTTGTTCTCTGTTCATTCTGTTTCCTTTATTCTCCTTAAAGATTGTTAAAGGCTTGAATAACAGGCAGCACTGTTTGCTGGAGAGCCCCACAGGAAGTGGCAAAAGCTTGGCATTACTTTGTTCTGCATTATCATGGCAGCAGGCTTTGTATGGTGAGTGTCTTAGTGTCTGCACAGTTTTTACTACAAAGTAGAAAATAATTAATTGGTTTTTATTTAACATTTGGGTTCAGGTCTGTGTCCAGCACTGGACACCTTGCCTTAGAGGCAGCACAAAGCAGTAATGCTGAGCTGGGTTCAGATGCCATGAGGGAATGTGGCTGCTGGAATTTTGGAAGGAAATCCCTGTGGGTTGTGTGGATTGAATGGGAGGAGGGAGGTGTTTTCCTTCCTGTGCTCTGCCCTTCTCCAGAGGGTGACACAGCTGGTGCAGCTACCTGAGCTTCCATCTTCACTGCTGAGCACCTCTGGCTCTCCTGTCCAGTCTGGAGTGGTTTTTAATGACAGACAAATGACTTTGTCCCCCAGAGAAACCAGTGCCAACCTCGTTGTGTGACAAGGAGGACAGGAAGGCAGAGCCATCCCCACCCTGTCACTGCAGGTGTCACTCCCAGCCCAAGAGCAGCGAGGCTGCAATGAGTGGGACTCCCAGTGCTCCTCCTTCTGCCCATCATCCTGACACAGGAGCTTCCAGAAAACCTGGCAGCCCTCTGACAAACACAGGTAACTTCACCCACAGGCACCTAAAATCCTGCAGCTTTCAAGCCAGGGATGTTTATTTTACCATCATGAAAGCAGACATGAAATCTGTACTGTGGTTAATGGGCCTAGAAATGTTTCCTGTGTATATTAAATAGGAAATATTTATAGTTCCATATATATTTATAGTAATTATATATAAAAATTAATATAGTAAATATATATATATATATTTAATTATCGTGATAGCAGACATGGTTCTGCCCTGCATGAAATCTGTACAGTGGTTAATGTGTCTAGAAATGTCTAACACTATTTTCTATATATATTATATAGGAAATATTTATATTTCCATGTATATTTATAGTAATTATATATCTTAATTAATATAGTAATTATATATTAATATAGTAATTATATATAGTAAATATATAAAACCATATTTTTTTACCATCATGATAGCAGACTTGGTTCTGCCCTGCATGAAATCTGGACAGTGGTTAATGTATCTAGAAATGTTTCCTGTTTATAATATATAGGAAATATTTATATTTCCATGTATATTTATAGTAATTATATATTAATATAATAATTATATATCGTAAATATATAAATATATAAATACACTTTTTTTTTACCATCATGATAGCAGGCATGATTCTGCCCTGCATGAAATCTGGACAGTGGTTAACATGTCTAGACATGTCCAACACTGTTTTCTATATGTGTTATATAGGAAATATTTATATTTCCATATCTATTTAGAGTAATTATATATATTAATTAATACAGTAATTATATATGAATTAATGTAGTAATTATATATAGTAAATATATAAAAATATATTTTGTTTTACCATCATGATAGCAGACATGGTTCTGCCCTGCATGAAAGCTGGACAGTGGTTAACATGTCTAGACATGTCCAACACTGTTTCCTATGTATATTATATAGGAAATAACTATATTTTTGTATATATTTGTAGTAATTATATATATTAATTAATATAGTAATTATATATTAATTAATAAAGTAATTATACATATAGTAAATATATAAATATATATGTTCCCATATCTATTAATAGTAATTCTAGCAGTTACTATTCTCTAGTAATTACATTTTAAAATGTTTATATGTAATCCTTATTTAATGCATCCCTAGTAATGGAGATCTGTTTTATTCTGTTAATTTTAATTCTGTTAACAGAATGTAAGGAAAAGGAAACACTGGCTGCAAAACTGTCTGCCAAAAAGAAGTTATCCCTTTGTGACAGAGAGAATGACGATTTTCAGGTGGACAGGAAAAGGATTCGTCCTTTAGAAACAGAGCAGCAGGTGAGCAGTTCATGGGCACTGAGATAATCTGGGTGTAGCTCAACCAAACTCTCAAATCCCAGTTAATGTTACAGAGGAGGGTGTGGGAAATAACTGAGTCATGTCACAGTCACAGTTTGGAGTGACAGGGTCTTGGTCATTTTTATTGTTACTTGGTACAAAGGAGTCCATTGTTGCATTAAATTGTTCATTGTACCCTGTAAAATCTTTCACATTTAAGTAACAGCCCCCAAATATATTTATTCCCAGTTGATGGCATTAGAATTTCTGTAAGTTTTGTGACAGTGGGAAAGCAGAGCAGAAAAGCTCAGCAATAACTACAGATTCTTTTATAATTAAAACTTTATACCTTTCCCTGATGACTTTTGTGTGGCTTAGATTTGGTTAAACTGTTGATGCCCAGTTACTAAAAGAGGCTGAGCTGACACAAAACCAGGAGTGCCAGTGTGAGCACATCCCTCTGCCCAGAGCATTTTTACACTCTTTCTTTCCCCAGCAGGTTAGAAAACGTCACTGCTTTGCAAAAGGAGTGCAGTTGGTTGATGCTTTAGAAGTTTATAATCAGAGAAAGAATGGAGAGCTGATTGTTCACTCTGAAAAAAGCATGAAAACAGCTACTTTTTCTCCCCAAACAGTGAGTAATTCACTAATATCTTTTACATCAGGAGTGGTAGTTCAAGAATTGTTTTAAACAATATTTTATGTGAAGGGGTTGTGCATGAAATGCAGCTTAATGATGTTTGAGCAAACATTGCGGCTAATGCAAAGGTTCCTCAGTGTTTTGGTTTTTATTTCCACTTTCTGTAGCAGAAGTATCACATCAGAAATTAAGGAACAGATTTGCACCTGTAACTGCAGCTTTGTTAGGAATTTTCTGCATTTCTTACTGTTTGAAAACAGATTTTACATAAATGTTTGTTGGAGCAAAAGCAGGAGAAGAAGAAGTGTGAGAGGCCAAGTGATGTCAGTGGTGTAATAGCCACAAAGGAAACCAAAGGCTGTAGGATTACTGTGAGACACTGGGAGCTAAATATTTTCTCAACAAAAGTGAATTTGTGTTGTAGGCCATTTGATGGGAGGTAGTTTTTATTAGTTTTGGAAGGCTCTGTAGATTTTTGAATAAGATTTGGAATGCTTTGTGCCACTGAGCTTCAATTGGTAGTTTGAAATCCAAAGGCCACCAGAGTGTGCTATTGATTTTCAAATAACAACTCCTTTCCTCCTTCCTGATGGTAAAATTTCCTTTGGTACTGTGGTGTGGGTACAGGAAAAATTTCATTTAAAACTTCTAGAAATTTCTTGTCTAGAAGAAAATCGAAAACTAAACAGTGTTTGCTACATCTTTAGAAAGGAATAACCTAAGAAACAAGAGGTTATTTCTGTTTAAGTTAAGAAATAAAGGGGGTTATTTCTGTTAAGAAGAAAGGGGTTATTTCTGTTGAAGGTAAGAAATAAAGGGGGTTATTTCTGTTTAAGTTTATTTTTAAGGATAAAAGAATAAGGTACATTTTGCTGTGATCAACTTTTCTCATAGTAGACTGACAACTTGTCTGTCAAGAAAATTGCAAAGGTAAAGCCTTATTTCTCATTATTAGTTCTGACTCTGAACTGCATTTAATTCAGAGCAGGAAGAGCATCACAGCACAGGCTGTGAGGTGTAAAAATGCTTTTCTAGGCTGGTTTAGGAAATGAAGCCAACAGAGTTTCTGTCCAACACTTACCCTGAAAGATTGTGTATTGAGGGTGATTCCATAATGTGATAACAGCATTTTCTTGTTCACTGGGGCAGCCCTGCCTTTGGGTAAACTGTGTTTTACAGTGACAATCCTCTGCTTAAAGCAGATTTAGTTTCTTACCAAGTCCTGTTTATGCTCCAAGAGGGAGAATGGGTTGGTTGTTGTTAGAGCCCAGCCCTGCTGCATCACAGCACCTGCAGATGTGAGGCTGAGGATCCAGAGCTCTTCTCAGCTGCTCTCACTCCACAGCCTGGGAATCCATCTCTGCCCCTCTGTATTAACTCCTGCAAGGGAGGGCAGTTCCAGGGTGAGTCTAAAGGGGAAATTATACCCTCAGGGCACTCTCTTGATTGCTCCTGTCAAAGCATATGGCCTGAGAAACTGGGGCAGCTGGGTTAAGGAATCCCCGTTTCTACCAGGGGGAGAAAGTAAACAGTAAATGGAGAGTAGTGTAACAAACACTTGGGGTATCAAAAAACAACTGTGAAAAGAATCTGTCTTAATGTGCTAGCCCATTGCAGTTTAACATATTGCTTACAACCTGCACAATGGGGTTTGAGTGACTTCTGTTACACATTCCAGGGGACTGGCAGCCTGTTACAATCAGGGTCTGGACTCCAGAATGGGCTAATTTACCACGATGGGATGAAGAAAGTTGTGGATTTGTATTACATGCTCTCACCTGACACCGTATCTGATCCTTTTCCTGCTGATTGACGTTTTGAATGAGCTCTTTGAAGCAAGTTCCAGCTTAATTAAAACGTTTGCTTGGTTAGCAGTGATCTGTGAAAGCCTGTGATAAATATTGAACCGGGTTCACCTGCTGGTGACTGGGGGAGGATAAACAGCTGCTTTGTGCTTTAATCAAGAGGCTGCAGCAGCAGCAGAATGCTGGCCTTTCTGAGAAGCCTCCAAAGGAGCAGCTGAAAAGCTCTGCTAATGTCACTGCTGAGATCTCCCTAGATTGTGCTTGTGTGATATTTCACACAGGAGACATTCACTGCTGCAGCATTCAGGGGCCTTTGTAACTGGGAAATGTAGATGGAGATAGGAAGAACTCCTCTTACCTCTTTGTGTTTCAAAGATCACAGCCCCAGTGTTTGTTTAGCTCTATTTTACACACGGTACAGGCTGCTGGACTTGATTATTCTTTTTTTAATCGGACTTCCACGTTTTTGCCATATAAATATTGATGTGATAGGCTGTTTTATCTGGCCCTGACAGAGGTACAAACAAGCTGCATTAGCCTAAGGTCCATATAGGCTGATATCTGATCTCTAATGGCATCTGTTCCTGGGTGTTTCTCATTAAATACTGCAGAAAGTACAGGAGGATCTTTTTTTGCCCTCCTCCAAATGAAATCCCTCTTTCAGATTCCAACAGCTGAAAACAGGTTTAGTTCTGAAGCCAGAGGGTATTAAGAAATACAATTCTGTTGTCTTAATATGAATTATTTCTAATCAGCCTCCTCCCCTAATTCCTTCATAGATCAATTGAAACATTTTGTAATTTTGTTACATCTTAAGCAGCATCTCTGTGGTTTGAGTGTAAAAATTTGTGCTTTGGGGCATCACTGCCAAGGAAACCCCTTGTTCATGGAGAGTTTTCTTTCTTTCTGCTCTAGGAAGGGAGAGGAGCCCCACATCAGGTGTTGCTCTATGATATCCACAGCTGGTTCTTCTTAGAGAAATACAGAGTTAAAATAATTTGCCTTTAATAAAATTTAAAGATGTATTTTAAGGATTCAGGTGCAAATTGACTCATTTGAGTAATATGGAAAGTGAAGAACTCAGCTTTTAAACTGTGCTTTCACCAATTTTCTAAAGCTTTTCTTCATTATGAAGGGCCTTCTAAAAAGGTTTTATTTATTAATGTATTTGGGCTAATGGTGTCTGTGGCTTTCAGAAATGCTGTGACTACTGCAGGCAGTTTTATTTCTTAACTACTTACTATAAAATCAGCCTGAGTTTACAACTTTCTCAATATTGTGGGTTTGAGTGTTTTTTGAACATAAAACTTTTTTTTCAAAATTAAAGGTAACATTTTAGTACTGGAATAATGGCTAAAGTGCTTCTTAATGCCAGTGTTATACCAATTCCAAACCTCTTAAACCAAACTTTTAAGCCTACCTGTAAAATCCTGTAATTTATAAGCTTCACACATAAGAAGACTTTATTTCTTTTTTTAAAAAAAGTATAATAACTGGTATTTTAAGCCCATCATAGGAGAACCTCCTGTTCATGTTTTTATATATTAATTTGAGCTGCATTTTCCTGTTGTTCTAAGAACTCTTGCAAAACAGCTGCCTGATGGGCCCTAATATTTTTCTATTATTTTATCTTTATGGCTTAGCATAAATGAAATATTAGTGCTAAAGTCTCATCTTAGTGTTTTTCTCTCTGAAAACACAACCTGACCTGGATTAAAATTAAAAAATCAGCGTGTTCTTAAAGGCCCTACCCAGTCACTGCTCCAGCTCAATTAATTTTTAGCTTTGTAATGTGGTTTTCATTATTTCCAGGAGCAGAGCAGAGTCTAAGTGATAGAAATACCCAGGTAACATTTGCACTGGAGCTTTGTGTGTGAGCACAGGGCTGGGCATGGCACATATGTAACATATACCATATGTCAGCTGTTTCCTGCCTGCCTGCTGACAAGAGCCCCATTCATAACTCTTCTTTTTATCCTTGCAGTGAATAAGTAATTATTCAATATAGAAGGCAGGATATTTGGAAGTGGCTATTTAATGTGGCAGCACAGGGTAATGAAATCTGCTGTTGCTGGCAACCTGAGAGGGGAATGTAACAATTCCAGCATGGGTGTAACTTTATCTGCTTTGAGGCCTGTTTATTTGGCACATCAGTGAACCTTTTATCCCAGTGAGTGGCAGCTCACAGGGTTACATTTACATCCTTTCTATCATGGATTGTAATATTTAATGGCAGACAAGGCTGAGTGAGGCTGAGGGAAACACAAACTTGCTTCTCCTTGGAGTGGAAGCTGAAGACAGCTTGATCCCCAGAATTGTGGTGTAACACACAGCATGACTTAGCATTTGTTTAGAATGGATAATCTTACTGCTACAATTCAGGGGAGGGAGGAGTCCTGCACTGGGCAGCTACATGTTGTTACCTGTACCACCACCTGGTAACAAATACAAACCCTTTGACACTGGCAAAACTCTTTATTTTTCATGAGAGGTGTGTTTGGACATGGTTACACTTGAGTTCCTTCTTTCCTGTGTGTCTCTTCAAATTCATTATGACAGTTTCATGTCAGTTGTCCCAGTATTTGATGTTCTGAGCCACGGTGCTTCTCAGGAAGAAAAAAAATGGCTTTTAACAAATATTTTACAGGATTAGGTTCTGTTTAGAATTATTCCCTGTGTTTCTTTTCTTTTCCTGGTTACTCCATGGCCCCTGGCAGAATGGCACAGCAAACATGTTTCTAATGGAGAGTGTGTGGTGTAGTCTGTTTTATCTGCACACAGAACTCCTGAACTGTCTACAGTTCTTCTGCTTGCTTTAAGGAAAAAAAATATTTTAATTTGAGTGTCTGTTCCAAGTTTTCCTCATTGAAGGTTTTGGAATCCTGCATTTTTAACAGGAGTGTCCTGAGCTGAAGCTTCCATGTGAGAAGCTTTATTTGCATTACTCACTTGTGTGAATATTCCCCTGGATTAATAATTCTTTCTGATTGGGTTATGATAAAATTGTGATTGCTGGAAGGGTTTTTTTTTAGGGATTTCCAGGCACAAGGATGTGGTGCTTTAGCATTTTAGAACTTTTTGCAGCTTGAAGGGCAGCCCTGGTGACTGAACCAGCCTATCCCAGGGGGCACTTCCCAGACCATGAGCAGATTTAGCACATTCATCTCACAGTGGGATTTTGTGAATCTTTTTTTTTGTCTTGCTTTGCAGCCTCCTGGCCCTTGCACTGAGTGCTCCTGTTCTTCTGGGAAAGGAGCTGATAAAGACCCCAGCCACACAAAGAAGAAAGAAAAGGGAGATCAGCCGTGTGTTCCCAAGATTTTTTTTGGGACACGAACACACAAACAAATAACCCAGATCAGCAGGGAGCTGAAGAGGACAGCATATTCCTGTGTCCCCATGTCAATCCTTTCCAGCAGGGATTACACCTGCATTCATCCAGTGGTGTCCAACAGCAGTAACAGGAATGAAATGTGTGTGGAATTGCTGGAAGGAAAACATGTGAGTAATTCTGTTTGTGAGAATGAGCACTCATTAAACAAAGTCAGATTTAACAGCTGCAATGAGTAACATTTTTTTCCTTCTTTATATTATGCTGGTTAAATGCCAACCTGGTGACATTAAAATTAAATATTAATTGTTAGAAAATGTTGATACACAGTAGCAATACTGCAAAAACTTAATAAGATTGATGACTGCCAGGTTAACCTTGTAATAAGACTTCAATTATGTCTGGGTTTATAACTGAAGAAGAAAGAAGTGTCATAGATTTTAGAAACATGGATTTACCTGACATGAGGTGTTATTGTCTGGCATAAAAAGCAGCTGTTAGAAATGTCTCCAAGAAACAGCCAAACACATGGAACATTGGAAGATTTTAACCTGCTTGGTTTTATTTCCTGTACCCACTGAGTCTCTGCACTTCTTTCCTTTCAGGGCAGGTCCTGCTCTTATTATCACGGTGTTCACAAGCTGACAGAGCACCATGCCCTGCAGCCTGTGCCCCAGGCCTGGGACATTGAGGACCTGGTGAGCCTGGGCAGGAAACTTCGTGCCTGTCCCTATTTTGCAGCCAGGGAGCTCATGGTGGGGGCAGACATCGTGTTCTGTCCTTACAATTATCTCCTGGACCCACAGATCAGGGACAGTGTAAGTATATTGGTGAGGAGTGCTAACAGCTGAGGTTAAAAAGGCATTACCCACTGAATATTATTTTTCTGTGGTCAGCTGAGATCCCATTCATGTCCAAAATATTATCTACAAAGTAACTCCTGGGGTTTTACCCCCTTGGGTATTTTCTAGGTTATGGAAATTAACTCAAAACCTGAAAAGCTTCATTTTACTATGATGCAGAATTTGCATTTTTTAACAGGATCCTGTTAGTTTCTGTTTCTCATGCCTTTCACTCTATTTTACTAGACAAGACCTTTCTTTTTTAGATGGACATTCAGCTGAAAAACCAAGTAGTCATTTTGGATGAAGCCCACAACATTGAGGACTGTGCTCGGGAGTCCGTGAGCTTCGGGGTCACCGAGAGCCAGCTCCGAGCTGCCCGGGAGGAGCTCGATGTCATGGTCAACAACAGCATCAGGCAGGAGCACCATCAGCCCCTCCGAGCTGTCTGCTGCTCCCTGATAAAGTAAGGCAACTTTTTATTGCTTTATATCAATTAATATTTGTTAAAATCACCTTTAGATTCCCTTTGATGGTGTGAGTTACTCCGTCGCGTCAGATAAAATGCAACAAAGGTACACTTAAAACTATGCAGTTGTTGGATTTATGGTCATTTGAGGAATCCACAGGGTTTGATCTGTTAAAAAAAACTACTGATGTCACATGGAAACGTTGAATTTCTCTTTTGAAAAGTCTTGAATGATGTGCTGCTCTTTATGGGGCTTTTTTGGACTCCTGGTTTATAAAGCTTGGTATGAAAATTTTCTTAAGATGGATTTTTGTATTTCACACGTTTCTGTTTGCTTATTTGACAAATAATAATAGCATTATTTTGTCAAAGAATTAATTAGTTCACGTTTATAGAATGCTTTCAGAGCCTTGGACAGGAAGTATTTGGAATCTGTTCTTGGAATCAGATTGGAATCCACCAATTTCTTCATAGTTAAAAGTGAATTTGTCAGTCATGTCTTTTGTTTTCCCTGGGAAGCAGCTGCCTGGGAGGGAAAGGGCTGAACATAAGTTGAAAATCATGAGAGGGGATGTAACAAAAGCAAATGGACAGAAGCCCAGGAAGAAACAAGAGGTTCAGGGCAAAGTCTTTTGGGTGAAGTAGAAGTATCAAAGTCAGCAGAAAAAAGTGAACAATGCTACAAGTGGCTTTGCAGTTAACTGAGTTCAGTGTGTGCAGTATCTTCATTTTGCAGCACAGCACGGGAGGAGTTGACTCTCCCATCCTCACTCTCCTCTCAGAGTTAATGTTTGTGTCACACAGAGACAAGGCACTTTTTCTGCTTGGCAGAAGCCAATTCTCCTACCTTGGATATTTCAAATGTTAAACTTTAGTCAAAGATAAGAACAGCGTGGCTGAAGATTTGATTGCCTCAAGCTTTTTAACCTTATCAGGAAAACTAAGGTTGATTGTCCTGGCAAATCTGCCAGCAGCATGAAAAGCAGTTGCTGGAAAGCAGAAGGGTGGGTGTAAATAGGCAGTAATAGGTAAAATGCCCCTGCACAGTGACATGGCTTTGCCAAATGCAGGGGGAGCTAGAAAAAGAAAATAATCTTACTCTACTTCTAAAGATCCTGGGCCCTCATTCCAGAAAGCACTTAAGGATGGGCTTAGTGCCACAGAGGTGCTGCAGTGACCTCGGGGAGGAGTTTGCAGCCAGAGCAGTGGAGGTGTGCTGGCAGGCTCTGCTGCTCAGATGCACGTTTAGCAGGGCTGATCAATGGAATATGCTGTGTCAACAGTGGAATTTTCTGGTACTGAGGGAAGCAGCAAATACTCTTCCTGGAATTGAAGGCATGTATGCAGCATCCATTCATTCTTTTCCTGGAAACACTGCATACAGCAATTTTCACTTCAAAACCAGAGATAGCTTTCTGGGAATCAAGCTAATTTTATTTATGTTTCCTGCTTAGCTCTAAAAATAATTTTAACAGGCTTTGCAAGTAAATGCTTTCATGTTTGATGGAATTCATTTGAGAATTTAGGATATTTTTTTGGTGATATTTGTGTTAAGTTTGTATTTGCATTTATTATTTCAAAAAGTGTGTGATGGTGTTTGAAATTCATAACAGGGAAACATTTTCCATTTCCTGAAGTGTTTTAGTCATTGTAAATCTGTTTAATTCCTGTCACAGGGGCCTTGTCCTAATTTCAATTCCAGGTCTTTTTGATGTCACATTTGAGGAATTGGGGCCAAATTCTGCCTGTGTTAGTGGTCACCATTCTTTAATGAGATAAAGCAAATTACAGCCAAAGAAGTGATTGTCGTGGCAGTATTGGTGGGGTTTTGTTTGCATTTCACCTGGCAGAAGGGAAGTTATATTTTAATTGTTCCATGGATCAGATTATTTGTGGTGACAGGGCAGGAAATCTAGAACTGAAGGAGTCCCAGAGCCTTGCTCTTGAGTTGATAATGATGAACTGGTTTTGCAGGTAAATCTTTTGAGCTGTTGCAGCACTGACAGCTGTCTGTTTGATGCCTCCTGCCTTTTGATGGAGCAGACAGCTCCAGCCTTTCCTGGGAGGGATGGAGGGAGCTGCCTGCTTTTCTAGCAGAGACAAGGTCTTGTGGTACTGCAGGGATGGAGGAGCACATGCTCACTCAGAGAAAATTCCAGCTCTGCTCATGTTTAGCTCCTGCTTTTAGCAATCATATTTTGCATTGTATTGCAATTATAATTCTGCTTCTAGTTGCAGCAGTTGCCAATATCTGTGGGTAGGTTTAAATGTGCACTTTTTATTCCACCACTTTCCCTTCCATGTTTAAATATGAAAAGTGTTCATTTCATGCCTCAGGATTTGTTCTTAATTGGAAAGTCAGCAGTTGACAGGGATGATAAAGCAACCTGCAGCAATTGGAGTAGTGATGAGTGGCTTTAGATATGCAGCAGAAGTCTTGCTTGAATGAGCCTGACATGTCATAGGAGGAAATTACATTTTAATTCCTTTTCTTTATTATCTATTATACTAAGTATAAACATGTGGGGACGAATTTTCTTCTCATTTCAATGAGCTGCATCCAAAGCAGTTCCACAGGAGTTCAACAGTGAAAAACAGGCACAATAGGAAAGCAGAATCTCTCTCCTTACATGTACTAAAACATTTATCATCATCTTAGAAGTCTGGTGCCATTTTTGAGGTTGGCTTTGTACGTGCAAAGTGTCTCCAAAATCAATGCTGAAATGATTTCTGCTTTTTCTGTCTTTCAGCTGGTTGCAGGAGAGCTCTGGGCAGCTGGTGGAGAGAGCCTATGAAACTGCCTGTAAGGTGTGGAGTGGCAAAGAAATGCTCAGCTTTTTGCACAACATGGGAATAACTGGGATTACTTTTCCCATTTTACAGGTAATGCTGTGTGCTGTATGAATGAGCACCACCATGCATAGTATTGATGGTGTTAAACATCTTAAAATGCACCTAAGTTCAATGCAAACAGATCTTTTCATTTACTGCAACACTGAAAAGTTGTCTGAAAATGATCCCTGGTGGAAACCCAGGAGTAATCCACTGCAGCTACTGGAATTTGTGGAGGATCAATGTTTTGAAGGATAAAATTGCTCACATAGAATTATTTGAATTGACCCATTCAGCCAGTGATATTTTTGCCTGTTCTATCCAGCTGCTTTTTTATTGAGTGTTGAAATGTTTTTACCCTATTTTCAAGTTGACCCCTCCTTTCTGTGTGAGCCAGATATGTTAAAAGCATTGTTAAAAATTGAAAGTATTTCTCCCTTTCCCTTGGCCCTTCTTTGCCCCTTTCCCTCTGATTTTATAGATATTTAAAATGAACTTTTAAAGCAGTGAGCTGACAGTCTTGTATCTTTATTAACTTTGCTTTTGAGAAGACACTTGGAATGTTGTTAATCTGGAATTTGCCTCTTGCAGAAACATCTTGCTGCTGTCCTGGAAAAAGAAGAAAATGTATCTATGCATGGGAGAGAGGAACTTATTGAGGTGCCAGTTGTGAGCCCTGCCACACAAATCGTGCTCAAAGGCCTGTTCATGGTCCTTTCCTGTCTCTTCAAAGAGAACAGCAGGTCAGGCCTAATGTTTATGAGCTGAATGCTCACAATTTGTTTGCTTCATTGTCGTTTTTACTGATATTTCTCTCTCTGTGTAGGTTTGCAGATGATTACAGGGTTGCTCTACAACAAACTTACACCTGGATGACTGAAAACCACCGTGATGATGCAGATACAAGTTCCTTGTTCACAAGGCCCAAGCACAGGAAGAATTCAAGGCAGAAAACCCTTGTGCACATGCTGAATTTCTGGTGCTTGAACCCAGCTGTGGTGAGCTGAGTGTGAAAAAAGCCTAAAATAATCTGAGTGATAACAAATACACATCAGCTCTCAAAGGGATTGTGTGGATTTTCTAAACTCCTGCTTTTCTTTCTCCCACCTAGGCTTTTTCTGACTTAAATGAAGTTAGAACAATTGTTCTGACATCAGGCACACTCTCTCCCATGGATTCCTTTTCCTCAGAGCTGGGGGTGAAGTTTTCCATTCAGCTGGAGGCGAATCACGTTATCCGGAATTCCCAGGTAAACTGGCCAGGGCTGTTCCCTCCCCTGAGCTCTAAAGCTGCCCAGGGTACAAAACCCAAATCAAAGTGGTGGCAAACCCATTCTGTCAGTTAAAAGAAAGGTCCAGGCTTAATGCAATGAAAAAGGAAATTTTCAAATGAATAAAGAGGCAATTTTTAGACACATTTCCCTGGAAAACTTGCTCGTGCTATATTGAGAACATTAACTAAATTACTGCACTTCAGGTACTGAAATGAATTTAAGAAATACTTCTTTCACACTTAAAATTTCACTATTGAAGCTGCTGTGATGTCTCCAGCCTGGTTTAGAGTTAACCTTCTCCCTGTGGGACACCCCAGGTGTGGGTGGGCACGGTCGGAGCGGGCCCCAACGGACGCAAGTTGTGCGCGACGTTCCAGCACACCGAGACCTTCGAGTTCCAGGACGAGGTGGGAGCTCTGCTGCTCTCGGTCTGCCAGACCCTTGGCCAGGGGATCCTGTGCTTTTTGCCATCCTATAAGGTAAGGGAGTCTGAATTCCTCTTCTTTCCTTCAAACCACACGCCTTTGAAAATGCGCTGCGTGATCTTCTGCTTTATACAGAAATGTTTATCAAATAAATGGACTGTGATAACACAGCGGGGTTATATTGTTATTTCTTGGCATTTTGAGGAGCAAACATGTTTGGTTTTTCTCAGCAGATGTACTTATCATTTTGGACAATCATTTTGGACTTGATGATCTTGAAGGTCTCTTCCAACCTACACATTCTGTGATTCAGTTAACATTACCATCAAACCAGCCAGATCCATGATTTTTCCTTGTGTATTTTCCCTGAAGGTGTAGAATTTGTTTATTAAGAAAAAAATTTAAAAACACATAACAAAATGATACTTTCTGTATAACTCAGCAGCCAGAATGCCTTTGCATGTTCTCTCTGTGCTATCAGAATGCAGAATTCGTCCAGTTAATTTCTCCTTCCCTTGTTTCCTGTTCCATTTCACTGCATTGGAGAATTGGAGTGTATTTTTCTTTAGTCAGGGGAATTGCTCACTGACATTGGCTGAAAGGAATCAAATTTCTCCATTTCAAACTATGTAATATCTAATTTCACTGACAACAGTTATCTAATTATGGTTAATCTGGGTCTCCCAGTAGTTCTGCTTTCTTCTCTATTTGCTGTTACCATTGTTTATGGTCAGGAACAGGAGTATAAACCTGTAAGATAATTCTGTAGCTCATACTCATTTTTCTTGTAGTGCTTGCAAGGGTGTGACTTCTTAACATCTTAAATGATTATTTATGATTTTTAAAAATCATCTTAACAGACAAAACACAAAGACCTCTCAAAAATAATCTCAAAGAAATCTTACCAAATGATTAAAAACCCCAACATGATGGAAATGGAATTCCAGACCTTCCCCCTGATCCCTAACCTTCCTAAACAGAGAATATTTTACAAAATGAAATAAAACCTTTTTATTCTTTTTTTACAAACCCTTCATCTTTTATTATTTAACTGGCAGGCAGCAAAAGGAGGGTTGTTTCTTGCCTGGGTGTCTTCAGG
This sequence comes from Argya squamiceps, assembly GCA_037834095.1. Taxonomy (NCBI): domain Eukaryota; kingdom Metazoa; phylum Chordata; class Aves; order Passeriformes; family Leiothrichidae; genus Argya; species Argya squamiceps. The sequence continues at coordinate 2,423,866 of JBBMKD010000063.1, read as the reverse complement.
AATTGGAGCCACAGTGCAATTCCTGACAGTAGCCATTAGGTGACCACATCACACCAGGTAATGGAAGCCCCTGAAGAAAGCAGGTTACTGACCATAAATTTATTTAACCTCACAAAACTCTGCACTTCCATGCAAAGGAAATGATCTGAGAAGAAATCTCCAATTTATTTAAGAATTTAACTGGAGCATCTTTCAGATTCCAGCCTTATCTTTCCAAGAGTGTCATGTTGGAGACTTGAGCTGACAAATATTTATGAAATATTGGCCTGACAAATATTTATGGAAGTTTTGATGAGAATAGTAATGTGAATTGCAAGTACAGAGAGAGACTTTGTAATGACATTTAATAAAGGAGGAAAACAATTTCTGGGCAGCTCTGGAACCTTCCCCCTCCCTGCCCTTCTGCCTCACTGAAAGGTCACCCCACACACACTGAGTGTTCTGTTCTTTGTAGGAACACTCCCCCAGCCCAGCAAAGTATTGATAAATAGAAATTGCAGACAATTGAAGGATGATATTTTAAAATCACATTGCCAATGTTTTTCTATGGATGCCCTTTTTCTTCCTACTACTTTTATTCAGGCTTGGGTTGCCTTTAAGTCTGAGATTAATATGTTGAAAATACAGAATAATGTAAGCACATTAGTACAGGGAAAGCAAGGTTTTGTTCTTTCATCATCATACAGAATATTTGCATTTCAGAAGTGATTTTCACAGGAAATTGCTGCCTCTCTTTAAAAAGCTGCAGCCTTCAAAGGAATTTTTCAAGGCTGTCAGCATCTGATTAATACATGTGGTCATGGACCTCACTATTATGAGTTAAGCAGATTTTTGATGGCTTAATCTGTTTTGTGAATTGAAGTTTCAACTTTGGAATAAGTGACAAATAAAGGGTTTTTTTCCCTATCTGGAAGGCTGAGGACAATGCTCTGGATTTTAAGTACTTTCTATCCAGGTAATGTGATGGAGCTGGGATTTAGTTTGGTATGTACATTGAATTTCAGTTCGGAATGTGAATGGGGAAAAAAGCAATAGCAGAGACATTTCCCTTTATCTTAATCAGGTATTTGAGTAAATATGTATTTTAATTGAAGAGTGACTGTTTAAAATGTATGTATGGCAAATATATGGAGTTAATGGAGGAAAATACATGGATGGGGAGACAAGCCATCAGCTGTACATCCCCACATTTGATAGCTGTGGTGGTTCCTGTGGGGTAATTCACAAACAACATGGAAATTTTCAGTGTCACTGTTGGAATTGTGGCACATTGACTTTTCAAAAAATCAACTTGATCTTAACATTCACTAAATTCCAAACCTCCATCATTTTTAAGGCTCCTAAAACTAGTGATACCATGCAACAAAAATGCATTTATGTGAAAATCAGTAGCAGCTCCAGCAACAAACACTCTATAAAAGAGAATATCAGAAGGTGAAAAGATTGCTCAGAAATCTAAGATGCTTTTAAACAAGATTAAGATAAGGCCCATTAGGGCTCATGTTGCCAACCTGTCTGCATTAAGATATATCTTGCCTGGTGCCTGCATCTTGGATGATTCATTCAATATGTGTCATATCAAAGTCAGGCTGGCCAGCAAGGAGAAAAATGCTAATGCTTATAAATTTTAGTGATAATCCATCATGATGAATTAACTGACCTTTCTTAGTAGGTTTGGTGTTTTGGGTTTTTTTTAAAAAACAAAAGAAGCTTTGGACAATGATGTTAATGTTGGTTTGGTTTGTTGTGTTCCCTGAGGCATTGTTGGTTAATTTGGATCTGCTAATTGAGGAGTCATCACTTGGAAGCAAAATTTGTACAGTTGTAGTTGAAGAGGGTTTGAATGAATGTTTTCAACAGGAAAACTCAGGAATTGATAAGAATTCTCTGCTTGAAAACCTGAGCTCGTAGCAGGGAGGTTGGACTGGGTCCCATTTAAGGCTTCCTTGCAATCCAAACTATTCCATGGTCGATTAGCCTAAATTAGCATGTAAATGATTAATGCTGCATTGCACTGGCCTTTTTCCTTGAGAATTCTGGGGTAAGGTTAAAATGATGACACACAGCAGCTTTTGCCACTTGCAAAAATAAATGCTAAATTTCCCAGCTGAGTTTTTATTTGTCTTTGGGAGCTGCCAGTTCAGAGTTCAGGCTCTGTCAGTGTGATCCCATTTCCCTGCTCCCTGGGCTGGTGATGTTTTCTGGAGTGGGAGCAGCCAGGGTTGGGTGTCAGCAAATCCCTTTGGGCTGGAGCTCCTCTCCCTGGGTCAGGTATCCACCAAACCTGCCCAGGACTCTCAGGCAGGTGTTGTTTGCCCTTGTGCTGACAAACCATTCTTGGCACCCTCCCACAGCTCCAGACAGGCAGGAATTAACAATATTAATTAACTCTGAGCAGTGTGGAGCTGGTTTCAGCAGACTGAGAACCTTCAGGGGAATTATTTGGAATCAACAGGAGGGCCCTCAGTTTAACCTCTGGCTGTGTCCACGTGGATTTCAGCCCTGGCCTGATGTAAATGTGGCACCCTCAGATATGACAGGCTGAGGGAGGGATATCCTTTCATGATTAATTCTCAGTGTCTGGCTCTTCTTCATTTCAGACAGAGCCTTTTCTTATTGAGACACATGAGATTGGTAGAAATCCTTGTTTTCGGGAAGTGCTTCAGTTACAGGGGATGAACAGAACTCTGAAAGGACAATATTTTCACTTCTGAAACTTCTCTGGAACATGGCTTTGTAAATAAATTATAAGAAACCCATTTTTTCTGCCATCAATAAAACAAAGCAAGGCTGCTTTCAGACAACTTTTACTTATTTAATAAATTACTTCAATAAATTTCCAAAGGATGGTAGTCTGTTTAGCTCAGCCTATTAAAAGCATTAAGATTTGAGCACTGGCTGTTAAAATGAGTAAATGGCAATATCACAAAGTTAAACAAATGCCAAAAAACATTTTCCAGAGTACTGGGATTGTAACAATACCATTAATGAGGGCAAAGAGGTTTTAATGCAATTTGCACATTCTAAAGTTTCAAAAAGAGGTTTTGAGTTAGTGCATTATTAATGTTCTGAACATCTGGAACTATGTAAGAGCCACAGACATTGAGCAAGTGCAGGGTTTCCCCACTAGGTCTGATGCTGTCTGATTTCCTCCCCAGCCAACAGCTTGTTTTTAGAAGTTTGAGACAGTAAAATGACAATATCCAGATAAGAGAGAAACATTCCACAGTGTCTTTTTGCTTGGATTATGTGTGGAGGAAAAATTGGAAACCATTAGGTTGGTGCAATTAAAAGGTGAATTTGAAATTAAATAGGAAAATAGCTCTTTGCACCACAGATGGGGCTCTGAGGAATTGTCTACTAAGGCCCATAAAAATTCCGAACCTTTTCTGTTGGGTGTGTTTCTGTGTTATATGCTTCATCAAGGGTAATACTCTCCTTGATGTTGCTGTTGACAGCTGTAGGAGGGCTTTGAAGAAGGGATTTACTCCTGTGTGTAAATATTTGCACGGTGTAGGGATCTGTTTGTGTCATTTATGACAGAATTTTCTTCTTTAAAGTTACATCAGCATTAACTTTCTGCACAATTTTAGTGTTAAGAGAATGTAATTGACACAGTTACAGCCTTCAAATGCTGCAGGAAACGAGAATGCTTCGCTGTGTCATCTAATTTCAGATGTTTTGACTGCAGCCAATGCCCAAAACATCCCTGGGATGGAGAGGAAGAGGCCTTTAAACAGGTTTGGCATTTCAGGAGTGAGTTACAAAATAATTGTAAATTAATCATGATGCTCACTTTCTGCCCAGCCTTTGCTTTCTGCTCCCAGGGGAGACGTTTTCTCCTTCATTTCTTTGAGCCAAACAGCTGCAGTGGTGCTGTGACAGCAGGTGAGAGACCCCAAAGCTGGGGAGGCTTTAGGGACAGAATCCTGGCACTTTGTGCCTCAAAGGGGAGCAGGTGAGAGACCCCAAAGCTGGGGAGGCTTTAGGGACAGAATCCTGGCACCTTGTGCCTCAAAGGGGAGCAGGTGAGAGACCCCAAAGCAGGAGAGGCTTTAGGGACAGAATCCTGGCACCTTGTGCCTCAAAGTGCTCCCTCAAAGGAGAGCAGGGTGAGGGAGCAGTGGTGAAACACCCCCTGAGGAGCTCCTGGGGCTTGTCCCGGCACTCTGGACTGAGCAGTGCCCTGGAAGTGCCAGGAGTTGTTTTGGTGTCCACTGTCACCACAGTGACCCTTTGGGGTTTTATTTCTCTTTGAAGGAAAAGCTCCTGGCCAGGTTTAAAGCTGGTCCTTCATCCTTGCTCTGGTGGAAATCTTAGGGAAGTGATTTCTGTCTGATGGGCCATGATTTGGGGAAAATGTGCTCTAAAAAAGCTGAGTTCTAATGGCTCCCAAATTATCCATTTCAACATTTGCACCTAATAAACATAGATAGAATTTCATTTTACATTTCTATTATTATTTCTTCATTGCTTGTTTTTTGCTCTTCCCCTGCACTGGTAGTTTTCTTTTTGAACTTTGTATCAGCTTATTTACATTTTATGGGGGTTTTTTTTCCCCATTAATCATATGCTGTGTCTACTTTCAGTTTAATTCTCTATTTTCCATCATTTCAATATCAGTCATATAAACTGTCTCTCTGTTGAGGCTCTCACAGTCATCCAAAAATACAATTATCTGAGGTGCTTCTGAGAGCTCCAAGAGCTCCTGTAAATCTTAATGTGATTCCTGAAGTCTCCAGTTTGCTTTTCCCATTGACTTGGGCACAGAAATGTCTGTAAAAATCCCTCTGTGAGCGGGAAGGTTTTAACCATTCCCTCACAACACTTTGCTCTGTTGTGAAATTGCTTCAAATAGAAAAAAAACCCCAGTAGCAGAAAGAATGATAAAGTCCATACAGAAATAATTGCAATGAGAGTTTTTGTATAACCAGGTATATAATATTTATCTTTAATGTCATCAGTTCAATCCAGCTCTGCCAAAGTAAATTTGCAGATGGAGCTGGCAGTTCACAGCCTGGCTGGATCATTTCTTGTGGGATTACAGAGGCTGCAGCAAACTCACAGCCAGAGCAGTGCTGGATCCTGCAAAGGAAGAACTGAAGTGTTGGGTAGCTGAAGTTCTCCTAAACTTTAATGATTTATTAGAAGGTTTTAATTTTAGAATTTTTTGACCTTGAGTTGTCTGAGTTTTGTTATTTTTGGTGGTTGTTTTTTCCCCTCTGTCTCAGTTACCAGCAGCAGGCCAGGATCAAGTTTTGTCTTTGGGGATAACAATCTGGATAATTGCAAAATGTGTTTTCCTTCTTAAATAGTGTGACAGGATCATAGATGTACACACTAATTAGGGGGTGATTTTCCTGATTTCTGGGAAATTAGAGACAATCCAAATGTTTTGTTGCTTTGAAACCTTAGAGGAGATATCTGGGAGCCTGTGGCTGAATGAGCAGGTTCTTCCCCCTCTCCCTGAGACTGTTCTTGTGCTACTCTGTGGATCTCCTGAGCAAAGGAAAAGTTTTTATCCCTTTTATTCATTTTTTTCCTAGTTACTTTCCAGGTGGCTTTGTGAACCGTGGTGGCTCATCAGGAGGTCAGACAAGTGTCAGAGACAGCTCAAGGGAAGAGATGATATTGCACATTCCAAGATCATTCTTTTTTATTTTCAGTCTCAGGGATGAAACATTTTCATGTTTCTGGAGCTTTTTTTAATATATTTTCCAGTGATTGACTGTAAGTGGAGAATCTCTAAAGATCCTCCTCTGGAAATGCTGATTTTTTTCACTGTGGCTGATGTTGTGAAGCTGCTGGTGTGAGTTTGCAGCATCCTGAGCTGCCTCTGTCTGCCTGTGAGTTAAGCCCAGAGCTGGAGAGGCACTCAGGTGAATATTCTGGGTGACTGGCAGTGTGGGTGAGGTGACATGAAAGGAAAGCCCTGCAGTGGCTCTGGGGCTGTGCAGGGGGGCTGGAGCTGTTTGCTGCCCCTGCCCTGAGCCCTTTCCCCCTCTGCTCCTCCTCGTGCTGGAACCTTCTCTCAGCCCAGGGGAAAACCCCACGTGTGCTTTGACTCCCACATCCTCTTTTGGAATTCCTGCAAATCATGAACAAAACACACTTGCTGAGCTGCTGTGGTGACCAGCAAGGGCTGTGCAATAATTCAGGTGCCCTGTGGCACTTGCTTTTTACACAGAGCAGCTCCTTGCTGCTGGTGCTGCTCGTCACACAAAGCCCAATCCACAGCGACAGTCCTGGCAGATTATTGGATATTATGTCTGAAAAAATTATCTGCCCTGCTGGCAGATGAGTGTCTGGCCTGTGAATTTCACACCCTGAGAGTTGGGCAGTTTAATATTTTATTACACTGTTAATTTAAATACCCCTGAGCAGGCAGCATCAGGAAAATAAACGAAAAATCTATTATTGTTTCTCACTTCTGAGCTCTGACTTGTCAAAGTGCTGCAAGCTGAATTGTTGTAGCTCGTTAACACATGCTCCAATTTCCTTGTAATTAACACTTGCTGCTTGCATATTTTTCCTCCTATTTAAGTAGGAATTGCATTGAAAATGAGTTTTCACAGTCAAGAAGTTTGCACTCTGTGAGTGATGGAGTCCTGATAGCAAATAACAGAGTGAACATGTCTCTTTCCTCAGGAGCTTTTAATGAAAGGGAAGGAAAGCAGTTGTGAACAGGGAATAATATCCATAAGCAGCATTATTCTTTAGAAGGTGTGTCCTGCCCAGGTTATTTTACCATTAATGTTGTTCTGAACCTTTACAACCTGCACAGTTCTTGGTCCCTTTGCTGTGTCTGTGAAAGATTCAGTGCCTGATGTGGGAGAGATGTGACTTCTTCATGTGTGAAAAACACCAGATATGGGAGGAAATAACTGCAAAGGATTTATTTAGGGAGCATGTTCTGCATCAGCAGTGTAGCAGCTCCTACAAGAATCTGAATATTAAATGTATTGAAAGGAATACTTGGGCTACTTTAAATTCAGAGAAATTCTACATCATTGGGGGGTCTGGAAGCCATCAGTTGGTGTCTTAGAAAATGAGAAAAATCAGTTTTACCTCCTGATAGGGTAAGCAAGCTCCTGTGTGAGAACATTCAATTAGTGACTGATGTATTCTAATGAGTATTCATTGCATTTTGATTCATTTTACAGCTCAGTAATGAACTAATTTTTAGCACAAATATTTCAAAACAAATAACTCACAATGTGCTACAGCAAAAACTTCATCTTCAGTTTTTATTTGCTATTTTTGATCACGAGGTGAGAAATTACTTTCCTAAGAATCAGAAAAGTCTGATATTGCTTTCTATTTTTATTTTTTAAGGGGGACTGAAGGGAGAAGGGATCGAGTCAGGTACTTGGAAGAAATACCTACCTTATTTATTTAATTAGAATTGTTTAATATATGTGATGGAGGGATATTAAACATTTCCTGTTGGGCTTGGGTCAGAGGGCAGAGGCAGCTCAGACTGTCCCTGGCAGGCTGGGGCAGGATTTGCCTGTCCCAGCTCCTGGGGGAGCTCCTGGCCCTGCCTGGCCCCTGCCCGGGGTGAGGCTGCTCCTCCCAGGGGTGCTGTCCTCTGTGCTTCACTGCCCATGTGCCACTCAGACAACCTGGGATGGGTTTTTTCCCTTTCTTCTGAAAAAACAAAGAGGTCAGAGATGACTGAGCTTGGCTTCTGGCTGGGGAAGAGCAGCAGTGACTGCTGACTTCATCCCTGACCAGTTCATCCTTTTCCTTTTTATTCCACACCAGGCTTGAAACCACCCTTATAAAAATCCTTTTTTTTTTTCTGAAGAACTCTCTTTGCATGAAGGCTTTTCCCTCCCTGGGATGGGAAGGTGTAATGATAGCCTAGGGTGGATGTACAAGCAGTTCCTGGAACACAGAACTTGTTGTCTTGGTTAATTTTAAAACCACAAAAGAAACCCTGGTTTCAACCAGGATATTCCTAAACAGCTGCCAGGGAGCTCAAAGACTCAACAAAGATTCTCCAGCTGGTTTGTGGGGCAAACATGTTGGGTTTTTTGGGAGAAGATTTCTATTAAAAACCTTCTTTAGCTGCAGAAACAACAATATTAACAGTGTTATCCTAAAGCCTTTGGCGTGCAAAACATTTCATTTTTCATTACTGTTGTCACCATTCACGTGTTCCATTATTTAAGGGCCTTATTGAAAAATTGATGGTATGTTGGGAGCAGAGAGACATCCCGTGGCTGCAGTGTTGATTTATGGCACATGGAACACACTTCAGTGCTTCAGTTCCCTGCACTTTGTCACTGTCCCCAAAGAAAAATCCTGCCAGAGCAATCCCCCGTGCTGCCCCCGAGCTGAGCGAGGCATGCTTTGCCTTTGGAAATGGTGATGAATTATTCACCTTTCATTGTGCTGGAGTGTGCACATGGTGATCACAATCTTGTTCAGAAATACAGTTTTTCACCATGGGCAGGGGTGGGTTGAATTATGGAGTTGTGTTGCTTTATCTGTTTAATTTTTTTCCTTGTTTTTATTTCCCCTCAGTGTCTGTGTGGGTGAGCACAGATTTTACCCCACATTTCCCCACTATATGTGGGGATCTCAACACCATTCTTGGCCCTAAATATTTGGGTTTATTTCATGTTTGTTTCAAATTCCCGTTGAGAAAATAAGTATGGTATTTCTCAGTTTAAAAAAACACCTTTTCCATGGAAATCCTTGCAAATCACACCTCCATGGTTTTAAAGTTTTATCCTTCAAACTCATTTTCTCCTGTGAAGAAATAGATTAAATGAAAAATCTCCTGAAGTAGCAAAGTGCTGTAGATCTCCAATCCAGGGCAGGATTTTTTCCCAGGATTTTTCATGGGATTTTTTCTCCTTTTCCCCAGAGGAATTCTGAGGACAGACCCCATGAGCACCTGTTGGGACAGTTCAGAGTCTCTGAGATCTTCCTTCAGAACTCTGGGAGAAATTTAAAATACCACAATCAATGTGGGACACGGCTCCAGGTCCCTGTGCAGCCCCTTGGGTTCATAATTTGATTTTCTTTAAGAATATTCCATTTTGCTCTTATGAAGCTTTTCATTCCAGAGGCTCTGAGAGTCTTTGGGAAGGGGAATCAGACAAGAATTAATCTGGAATTTGTACTGAAGGAACCAGGCAGGTTCAGAACCCTTCTCTGCTTTGCTGAGTGATGCCCCCTGATATAATAAATGGAAATGTGCAGGTGGAACCTCTGCTTGATAAGAGTAACATCCTTGTGTGGCCTGTTTCCATTCAAATCAATTTTAAATTGATTAAATCAATTTATTTTTTGCATTAAATCAATTTCTTTTTGGTCCATAAAGACAAGATTACCCTGTGCATGTGTGTTTATGTGGATGTTTAGTATTTTCCTCCAGTTCCCTACTGACAGTGGGAATTTAAAGCTGTTTTGAAAGTGAATTTTACTTCAAAAATGAAACATTTTGGCACAGATATTTTCACATTCTCTTGAAATGAATTCTCTTAGAATTGGAACCTGAGAAAATGAAATTTGAAGCTTAAAATATCTTTTTTTGGTGAAAAAAACACATTTCTATTTTGCACTGGCTCAGTCATTCAAATGAATGAATTTTAAATACCTTGTCCTGTGGTGGAACCCTCCCATAAACATGAGGAGGGGCTGTGAATCAGACTCTTGCTTAACCTTTCATGAAAATCTAATTGAGTGCAAACAACTGCTTTAAATAATTCAATGGCCTCAGTTATTCTTGGCTGGTGGAGTCCCAGCCCAGAGCAGTGCAAAAGTCTGGGTGTTGAGCAAAAATGAGGCTTTTCTCTTTTTTTTTTGGTGAAAAATATGATTAAAATGACCTTTTGAAAAAGTGTATGAGGTGATTAAGGAGAAGAAAAGGTGAAATGTGAATTAATTCTGCCAACTGGGTAAATGGCTTGTGGCCCAGAGGTGAACATTGGTTTAGTCCTTCTCAAAGTGGGGAATATTTTTTGGGTGATTTTGATAAATGTATCTGGGTTTGTTGGCTTGGTTTTCATCCTTTTTGCTCTTGTTGAGGGACATGGTGCTTTTTCTGGGCTTGTTTTTAATACTTCTGGGGTGCTGCTCCAAAAGGATTTCAGAGATTGGGATAATGGACACTGGAGTTTATTGGTTACTTAGCCCAAATATTTCCCCTCCTATTTGTGGAAGGAAACTCAATTTTCCTTTCACACCAATCCTTCCAGGCAGTTTGTTCTTGTCCCTCCAATCTTTTATTCCCATTTCATTCCTCTGTTTCCTTCCTTCCTTCTGTTCTTTCCTTTCTGTTCACTTTTAACCTCAAAGGCCCTTTTGTTTTGGGGTTGGTTTGTTTGTTTTTTAACTCAAAGTGGAAATGGAATGAATTAGTGATGCTCTGACCCCAAACTCTTTGTAAAGTTGTCTTTTTTTCCCCAAAGTGAGGAGTTCCAATATTCCTGGAGCTCAGTTGCCTGTAGGATTCTGGGTCGTTTGGTACCAAGTTTGGGCAAAGTTTTTAGTTCAAGACCTGTCACATAACTTCTGCTAATTCTCTACTTTTCCAAACCATCTTAATCCTTGAAGAAATTCATTTAATAGGAACCTGTAATACCAAAAAAAAAGTGGGTGAAGTCTGGCCAGATCCACTCCCCAGGGCTCCTTTGAAATATCAGGAATTTGAGGCCCCTCTGTTTAAGCAGTGCCTTGATTTAATGACTGGATCTGTTTTAGGATTATCACTAATAAAGGGACAGGTCCATCCTTTCATAATGGAAATAGAACTTTGATCCAGGTGATTCTCCTGGGACCAGGGGGATTGGAACAAACCCTTGCAGCTGTAGGTGAGCAGCTGACTCAGCAGATCTCCTCCTGGCAGCTTTGGGAAGGGAAGGCAATAACACCTCTGGAGTTAGAGCCACGATAAAAACATCTGGGCCTTGACATCAGCACAGTGGAAAATATGATGTCCTGCAGGCCAACAGCTTCAAACTGCAGCAGGACCTGTCAGAGTGTCTGGGGCTTTAAAACTTTTATATTTGTTACATTTATTTTTAATTTTTATATTTATTATATTTATTTATTTTAATTTATATCTTTATTTATTTGATTTTTATATTGCTTTTCACTGAAAGGAAGAGAGGAGGCAGGTGGAGGCTGAGTTGTCCTGTGAAACAATCTGTGCTTGGTTTATTTGCTGGCAGCCCAAATGGTGGGAAACATTTTGTTGCAAATCAAGGGAAGTGCATTTTCCTCTTGGGAGTCTCTCTGAATTTAGGGGTTTTCAGAGTTAAAAAAAAAATCCTCTTTGTTTGGTTGTGCCACCTGCTATTTTTTCTGTCAAGATCCAAACACTGTAGAGCAATGGTTACAGAGCAGCACTGGGAGTCTCTGTCCATGTTGGTGGGGGGGATGTCAGGCCTGGTTTGTGCCAGGGCCCCCCTTTTCAATCCCAGGGCCCCCCTTTTCAATCCCAGGGCCCCCCTTTTCAATCCCAGGGCCCCCCTTTTAATTCCCAGGGGCTCCCTTTGGGTGCCAGAGGCTCCCTTTGGGTGCCAGTCACTCCATTTCAGTCCCAGAGTCTCCCTTTTATTCCCAGTCACTCTCTTTGGGTCCCAGGGTCTCCATTTCAGTCCCAGTCACTCCCTTTCATTCCCAGGGGCTCTCTTTGGGTGCCAGGGTCTCCCTTTTATTCTCAGTCCCTCCCTTTCCAGTCCCAGTCCCTCCCTTCCATTCCCAGCTGGAGCAGAGCCCCGTTCTTCTCCCAGAACCCAAAGTTCTCCTGGAGAAAACCCAGACTGGAGCATCTGAGCTCCTGTTGCCATCTCTGGAGTTCTGTGCTGCCTGCAGAACTTGTGTCTGACCCTTCAAACACGTTTCCAGCCCACTGGAGACACGTTTGAATTTGAGGCAGTGCTTATTCACAGAGAAACATCCTGGGAGCAAACACAGGGAAAAGGCTTTTAGATCAGTGCTGCTCCCTTGGGGGGCTCAGACTTTTTGCACTGACAGTGGTGCCAATACTGGGATTTTTATTAAGGAAAACCTCATGGCTCTTCCCTTTCTCCCCTCCAACTACCTGAATATTTGAATAACAATGAAATGTGTGACTTCTCATCATTACACAGAACCAAGATTAAAAAAAGCAAAGTTGGAAGGAGTGGGGTTGTTTTAGAGTGTAATGGCAGATTTTTAAGAAGGGTTACAAGATGTTTGTGTAAGTTGTGTTCACCTTGAAATACCTTTTGCCCAGTTGTTGTATAAATGTGGGGGAAACAAGACAGCTTGTGGTGTTACAGGTGCACAAGGACACAATGCATTGCAATGATAATTATTTTTAAATAATTAAGAGTTGTTAAATTACCCAGTAAAGTCAGCGCTATTTTATTTTGCTGTCAGGTGCTTCTTAGGTCATTAACCTGTTTGTTCTCCACTGCTTTGGAGCATCCTTGGATATTTTTAGGAGTTTTGTTGCTTCCCCCAAGCACTTTTGATTATTTCTGTGATACCTTTTTGTTCTTTGCTGACAAGGAATGATCCATTCATGAGGTGAATTAATGCTGAAATACTTTATGTAAAGAAATGAGCAGGACAAGAGCTAAAATAAGCCAGAATTTTTCTGTTAGACCTTCTCAGCCATTTCCTAATCTGTCAGGAGGTGATGGATCCTGCAGGAAGAGCACATCCCCAGCATCCCCTGAAGTTAACTCCCCAAGTTTGATCCAATGGGGCAAATTACAATCAACTTGCCTTAGGGTGAAATACATTAAACAAATCTCTGCCTTTGCTTCATGGCCTGGGAGCCCCCTAATGTGATTTTTGGCACTGGATAAAGCAAAGCAGCAAATGGAAAAGGGGCAAAGCTGCTCCTTGGTGGGCACACACAGGAGGGTTTGGCATTGGAGGGCAGCAGGATGGAAGGAGGTGGTGAGAAAACAGCACCCCCCATCCCGAAAATTTCCAGAATCCTTCAAAAACTGCTTCACAAGGGAATGCTGGCAGGGGTGGATGGCAGAGCTCCACACTGAGCTCCAAGTTTTTATGGATCAGGGCTTACAGGTGGCTTTAAATTGCAGAGAGGAGTGAAAGGGAAAAGCCATCCCAGTAAACATCCCTCAGTGCATGGGAAGATGACAGATTCTTTCTAACAAGATTTTCTGCTCTCTTGGAGGAAGACCATTTGTTAATAAACCATTTGAGAATCCATTTTTAAGGGATTTAATAAAATATACACAGGCTGCCTTCCAATGCAGGAACTATTATTCCCTTGGGTGGGAGGAGTGACTGACTGGGGGCATTAATGGTTCCTTCCTGTGATTCCTGGCATTAGATCTTGCTCCCATTTGCACTTTTCCAACCCAAAGTGAAATTATTTTTTATGAGAAACCCGCACTTGGGTTCCTGGCTCTTCTGAGGCATGTGTGTGTTCTATATTTTATTTATTTGTATTCAGTCAGCTCCATAATTCCTGTTGTTTTAGTGTCTGTCCATGCCGTGGGTCCTGTGTTTTTTGTGGATACAAGGAAAGTTTCCATATCTAGCAAACTCCATTAATGGAAGAGGTAATAGCTGTTGTGTGAATTAAATGAATTGCTCCATTCTTGCCAAAGATTTCATAAATAATTCCCACATTTCCATCAAAATCCCAGATTTTCTGTTGTGATGGTCAATGAAACAAGAAACCTGAGGCTTGGTCCAAGGGAGACCTACCGGGGGGGGCTGGGGAACCCACAAAGAGAAAAGATGTTTTCTTAAGAATTTGGATCAAGGTTTTCTCCTGCCATCTTTGCAGTTCTGAATATAAATTTTACTCTTTCAAACATGGGAGAAACACAGTGGAACTGAGGGATGAAGGAATTTTTGTGAGGAATCTTGCCCTTCTGGCAAGAACATTTCCTAGGGGTGTGTTGGTGAGAAATCCCACTGGGTGGGATGAAAGGAGAGGAGAAAATCAGAGGTGAGTGACCCTGAGAAGCCAAAGCCTGGATGGTTTTATCCATGGAAATGTGAAATTGTGCTGTGTTCTGTGCCTGGCAGTGCCAGGGATTGCTGAGAGGGGCCCAGGCAGCCCCAGCTCCACAGCAGCAGGAGTGAAATGAAATGTGGGAAGTGAATGATGTTGCAGCCCCTGGCACATCCCAAATGGATGTACTTAGAGCTGTAATGTGTTTGCTGCTTTGCTTTCCCAGAATTATCTCCACATCACATCCAAGAACTGAGGCTCCAGCAGCAGGCTGCCATGGCAAGATGGACACTCATTGCTCAGCCACAGCACTACAACCTTTCTAGAAAAAGAGATTACAGGCAGGATGCTGCCAGGAAATGACAGAGCTGGGAGGGAAGGGGACAGACAGGAGGACAGACACATTTAGCAGAGCTGATTTATTCTGCAGCTACAGCTGTGTGTGGGGGAAACTGTTCCTACTACTCATCACTTACTCTGTCTGTGCTCACTTGCTAATGGTGTCACATCAGTAGTGAAGCAAGAGTAATTCCCTGAGCAGAGGCTGGGACAAAACAGGGAAAATGCAAAATAACAGCATTTATCCCTTCTTGTAAGAAACCCATCCAAATTCTTTGTGTCAGAGAAGGAGTTCAGATCTTTAATGCTGAGGACATGAAAAATGCAAAGGGCCTCGTCACCAGTTTCCTATAAATTTTCAAATGTGACAACAATTAGTTCTGTTTCACAGTAGCCCTTAAAGTGTGGCTTTGGACCCAGGACAGATTATTTTGGTAACAATCAGCCATTCAGGATCCTGGAGCTTGGCTGGAGTGCACTGGAAACAAGTGGGCTGCAGGGAAGGGATGCTGTGGCTTTGGGAGGAATGAAGCAGGGCAAGTGCAGCTTCCAGATGGAGCAGTTTATGTAGCCTGGAGCAAAATATGGAAAAGTCTTCAGGAGGGAAGTGCAGACACATTAAGAGCACAGCCCTTACTGCAGAATTTGGGAGTTTAAATCTCATCTGTGAACCTCAGTCACTGCACAGTAACACACCAAAGATCACTGAGCAGCAAAAGGTGAAATAAAGGATTGAATTCTGTCCACTGAGCCAGAGCTCCTTGTTCACTCTGGAATGTGTTTCTTGCCTTGCCCTTGTCTCCAGGGCAGCTCAGGGAGGGACTTTTTTGCTCCCTGACTTGATAAAATTCACTGTAGAAGTTGATGTATTTGCTGAACAACCCCCACCCAGCTGATTTCAGCTTCTGTGCTAATTTTAAGCTTTGATTTCTGTAATGCAACATTTTCATTATTTGCATTAAAGTTTATTTGCCTGAGAGATTTGAACATGTTCTGACTTGGAGTGAAACGTGCACAGCTCAGGATGTGCTGGGTGTAATAAATGATGGGCTCTACAAGGAGCAGAGGAGGCTGAGAGATCCTACATCAATATTTCCTCCCCCAGATTCTCTGTGTAAGTTTTCAAGTATTGAAATGTTCTGGAAATTTAAGATATAAAGGCTTGTTTCAAATTAATTTGGAATTTGTTTCTGATCTTACTTAGTAATCAACAAACCAGGTAACTTCCATTTTTCTTTAGATTACATTCCTCTACTTTGAAGAGTACCACAAGATGCTCTTTAGTGACCAATGTCAAACATTTAGAGAGTTTTGCTTTGACAACTCAAAAATCTGCATTATTTCTAATTAGCAAAATAAGTGCCCTCGCTGTTCCCCAAGTGCTGCACAGCTGAGGCTCTGTGCATGGTAGGAAAACTTGCATTTACAAATACAAAAACTGAGTAATATAACTTCACTAAAAGAAATGTCTTTGTGTGCTTTATTTGAGCAGTTGACATGGATTTTTCTGTTGGTTTTCAGATGCTGGACAAGCTAAAGGACCGTTGGATGCACACGGGCTTGTGGAGAAAGCTGGAGGATGTGAAAACTGTCGTTGCAGAGCCCCAGGGAGGGGCCAAGAGTGACTTTGATGAGCTGCTGCAAATCTACTATGATGCAATCAAATGTAAAGGAGAAAAAGGTACATTTTGCAGCCATTCAGAATAGCTGATGCAGACCCTTCAAGTAAAATTCAAGATTTAACACTCAATGTTTTGTTGTAGATACACATTGCTCTTGCATAATTAATACCTATATTATAGCTATAATTATAGATAGTTACACCTATACCTATATGATTACCCCTGTATTATATAATTTAAAATTATTTGATGGTCAAAATCAGCTTATTATTGATCAAAGTGGAGTTAATCCCATCCCTCTAACAAGTCCCTGTTTTTATAGCCACTCACCTTTTCCAGCCAGTGTATTATATTATAAATATAGCTGTTTAAAAGATTTTGGTGAGAGTTTCTCCTGCTCCTCAGCTTGTCCCTGGGGTAATGTGTGAGCTGACTGCTGTGCTGTTGCAGATGGAGCTCTCCTGATAGCTGTGTGCAGAGGGAAGGTCAGTGAGGGGCTGGATTTCTGTGATGAGAACGCCAGGGCAGTTGTGACCATCGGGATCCCCTTCCCAAACGTGAAGGACCTTCAGGTAGGACATCACTGCAGAGCTGGATTTGATTTTTACATCATCTTTAACACACTAAATATGCACAAAATACCTTTTCTCTGTGTTTACCTTTGTAACAGGTAGGAGGACATAATTTCAGAGTTAGATTTGATTTTTATGTCATCTTCAAAACACTAAATATGCACCAAATACATTTTCTCTGTCTTTACCTTTGAAACAGGTAGGACATCACTGCAGAGTTAGGGTTGATTCTTATGTCATCTTTAACACATTAAATATGCACAAAATATTTTTCTCTGTGTTTACCCTTGAAACAGGTAGGAGGACATAATTTCAGGGTTAGATTTGATTTTTATATCATCTTCAAAACACTAAATATGCACAAAATACTTTTTCTCTGTGTTTACCTTGGAACCTCTCTCCATCCCATTTGAATTCTCTGAGTTACCTTGCAGAGGTAAGAGGTGGAGCAGCTTTAAACACTGCTTGAAATAAAGCAGGTTATTGCAGCAAACAGGTGGAGAGATAAAGGTTGTTTAATTATGTTATTATTTCCCAATATAACTGTGTATGTCCCACTGCTTTCACCATCTCACCTTTCCAATCCCATTGCCTTCTTTAGTGTAATTTTGTGTCCCACTTCAGCACAGAGGGGAACTGGAAACCTTTCCCAAGCTTGTGCTGCTTTATTAGCTTGCAGTTCTGAAGCATGAATTTATGACACAACATAAACTCTTCCTGGATACTGAGGACAGCACTATTTGGGATAGTCAAGCTTCATGTAACTTTAGGCAAACACTTGTAAAAACAGCATTTTGAAATGGCTGCAGTTAAATAAATCTGAACCTGTTTGTGTTTTGCAGGAGGTGGTGAAAGCAGCATCCTGTTGCACTGCTGTGTAATTGCCCACCTCAACACTTCCTTCCTTTTGACTTGAGCAGGGCTTGTCTGACAGATGATGTTCCATTAGGGCAGGCACTGCAGAGCTGAAAGGGAAAAGAAAGCCAATAAATATAGAAAAGTATTTTTCTAGGCTTTCTGCTTACTGAATAAAGGGTTTATTATTGGTTAATTTGTAATGCCACTTCTTTCTAGTGGTCTGTGCCACTGAGGTGCTGCCACTGCTGCAGTCCCTGTCCCTGCCCTGTCCTGTGAGTTCCTCTGAGGGCTTTTGGGACTCCTCTGTGAAGCCAAGAAACAAAGTGAAGGATCCCAGGATAAATAAATACCAGGAGCAGCTGGATTCTGGTTCTCACTAATGCCAAGTCAAACAAGAAAATCATAGCTTTGCACTTGAAAGGCCAAACAGACTCAGCCTTGGTTTGAGAGATGTGTTCTGAGCTTAAGTGAACAAGCAAAGGCTTCTTTGTTGTCTGCAGCATGTGCCTAATTCCAGCCTTGCTGGGAAAAAACCCACATCCTACAAGGACCAGGGAGGCTGTGTTAGTGCAGTTCTTCCAATGTTTGCACAATTCCTTGGAGCACTTACTCAGCCACAACGTTTTTTGTCCTGCTAAAATATAATGCACTCTTCTGTAGTGTAAAAATTCACATTTCAAGAGTGCTCAGCCTCTTTTTCTAGAGTTAGAAGTGCTGGGGTTTAGGGGCATGTGCTGACAAGGTGGAAATCCTTTGTCTGTTGTATGGCTGGAACTTTACAATTAATAGCAAATGATTCCCTGAAAATCAATGGGTTTGGGTTCTAAATGATCCAAAATGAGGTTGAAAAAAATCTATTATGGGTGAATTGTCTTCACAGGGGATTATGGTTTGATTTTACCTTGAGTTCAACCACATATTTCAAATAACAGAATAACAAGCACTACAGCCCATTTCTGATAACTTTATTTTAAAAATCAGTGTTCTTTTGAACTATTTTTTTCAATTAGACTGAAGCAAACCCCTAAATTTTTCAGCAGGGCTGGAAACATTAGCTGCCAAATTGCAAACAGCTCAAGGTCTGAGTGTGTGTGTTTAGAGCTGGGAGTGCCCAAAGCTCTGCAGTGATCAATTCTGGATGAGAGAAGGGCAGGCACCAGTCTCTCAACATGAGATTTGCAGAGCTCCTTGCAAGAGGCTGGAGGAAATGGGGTTTTATTTTAAATGTCTTTATATTGGACAGGCTTTTGGTTTTGCTCAAGGCTTTAGGGTTATCAGATCCCAAAAAATTCTGGATTAATTATATTTTTTTTTACCAGTTGAGTTGCAAGAAGGATAAATAAAGGAGGGTCACTCTGAAGAAGGTTATTAGTACCTTTGTAGAAATATAAAAGAAATTTGGAAGGTTAAGCATCTTTTTTCAGCTCAGGAAAGGATTTGGAATTCCCAAATGAAGCAGTGAAAGTTTAGAGAATAGTTACACACCATTTGGGTGGTGTTTCTTTGGATTTTTGAAAACTGGGTAAAGCCTGGAACTTCTGGGGAGAACCTTGAGTTTTCAGCAGACATAAAATCCAAACCACAGTGACACAGGTCAGGTTGGACATAGAAATTTGTGCATTTGTGCCCCTCCCACAGCAATGGGTGCTCAGCAGAGGTGCCACAGGAGGAAACTGATAAGATGATTAATAATGACATTCCTTTCAAAACAGGAAATGCAAGTGATCAACAATTCCCTTGGAACAGCCATGAATTGTACACTTCTGGGATTGCTTTAAATCACTAAACATGCTTGGCTTCTACATGAAAAAACCCTTGGATGTCTGCTTTTTGGGTTAATAAAAGTCCTCTTAAGCCTCAATTCCATAACCCCTTACTCCTGCACAGAGCTTTTACTTGTGTGAGTAATCCCTGTAATACTCCCAGGACTGAGCACAGGCAGCAGGGTTTGTGGAATTGGCCCTTTGGAGAGCAATATTTCATCTTGGCAGTTTGATGTTGGCTCATCTCCACTAATATGACTTGTCTGTGATCAACCTGCTTTCTAAATATGTTTTATGATTTGTAACTTGATTGAGCTGTAATATTAGAGAACATAAATAACCTGACAGCAAGGGATGGATAATCCCACATATGTGTTATCTGATGCTAACATACTGTTAATTAACTCCTCTTAGATATTTTGAAGTGTAGCATTTTGGATCCAGACATCAATCTTGGGCAAGAACCTCATTGTCAAGCCTGATGAATAATATCCAATTTTAGTTTTTCCATATGTTTGTCCTAAATATATGCCACAAATCCTGGTATTAAAGGGCAAACATTTGAATTCCTTAAGTAACTGTATGCTTTTATAAGTTCCTGTATTTTCTGTGGAGGCTTTAAAGAGAATGATTTAGTTTCACTTCAACATTTTTAGGCATATTGTGTCTTGGGTTCACTGCTTCTCACAAAGAGAAGAGTCTAAAACACTTTGTCAGGGTTAGGGAGAAAGAAATGATTCAAGCTCAGAAATAGGACCTGATTATAAACAAAACTGATTGAAGAAAGAGGCCAACCCCCTAATTCTGTGTTATTGCAGAGGGTTTCATATTGCTGAAGAATCAGGTTGCTAAAACAAAATAATATAAAAGAAATGTTCAAGGATTGCTCAAAGCTCTGGTGCTCTCAATGGTAGAGTTTGGCTCGAGTAAAGCAGGAAAATTTATTTCAGAGCCAAAAATGACTTCTTTGGCTGTGACCAGGATTTCCTCTGCCTACCTCTGGGACCTGAAAGTAGAGGTAGGAAAATCTGATTTTGGAGCCAAGTGTGACTTGTTTAGTTCAAGCCATAATTTACTGTTCTTACCTTGGGGAGCTGAAAATAAAGAAATGTTGATAATGGGCAGCTCTGAAGTGCAGGCACTGAGCTCCCCTGCCCAGAGAGCATTTCTGCACTTCCACCTCTCCAGATGCTTTTGATCCTGCTGCAGGAGAGTGAATTAATCATGGAGCAGCCAGCAGAAACTTGACCAAAACACAGCAGCAAATGCAGAAAGGCAAACTCTTTCACATCAGCAGATGTGCAAGGCACACACAAAAAGAAAAAGGCTTTTGAGGTATCTCAGTGCTGCCACAGCACCCATGAAAGTTCCAGAGATGGTTTTCTGCTCCCCACTTTCTATTTGGAATTTTTTCTCACAGTACTGGAATAAAGAAGAAATTAAAAGTCTTCTCTCCCTAAAAAATTCTTAACTTCACAGGGAATTTTCTACTAAATATAACACAACAATGACCTCCCCATAAAATGGCATTTTCTGTACTGGTTTTGCCCATTTTTCTTTATTAATAAATGAAAAAATATTTTTAAGTGATGCAAAGGCAAGATGAAATGAACACCATGTAAGGGATGTTTTCCAACTCTGGTTAAGCATAATAATAATTGAAATTCAATTAAATGTTAAAATAAGAATAATTTTCTTAGAAATCTTGCTTTTCCCACAATATGGTAAATAAGAAATGAATTTTTTCAGCAATCACTTACGTAGCACAAGATTCTTTCTCCCTTCAAGGGACACAAAACATAGAGGCTAAAAACTTCCATAAGGAGCAGAAATTCAATATTGAAGCACATCACTATTCTGAAATGCTAGAAATATCTCAATTTGTTGAGACAGGAAAAGAAACTTCAGCCAAAAAGCTGCAAAGTTTTTGTATCATGAAGTTACATAAAGGCCAGAAAATTGTAATTGAAGTGATGATTTCCTTCGTGCTACATGTCCAGATACTGGAAACAATAAAGGAGATATTCCCTCTGTGGCAGCCATGGGAAATAATTCCCATTAAAGGGAGACTCAAGCAATGCCACTGCTCAGGACTCTCAGCCTTAGTGAGTTGTTTTATTCAGTGTTACCCAAGGAAGGTAGTTTTGATAAGGGCACAGAGGAATTTTCAGGCAGAAATTACCTGAGCAATCTCTGTGTAACAGCATCCTGCTGATGATTGAGCAGTACAAATATTGATCACATCTCATTCACAGTTTGGGGGGAATTTTATAAGGATATGCAGTATTTATATGTGAAAAGAAAAGTGTTATATTTGTGTCTAGTGACCTTATTTCGTTATATGAACTCATTAGAATGACCTTAATAAATTATTGTAATCGACAGAATCTCATTTGGTAAAATTCAGCTAATAAGCATTTTTTTATTCCATATTATTTATGTATTAACACTGCCCTTGGAATGCTTGGAACATTTAAAGATAAAATCCTGCCCTAATATCCTTTTCCTGTGGGCTAATAAATGGAAATATTGTGTTTAGAGCTGGCTTTGAGTGGGTCTGTGAGGGCTGAGGATGTTTGAAGCTTGTTCTGTGGCTCAGCCAGCTCTTTACATGTGCATTATTTGTCTTAAAGCTCCCAGCCCTTGTTACTGCTTTTGAAGTGAGTGAAATGCTGCACTGTTCAGTGCTGCTTCTATTGAAGAATTTTCAGATGCAAAAGAAAAGAAATGGGTTTTCATGTCTTAACTTCCCTGCACTCACAAACTTTTATGGTTCCTTGGCATTCGTCAGGAGGAAAGTAGATGGCAAGTGTGTTCCTGAAAAATTCTAATTATTGCTATTTCAGGTGGAAGGGAGACTCTAAGTGGACACATGAGATTTTTAGGACTGGAGATTTGCTTAAGGAACATTTTTATGTCTTTCTGGGGATGGAAGTGGAGAGTGACCACCTGGTATTTTTTTTGCTTGTTTGTTTTTAAGACATGGGGAATTAGATGTTAAACATGAACGTGTCTTTAAAAATTTTTTTTGGATGATGTGAGCATTGGTCTTTGTTTTCATTACTATTTTTCCTCTCATAAAACCAGAGAAACAACTTAGTGGGATGGCAAAAAACATTTCTATCCATTTTCTGGTTTTTCTTTCCATGGAGGAGAGTGCTGGGGAGGGAAGGGCAGGAGCTGATCCAGGTGTGGATGTGCCACCTCCACCTGTCCATGCAGTGACATTGACCCTTCCCAGCTCTTTTCTCTTCCTTTAACCTGCCACAGCAAATAGGAGGCAGTTGGAGATGTCTGGGAGGTGATGTCCTAGTAAAGAATAGGCCTGACTTGTTAAACAAAAAAAATTCCAAACTGTTACTTAGATTAGTTCTTAAAAAGCAAAGTTTGCATTTGGTTCAGCAAAGTAATGCATTAAAAACACCCCTCAAAACTTTGCCAGATGAAGTAAAACCAAACACAGTTAATTTTCTGATTTAAATTGCACAAAATAAACAGATGGGCTTAGCCCATTCAGCCTTCATGTTGTGGTACTGGCAGGGATAAGTCAGTTTACAGTATTCTGATTGCTTTTTCTTTAGAAATAATTAGTCCATAAGAGATTGATATCTGTGTGCCTTGCTGCTAAATACTGTTTGTTCATTCTGAATAAACCTGGTTCAGCCTGGTGTGTTGTTAAAAGGCTGCAGATCCTGGGTGGGAATTTGCAGGTTATTTTGGGGGTCAAAACCAAGCTGTGGTTTTTGAGTTGCTCTTCTCAGCTTTGTGCCATGAACTAACTCATATCAACACAGTATAAATCAATTTATATCCTGAATAAATCTGAGTCCCTTCACGTGAAGGAACATCACCACAGGTAACTTATTTTAAAATCTAATGTAACAAATGCCATTCAATGTTGTTGTCATTGGAGAAGAACCTCTATTGCTAATTCTGTTTGAAAAATACACTCGAGCTGCAGCACAAACTGCCTCCAAGTATCTTCCCAAGCCTTAAAAAAAAAAAAATTGTTCATGGCATTTATCATTTTTCGCTGCTGTTTCCCAGTTCATGGTGCAGAGGGAAAGATGTGGAGCTAATTAAGCATTAAAAGCAGCAGAGCTGTGCAGGTGGAACGTGGGGAGATTGGAGTGAACGTGGCTGTGCCCGTGACCTCCCAGACAGATCAAAGCCTAATCTGGGTGACAGCTACAGGATGGCAGAGCTTGCCAGGGGCCTTGTGCAGCTCTTTGTCTGCAAATCCTGCCCCAGAGCTGGGAGGATGTTTTTAAGGATGAACAGGTAAAAGTAAAAAGGCTGTCTTCTGACATTTTAACTAATCCCTTCTAGCCTGTGCTTTCCTGCACGTTGTGGATATTTGCTAGCAGGAGGCACTGGCTTTTTCACATATGTAACATGTCAGCTTGAATCTGGCCTGGGATTGATGGGGGGGAATGCAGCAGTTCCACAATGAAATAGATTCTGATTGCATTAAAATGACAGGCCCTGGCCTTTTACCTGCAGCAGCCTCCCCCTGCAAACTGAACTGGCAGCAGTGCAGGTTTGGCATCATCCCTGCTGAGGCAGGAGCACTGCAGGGACAAAATAAAATGGGTATTTTCTGGTAACCCCTTTAAAATTAATATATGGAAGTTTTAGAGATAGGTTACACACTTAGAGCAAAGGATTTGGGTTAAAAATCCCCCCAAACTCATGGGGTTTCATATTAAAAAATGGCGTTTGTATCATTTGAGCAATGATGTGTCACTGGTGGTGTGCATACAAGCAATAAACTTGATAACACTGATGTATTAGAGGAATGTGGAAATAATGTATTTTATTTAGATGATCTGACTGGTTTGCATTTTACTGCTACATCAGTGAGTTTATGCACATATTTAAAAATAATGTCATTTTTCAGCATAAGACACAGGAGCAGTTATTCCATCACTGTTTGCAAAGTGAGGGGCTGGTAAATCTCCATTTATTCCAAATGGCCATAATTTACTGATAACAAAATTCTTCAAAAAAATCATTATAAAACTGACCAGGACTAGAAGACAAAAGCAAAACACACACGAGTATGTTGTCAATGGTTATGTTTGAAAGGCTTCAGTGAACTTTTCCAACATCATTCCTCATTTCCAAAGGTGAGCAGTACCCTTTTCTTTCTCCAGGTAATATTTCAGTTTGTAGCAATGCACAGATAAAGCCAAGCTCCTTTTTAAGGAATGGTTTCATGTTCATAAACCATTCAGAAGAAATCATCTTCTGTTTGGAAAATTACGAAAGGAAACCTCACATGCCAGTCAGTAAATTCTGAGTGACTGGAACAAATATTAAATCTGTGAAATCAAACTGAATTTGCTTTCTGGCTGTAAAGATTGAATTTGTAAATTTGACAGGCAATTTAAAGGGCATAAGTACATAAAATAAAATTTCTTATCCAAATGCAAGTTGAAAGTTACCTGTCAGAAGAGGTTAGAAGTCTGCTGTTTTCTCTCCTGAAGCGTGTCCTTTCACTTGTCAGTTTAGAAAGGTTAATACTGTACAAAAGAGCAGCAGAAAGACCCTTTTTGGTGTAGTTTTGTGCTTGTTTTAAAAAAAATAAATTCAGTTCCACTCACTGAATAATAATAATAATAAATCCTTTTGCTATAAATAATGTCCTAATGCCAATTGTTCAAATTCACACCAGGCAGTGTGTGTGGTTCTCCATGTGATTGGGAAGGGCAGGCAGGGCATTTCTTGGGCAGCTCATTCCAGGTTTTGAAGGATCAGGGATGTGTTTTTGAAAAGGGGAAAAGGGATTTTCCCTGCCTGATCTCCCCGTGCTCCCCAGGGAAACATTTCCAAACCTCAGGAGGTGATGCCAGCTGGGAGTTTTGCTTGGTGTCTCTCACCCCAGGTCCTTGGGAGAGGCCCCTCTGTCTCTAAAGCTCTTTAGCAGCTTCTGTAGAGGCAGAAAAGTTGGGTTTGCTCAACCCTCCCTCGGGAAAAGCAGGGTCTGGTCCCAGCTGTGGATGAGTTTTGTGAGGAAGGGAAGGATGGAGAGCTCCAGTGGGGCATTTCCTTTTGGACGAGCCAATAAATCTGGGGTTTGGAGTCCTTCTCCCTGTACCTGCTCTGGGGATTTTTCACCTGTCTGAACAGTTTATCCTTCTCTCTCTGGCACAGAGATTTGGATGAGTGTGTGCTGCTCATGTCAATACATTTAAATTATTGGAACAGGTCAAAGCTAAGGGCAATTTTAGAAGCCAGAATTGGCTACTGTACAAAACATAGAGTTGAAACACTGAAGCACAATTTATATATTCTCTTATTTAATCTATGTTTGCTTGTTTTCCCTTTTTAGAATATCTCCTTTTCAACAGCATTAATAAACCAAATATTTTATGGTTTCTTTCTTAGGTTGAATTAAAGAGGAAGTACAATGACCAGCACAAAAGTACAAGAGGCCTTTTATCAGGGAGTCAGTGGTATGAAATTCAAGCTTACAGAGCTCTCAACCAAGCCCTGGGAAGGTGAGATAAACATAACTAAAACTATATAAATTTGTAGAACTCTTTTTTTAGGGAGATCTTTAAGGATTTTTCCCACTTTTAGCTCAAAGGGGTAAGTAAGGCCAAACCTCTCATATTGAAAATTTTTTCTCTTGAGCTGCTCTGTGCTGACAACTCTCTGCTTTTCAGCCTGTTGTGCACTTGAGCATTGTTATAATTCAGAGATTTTGTTTTACATTCACTTCAATTTAATTGAACTTTTATTGCTCATAGTTCAGATATACAGGGAAAAAAAAAAGCACAAGCAGAGACAAATATTTCTTGGGCTTTAAAGCATTTGAAGATCCTTAGGACTTTCCCAAAGCACTAATTGTTCACACTCTCAGTGGGCTCACAACAGTTGTTTGATATTTAGCCTACAAGTGTTTTTGAGAGGGAGAAATAGCAGTGGGGTTTTTCAGACCTTTGCAAAAGGTCAATTCAATTATTGTGCTCACTGATCTCTTCCCAGATTTAGAAGAAGTGGTGTAGCTTCCCTTTCCTAGATGGAAAAATTCCCCCAAATGTTATTAACAGGGTAGAATTAATTCAGCCTCCTTTAACAAAATTTATCATATAAATAAAGATTAGAACTGCCATCCATGTCTGTCATAGGTGCATCTGTCATGGATACAGAGCCACAGAAACAGCAGCTGGAAAACTACTTATTTGAGTTAGTCCTACTGCAAATGTGATGACATAAATGAAGGCTTAGAGAGAAAATGGGGAGAAATTGTAACATTAGGAAATCTCATTGTGGATTCTTGTTGTTGCAGGCCTGATTTCCTGAATTCCTCTTTGGAACAGAAGAGCATTAATTAAAATAGGTTAAAAAAACTCTCAGCTGTGAAATACCAATAGTGAAATAATGACTGTGAAATCAGCTTGAACTTAAATCAAGTTTTAGTGACAGTTGGTTATAGTTTAATGTATCATTTGGATGGTCTAAACTTAAATGGAGAAAATGGGCTTCCATTGTGCCATAAAGGTACAAATTCCTTATAAAACCACCAGCCAAACCTTGCAAACCTGAGAGGTGGGGAAGGGTTTTGATAAAACCAGGACATCCCACCAAGCTGGCAGGAAGCTCTACAATATTTACCCTGCCCAGTTAAGAGTGGAAAACTAATGGTGTGGTTTGATTGGCTGTTGAATATTTGTGGTTTATTTTTAATTTAGCTGTTTCCATGTAAATTCAACAGCTGAAGGGAAGTGGAGCTTCCCTGACACCCGTAACAATTTTTGGTGCATACAGCAGAAGAGCACTTTCTGTCTAATTTTGCATATTCCAACTGACTCAGAGCAATCCCTATTTCCTAATTCCCACAGATTTTTTGCTGTGTGCCCTCTAATGACATAAAAACCTCTTTTTTCCCCTCACTTTCAGGTGTATAAGGCACAGGAATGACTGGGGGGCTCTCATTTTAGTTGATGACCGCTTCAGGAACAACCCCAGTAAATACATAACTGGTAAGAGGTAAAAATCTGCTGGGGAAACTTCCTAATGTTGAAAAATACTGAAAACTCTGAATTGCAGAAATGTAATTGTACAAATCCAGGTGAGTAGGAAGGGTCAGAAGGGGCCACAACCATGGAACAGAAATGGACCTGCTGAATATTCAATATACAACAAGGGTTTTCTGTTTGTGGTTTCATACTGGGTAGAAATAAATGCAGATGAAATAAAACAGATTCTGCACACAGCCTTTAAATAAAATAAAAATTAGAAAAGAAACTGCTTGGGAATGTGTTTTTACCTTTGTTCCTGCCCTTTTTGCTGGGCAGAGCAGAGCTGAGCAGCCCATGCTGGCCTTAGTCAGCAGGTGGAGCTCAGCTGCTGCAGTTGAGTCCAGCTCCTTCTCTGATGTGCTTGTACTGAAATACATCCAAATTATGGAAGTAAACACAAGGAATGCATAGAGGAGCACAAAAAATCCATATGTTCAAGACTTGGTAAGATTTCTTTCTCTAGAAAAGTAAAACTTCACAGAAGAGTGAAATTCTCTGTTGTTGTTTGAGGCTTTTTCTTGGTTTTTTTTGGAATTGATATTCAAAGAATATTTAAATGGGTTCCAAAACACTTTCTACAATTGAGGCAGTCAGTTTTTGCCTGAGCTCTGTGTGCTCCAATATTATCTAAAAAGCTGTTATGCTCAAGATATCTGATATTTAAGAATTTTAAATATCATTTTGATAGGAGCAGGTTATAATAAAACCTGTAGTTGTAGAACAGTTGTGATTCTTTCTGAGTGCCTGTTAATTAATCTGACACAAAGTTGTAAAAAGCTTCATTATATTCAAAATTTTATCAGACCTTTTTAATATGATAATAAATAGCTGTGCTCTGTGTAAGTTGCTTTTAAATATTTCATGATAACAAGCAGAATGAACACTCAGGCATCAAAGAAATACAGTGATGTTTGAACCTAAAAAGAAATATGGGCAAAAGCAATACAGAAAATGACATTTTATGGGGAGGTCATTGTTGTGTTATATTTAGTAGAAAACTCCCTGTGAAGTTAAGAATTTTAAAAAGAAAGAATCTTGTGCTACATAAGTGATTGCTGAAAAAATTCATTTCTTACTTACCATATTGTGGGAAAAGCAAGATTTCTAAGAAAATTATTCTTATTTTAACATTTAATTGAATTTAAATTATTATTATGCTTAACCAGAGTTGGAAAACATTCCTTACACTGTGTTCATTTCATCTTGCCTTTGCACCACTTAAAAATATTTTTTCACTTATTAATAAAGAAAAATGGGCAAAACCAGTACAGAAAATGCCATTTTATGGGGAGGTCATTGTTGTGTTATATTTAGTAGAAAATTCCCTATGAAGTTAAGAATTTTTTAGGGAGAGAAGACTTTTAATTTCTTCTTCATTCCAGTACTGTGAGAAAAAATGCCAAACAGAAAGTGGGTAAAGTGAAAAAGGGAAAGGCTCTTAATAGAAAAAGAAGGATATTTTTAGTTTGCTGCCATTGAATAAATCCAGTTCCCAGCCCTGGAAAAGAGGAATCGTTGCAGCTTCATGAGCAAATCCTGGAAATCTTTGGGAGTATCCCTACAGAGGAATATTTGCACTGTGAGGGTGGTATTTAGTGCTGTGAAGCACAGCATTCTGTGCTGTTATTTTGCAGTGAGATGGTTTTTTCCCCTCAGGACTGTCCAAGTGGATCCGGCAGCAGCTGCGGCACCACGAGAGCTTCGGCCGCGCCCTGGAGTCGCTGCAGGCCTTTGCCCTCAGGAACCAGAGGGGTGGGGATCCCCCCTCAGAGCTCAGCCCTGCACACCCCAGGCCCCTCTCACAGGGCTCCCAGCAGGAGCCCACCGTTCCCCTGTCCCCAGATGTTCACAGTCAGGAGCACAATTTGGGCTCAGGAGTTGATTTCACAGCGGCCGTCGGCTCCATCGGTGCCACGGCGCGGGATCAGCCAAGTGACAGCACAGCAACAGTGAAACAAAGTATGTTCATTTCCACTGGCAGTTTCACTGGGGGAGTTGCAGCTTTCTTTTTTGGAAGAAAGAAATGGTTTTTTAAAATTACAGAAGTGCTATAGTGGAAAATGATAATTATTCACGAATGAGGAGGAGCTGTGCCCAACAGACTGAAATTAATTCTCCTTCCATCTGGTTGTCTTAAAAGAATAGTCTTTGATAAGTTTATAATACAATCAAAAACGTTTTCATTTTAATTTCTTTTTCCATTGAACACCATGAAGATCATTTAAAATGTATTTGAAACTCATCAAGATTAAGATTATTGCAAGTTGAGCCCTGGTTCAAGTCACATGTGTTGTTTAGACATTGCTGTGGGACACCTTCCATGTGATCCCCTCTAGTTCCAGCTTCACAAGCAAAAGCCATCCCTAAATTTTAGGAAAGGTTCTGATTTCATTTCGATCAAGAAAGATGAATTAGATATTAAAGATTACAAATTTCAAATCCAGCCATATTCTACCTTTATGTGCCTGTTAATTTATTCATTTAATTAAGACAATTCGTGTGCTAAGATAGTTACAACATCTGGGCTCTTGTTTGTGTTATTGTTTTTAATGAATGCTGTAAAATCACTGTAAACCTTCTAAACCAGTGGTAATTCTGATGTGCTAAACATGCTGTAAATCAGATACAACTCATTTATGTTTTGTGGTTTGTCACAGGTGAGCAGAAAGTTGATGCAGAGAGCCATTCTCATCATGCAAAACAGGGAAGGAAACACATGGACAGCACCCCCCAAATGCCAGCAATTAAAACAGAGACACAAAAAATGAATGGTTGGACCAATGCTGATGTTGTGGAAGAGATTTGCTGCTCTGAACCCCTGACTTCAACTCCTGTGGCCAAGCACTGCAGGGCCACAGGCAGCAGGCAGGAGCCTGTGCACAGGCCTGGTGACCTTATTGATCATTTCAACCAATGCCAATCATCATTAACTGCAGGACATCAACCAGGTGGGCCAGAATCATGTTTGCAATCAGCTCAGTTTTCAGTTAAAAATGCTGAGGCTCCAGTTGCTGAAGAACATCCTGGGAAGCTGCAGCTTCCAGCTCAGCCCTGCAGGGAGTTCCCCTCAGCAGCAGAGAGAGCTGAGCCTGC
The DNA here is from genome assembly GCA_037834095.1 of Argya squamiceps. Classification (NCBI taxonomy): domain Eukaryota; kingdom Metazoa; phylum Chordata; class Aves; order Passeriformes; family Leiothrichidae; genus Argya; species Argya squamiceps. The sequence goes on along the minus strand of JBBMKD010000063.1, from coordinate 2,393,641 downwards.
AGCATTAAATGAGGATGAGGATGAAAGCATTTACTTCACCCCAGAACTCTATGATGATGCAGAGCCAGAGGAACAGAGGACTGAACCCCCAATTCCAGCCTGCTGCAGCCCTGGGAATTGGGTGGAATGTGGGGACTCCACAGTCCCTGCTGAGCTTTTTGCCACCAACACCTCAGAAGCACAGGATGGGACTGAAGGAGCTGAGGCTGGCAGAAATCCCCACGGAATCCTGGAAGATGTGAGCAGCAGGGTCAGTGCAGTTGGTGCTGTAGAGGTGGCAGCTGCAGCAGGAGCAGAGCAGGGAGGATCTCAGGAGATGGACACCCCTAAAAGGAAGCTCAGCCTTTCCAGGTCCAGAAATAAAGGTGTGTCATCCTTTCTGCTGGGCAGTGGTGGCACCTGGTGACAGTTTCTGTGGGGATTGTGGGGAGCAGCCCTCAAAACACCACAGGGTTGCTGCACCTTCCTTGTCCTCATGGAACAAAAACTTTCCTCAGGCTCCATTTCTCATTTTATTTTTGGGGTTTTCACTGGGAGAGTTTTGCAATGTGCAGGTTTCTAGAGGGAAAATGAAGATTCTTCATCCTGACTTCTTGGCTAAAGGACATCATGGCTGGAAATTCTGAATAGGAACCCAAGTAGGATCTGACTTGGAGTTATTGGTTTATCCATTACAGATTTAATTAATCCACCATTAAATACAGTCAAATAATTGGGGTTTTCCTCAGAAAGCAAAACACCCATTTAACCAAATTATGGTTTTGTGCATTTGTTGGATTGGGGTTTTTTAGGAAAACATTTAGAAGAGTGTCTTTGCAGATCAAGTCACAGATAGATTGAGCCTAAATACCAAAAGAGGAGTATTCTTCAGTCTTTGATTCCTTCCAATTTCTTACATCAAAATGTCCAGCAGGACCTGTGCACCTTTTGATATTTGATGAAGATGAGAAGCTTCTTCAGAAAAAAAAAATTTAAGTTTCTTTAACTTTTCCTTTTGTGAGAAGATCAAGTTTCCCTTGGTTGGATTCTGTGTTTATTCATGTCAAAACCTGTTCTCTTTTGTATGTCCTACAAGCACTTTTTACCTGTAACATATAAAATGTAAACTGTACACAAAGCTCTTTGAATCTTGCCCAGTCTATTTTTTTTAAAGTATTTTAATGTTTCTTTCATTTACTGCAATGAAAACAGCCAGGATTTTTCTGTAATAAAACATATTGACTTTTCAAGAAAAGATTGTTCATTGCCATCCTACATTCATCTGAAGATACAGGATTTTTGCACTCTTAGGATTGGTTCACAGGTATTGATATTTTTTGTTTGAGAGTAGAAATGAAATTATTAACTGGTCATTTTCCATAGAAGTTCCTCTAAATAACATTTTCAATCCATCTCTCCAGAGCTGTGAACATGCTCATGTCAATAGGATTTAAACTGTGCCCTTTCTTTACACAGCAAATTCATCCTTATGAAACTGGACCCTGCAAGAATGGGAAGAACACTTAATTTCTTTAACTGGCAGTATTTGGCATAAGGCATTTGGTTCAATTTTTGCAATGTTGATGATCAAGTTTCCTTGGTTTAGGTGTCCTGGATTTCACTGATGGGTTTGATTTAGTTACTGGGGCAGAAATTCCAGTATTGAAAACCTCTGACACATGTAAAGAGGGATATTCTTAATTTCTGTGTCAATAATGCTGGAGTTGCTGATGGTCCCTGGCCTCTGGAGCTGTCCTGGCAGGTGCTTTGCAGCCACGTTCCTCAGTTTTCCTAAATCTTCTGCACCAAACCACTTGGAGCAGTTTTGTGTGTCTGAACAGATCACAGAAATCACTTAAGCTTTGTGCCTTGTCTGCTCATCCAGTGGCCCACAGCCTCTTATTTGTCTTTTCAGGAGATTTGTCTGTCTTTAAATCCATAATATTCAAAAAAAAAAAAGAAGCAAATCCATCTCCTTTTCCTTATCTGGAGCAGATTGTTCCTTTCTTGAGCTTGTGGTGCCTCTTCCTTTGATCAGAAATCCTTTCAGGCAAGGCCTGCTCTGTGTCAAATCACACTCATTTCAACTTTCTATCAAATTAACCATTATTTCTAAAACATGTCTTGAAACATCAGCACTTGATGCTCTGATTTCTTGAAAAAACTCTCCTCTAAAAACTCAAATCAACAGATGGATCAAACCCCTCTGTGTTCTGCTGGGTTTGGAAGGTAAGGGGTGGATTGTTAATTTGCTGTAAATTCGTTCTTAATTTGTCTTTATATTTAATAACTGTGTTATGTGGTATTTTAGAGGTGAGAATATTCTTTATAGGTAATATATTTATGGTAGTTCTCAGAATTAAATGCTGCCCAACGTGCAGATAGAAGGGAAGTCAATACACTGAATTTCTTACAATTATTTATTTGGATTTATCACATCTCTCAGGGCTAAAATACTAAAAATGCTTTTCCTACTCTGATATAATAGCTCAGTATAACCTCTGTTGCCTAAAATAATAACAAAATCTTGAATTTATTCAAGGATTGAAAATTCAGAGGAGATGCAGGAGAAGGAAAGCTGCCCTTAGGCAAAGTGGCTCCTCCCGAGAGAGAAAGGTACCACATCCCTGGATTCAAGACCTGTTCTGGGTGTTAAGGGGGTGAAAGGGAATTAAGAATAATTTATTATATCATTTTTCCAGTGAAATAATACAGTGAAATCATTTCTTCCTGATATGCAGAGCTCTGGTTTACACCCTCAATAGATACTTTTGTTTCTCATGGGAAACAACACAGAGGCACCAACCATCCCACCCCATCCCATCCCATCCCACCCCATCCCATCCCATCCCACCCCACCCCATCCCCTCCCATCCCATCCCATCCCCTCCCATCCCATCCCATCCCCTCCCATCCCACCCCCTCCCATCCCATCCCCTCCCATCCCATCCCATCCCACCCCATCCCATCCCATCCCACCCCATCCCATCCCACCCCATCCCATCCCCTCCCATCCCATCCCACCCCACCCCATCCCACCCCATCCCATCC